>SJYQ01093113.1:31739-95950 GCA_006410935.1 Redunca redunca
CCCCATCCCCTCCCCCTCCTCCCCCGCCTCTTGCATCGTGGGCCTGTAGGTGCACCTGCTCGTCTCCTCTGCCCGCATCATCAGCCGTTGGTTGGTTCTGTCCACACATCCAGATCCAGCAGGAAAAGTGCCAGGTGCGGCTCAGAACACGCAACGAAAGGCTGTCGCCTCCCCCGCACACCTGGCTCCTTCTACCTGCCTTGATATTTTTAGCTCTGGAGTTGCTGGCAAAAAAGGAAAAAGGAGCTCCAATGCGTTGTAGTAACAGCTTGGGAGGCTGTTGCCTGGGGAGGCCTCAGTGTCCCGGGGGCGGGGAGGACGGTGGCTGGGTGGAGCCTGCCTGGCACTGCCTCTGGCTTTGGGGATGAATAACTCCAATCCGTGGTGGTCAGCTCCTCTGGCCTTCCAGAAGGACGCAGAGCGAGCTGTGAGGACTCAAGACCTTCCAGGACAGGGACACGGCCACTCAGGGTGGGCGACCTGCCTTAGGCGTAGCAGCTGGTCAGCTGGCCAGGAACCCAGGCCTGCTGCCTGCCGGATCCTCCTCAAGCTGTAAAGCTAGGAGGCCTCTCAGGGGGCAAGCAGCATTACAGAACCCCGGCAATGGAGTGAGTTGGCGATGGAGTGGCGTGAGTGGCGGGGTGATGGACGGGGTGAGTGGCGATGGAACCCCACTCACAGATGGGGCCTCTGCCTACCTGTTGCCAAAGAGGAGGGCGCCCCTCCCCAGCCAGGGCCCTTCATCAGCAGTTCACCCCTGGGCCCCTGGGCCCTTCCCACCCTTAGGGACTTCCCGGCCTCCCTATGGGACAAGAGCCCCCTGCCTGCGGCTGGGTCCCTGCTTTGTCTGTCGCAGCCATGTGGCGTTGGGGGAAATCACACTTCTCTCAGAACCTCAGTTTCCTCATCTCTACTATGGGTATACAGTATTACTCCCCTCCTGCCCCGGCTTCCCAGGTGGCGCTAGTGGTAAAGAACCTGCCCGTCAATGCAGGAGATACAAGAGACTCGGGCTGCATCTCTAGGTCGGGAAGATCTCCTGGAGGAGGAAATGGCAACCGACTCCAGTATTCTGGCCTGGAGAATCCCATGGACAGTGGAGCCTGGAGGACTACCGTTTATGAGGTCACGAAGAGTCAGACAGGACTGAGCACACTTACCTGCCCCTGGTGTTGAGCAGAAGCAGGAGGAGAAGGGCTGGCCCGGGTTCCAGCTGTCCCGGGCTCCCTCTCTTGCTTTGCCTTTGGGGACTCCCTACTTCCCGGTGATTTCCTGGCACTTTACCTGGTCCCCTCTCACCCAGAACCTGGCCATGGAGGGGCTTCTCCTGGACCCATCGCTGAAGTCTCCTCCTGTCTCTCCAACTGCATTGACCCAAATGAGGTTCCCATCTGCTCCCAGCCCTGGATTTCCCCAAACCCTCAGAGGAAATGGCAACCCGCTCCAGTATTCTTCCCTGGAGAATTCCATGAACAGAGAAGCCTGGTGGACTATAGTCCGTGGAGTTGCAAAGAACTGGGCATGACCGAACGACCAAGCTGAGCTAGGGAATTGCACCGTCGGGCATTTCTCTGCTCCAAGGGTCTCAGTCTGGGTCTCCTGTGGCCTTGACCCCTGTCCCCTGACCCCACACCCACAGTCCCATCTGATGGTCTGAGATGGTGTTTTCCTCTTCCACTGTCACTGGTGAAAGTTTCAAAGAATGTACAGGTTTCCACCTCATAGCATCAATCACGTTAACCCTCTGGCATATTTAGTTTGAATTCTCTTTTCCCTCTCCTAGCTCTCCTCCCTCCCTCCTCCCCCATCCCTTTTTCTTTTCTTTTCTTTTCTCCTTCCGTCTTTTCTTCCTCTCTTCCTTCCTTCTCATTGAAAAAATCATTCTTTTGTTTTTATGAAATGGCACATCCATATTGTATCAGTCAGAACAACCTAGGTTATGCTGCGGTAACAAACAGCCTCAAAATGTCAGTGACTTTAGAGCCTCTCTCTGGAGTGACATCACTCATTTGCTCACATCCCATGGGCCAGAGCACGCATGTAAGCACACACAGGGTCAAGGAGATGGGAAAACGAGATCCTGAGGGGGTGATCTGGGATGTGCAGCCTGCGTTACCACCACCCTCATCAAAGAAGACAAATAAGGCACCCCAGACTCCACTGAAGGTGTACAAAGCACCCACACCCTACCGTCTAGAAGTAATCACCTTGCATGTTTTTTCTTCACTCTCTATATTAAGTGAACATCATTCTAGCCAAATAAAGGAAGAAAGAAATAGACTTTAAGACAATATTAGCTGGGACTTCCCCGGTGGTCCAGTGGTTAAGACTCCACCTTCCGTTGCAGGGGTGTTTCGATCCCTGGTCGGGGAACTAAGATCCCACAGGCTGGGGGGCAACAAAGCCGGTGTGCCAGAGTTAGAGGCCTGCTCGGCAACAAGAGAAGTCTACATGTCTCAGTGAAGACCCAGAGCAGCCAAAAACAAATTTTTTTAAAAAAGAAAATATTTTCTAACTACACAAGGTTTTTAGTGAAAATATTATCTTTAACTTTTTATGTTCAGGTAAATTAAGAAGAAATGGAGGAATTGTTAAACTTCAAATAAACTGTTTTCTAAAAGATCACTTTAATGAGAAGAAGAGTTTCTGAAAAACAGTAAAAAATTAAAATGATTATAGGTATTAAAGATGATTATAGGTATTAACCTCCTTGTGCCCATTTCAGACAGGTTCCTAGTTCCCTGCTGGGAAAGATGAAATCAGCACCCACACCTCCCTCACGATCTCCTTTCCTTTCAGCTCGTGATTTTTATACTTATAGCATTATTTCTTATGACGGTTTATGACATTCACCTTCTTTTCTGTAAGCCTGATCCCTATAATTGCTTACCCTCAAGTGCATACTTAAATTGATTGGAGGTTCACCGGTTCTTTGGTTGCTCAGATTTTATCATAAATTGTTTATTTATTTTCTCCCCCAGAAGTGCTCACGAGTGTGTTCCTGAGGTTCTCCCGTCCTTAAAAGTCTTAGAAACCGCATCCTAGGTATGAGTCATTTTCTCAAGTCACACCTTTTTCCCTTCGAGACCTGGTGCTTCACAGTCTTATCAAGTGGACGTTGCTGTAGAAGCCTTACGCAGGCAGCTCTTTTCCTACTCATAAACAATTTTCTTTTTCATCCTAAATGCTTGAAGGAGTCTGTTTCTTTGAAATGCATAACTTTGCTAAGAAAAATGTGTGGAGCATTCTGTAGCAGCCCTCCTGAAGCGTGACATGCTGTTTTGAATCTTGGATCCACCAATTCCTTTATTTCAAGGGTTCTCATACCATCTTTACACGATCTGCCACCATTACCAGGCTTCTGAATCGGGGCCACCAATTATCCTTGAGTTGCACTCATTTCTACATCCATGCACTTTTCTCTAACTCTCTTTTATCTCTTTGTCTTTTCCAGCTGCAGTCATTGGGATTATCTCAAGGTTTTCCTCTGAATCATTAATTCCATTGTCAACTGTATCTCTTCCATCCATTCATCCACTCTTCACACATTTATTGACGGCTTGCCATTTGCCTAGCATCTTTCTTGGTGTTGGGGAAACAGCGAGACAGATAAAAGTCTCCCTCTTGGAAACTGTGGGGGTAGAGAGGTGAGTTGCCAAATAAGTCGATTGGAGGGTATGTGAGAAGTGGTTAAGGGCTGTGAAGAAAGCAAAGCAGGGATGGGTGAGGGTGGTCAGCGTGGTCTGGGTGAGAAGAGGACGTTGGAGCCAAGTTAGGACAGAGGTGAGGCTCTTTGCTGCCTCTCATCTTTTACATCCACAAGTGTGTTTTGTCCTTAATGTCTTTCCTCAGGTCTGACAGGTCCCTTCTATCTCTCGCTGTTGTCTTACAATCCTCTCTGCGGGTGTTAGTTTTGTGGAATTCGTGTTCTCAGCCAGTTGTCTGACGCAGTCTGGGTCTTGGCCAGTCTCATCCGGGCTGGGCTGTGGGTCTGTCCCTTGTACACGCGTGTGCCGCCCCCCACCAAGTCCTTTCTCTTTCAGACGCCGTGTGTTTGCACGGTTGCCATGGCATCTTTTCATCTTGCTAATGCTTGGGTGACTCGGTCCTGATCATCTATTTGTTCTGGAAATTGGTGTATTTGCCTCCAGTTTCTCTTTTCATTTTTCTCATTTGTTTTTCTCTGAAACTTGCATCATAGTGTTTGGGATGACACGCACACCCCGTGGGTGATTCTGGGGTGTCCCTGTGACCAGCTCCTCTCTCTGCTGAGGCCAGTCCCTTTCTCCTCCGGCTTTGGTCCACGGTGAGCATCTGCTCGCAGCTCCTCTCCCGGGGCAGAGCAGAGGTGATGCCGTCCTGGCTGAAAACCCGGCTGTTTTCTCCCTCGGGATGGGGCTGAATGTCTGCACCAGTGCTGACTGTCTGCTCATTATCTGCGTGACTTTGAGCCAACGGCTTGGCCTGTCTGAGGCTCCGTCTCCCCACCTGCAGGAGGGCGGTGATGACAGGCACGTTCGCTCAGCGGTCACAGGGGTGAGCCCTGAAGCCTTCTGTCCTGGGCGGGGACCCAAGACTCCGCGAAGGCCAGCTGCTCCATGACCAGGTGCCAGGTCTCCCCTCCCTGGCCCCAAGGCCCTTAGAGCAGCCCCTGAGGAGGTCCATGGCCCCTACCTAGCCGAAGAGGAAGTGGGTCTCAGAGAGGGGCCGGGGCATCCCTGAGGCCACATCTGGGAGGGGGAGGAGTGCCGTTGAGACTGAGTCTGGGTTTCTTTCAAGATGCAGAGGTACCTCCCCTCCCACACCTCAGCCAGGCAGCAGAAGGGCTGGAAATCTGTGTTCAGGGGCTAGCGTTTGCTCAACATGAGTCTGAATCCAAAGGCCCCTCCTCCAGGCAGCCTCCCGGCTTGCTACCCAGGCTCTTAGAAGTGCTGGGAGCCACAGTCCCTGCATATCTAGGCTATAGCCTCTTCCCTCCAAATTCACCCTGCCCCCACCTCCACCTTCTTTGGGTCAGCAAGGATTTTAGCCTGCATCCAGACATCATATCCACATTCTAGGCAGAAAGAAGAAAAGAAGGTGCTGCTCATGGCTTTGGCCAAGGCTACCACAAAGAGATGTGAGAGAGAGGACTAATGATGCTTGGAGCCTGTGAAATCCTGCATGTCCTTGTTTTGGCCTCTTAGAAGAGCCACTTGAACTAGGACCCTACAGAGCTGCACGGGAGATTAACTTTTCAAGGTTCTCTAGGAGTCATGAAATCCCAAAGCCTCTTGCCCCATCACCCCTCCTGTACCACGTGTGACAAAAGGGCCCCAGTCCTGAACTCAGGGGGCTTCCAGGTGGCACTGACTGTAAAGAATCTGCCTGCCAACGCAGGAGACGCAAGAGAGGTGGGTTCGATCCTTGAGTCGGGAAGATCCCCTGGAGTAGGAAATGGCAACCTACTCCAGTATTCTTGCCTGGAGAATCCCATGGACAGAGAAGCCCAAAGGGTTGCAGTCTATGGGGTTATAAAAGAGTCAGACACGACTTAGCAACTCCAGTATTCTTGGGGCTTCCCTGGTGGCTCAGCGGTAAAGCACCTGCCTGCAATGTAGGAGCCGCGGGAGACTCGGGTTTGATCCCTGAACTCAGAAGTGCGAGTCCCTGTTTGTGCACTGATTCCTTGAGTGCTTTTGGTGGGGTTCCTGCCTTCTTGGAGCCACAGTTTCCCTATTTTGCTTGACTAGAGATGAGTGAGTTCCTTCCAGCTTGCTTGGGATCTGGGAAGGGAGAAAAGGAGCCATTAACACCAATTTCCTGTTATTACTGGGTATGTCATTATTGGAAAAACGCAGCAATGTTGGTCCCGGCCTCCGCTGATACAGAAGAGCCCCACCCTTGTTTATTTCCAAGATGCACAAGCAAACCTCCCCCTGTGGCCGTCCTGTGCCTCCTGCTTCACTGATCAGTGGGGAGGGGAGGAAATGGAAGCTCCGTTCAGGGTCTGACTCATCTCCATGAGCGGTGAAGCTCCGTGTGTCCGCCGAGGCCCACCCTGGGCTCGTGCTGTGTGGACAGAGTTGGCCCAGGGCTGCCCTGGGCGTGGGGCTCATCTAGTGGGCCACGCAGGAGGTGGACAAGGCAACTCCAGCATCGCGGTGCATGGGAAGAGGCGTGTGCGGGGTGCCGTCCTCTGAGGCCTGGCGTGGCGGTCCGGGACTGCTTCACTGGAAGCCCCCAGCGGGCTTCTCTGCCCTCCTCCATCCTCTCCCACAAACTCTCTGCTCCTGAACCCCAACATCCAAATCCAGCCCAGACTCCAGGGTCCAGCCCTCTGGTCAAGAAGAACCAGAAGTCTCCTTGCTCCTCGAACACAGCCGCCTGCACACCACATGCCTCCTGTTGTCCACCTGTGACCATATTAATTTCTTGTGGCCACTATCACAAATCATGACACACTGTATGACTTAAAAGAAATACATACATCCCCGAGCCATACAGCAAATTCCCTCTGGCTATCTGTTTTCCCTGTGGTAATGTAAGTTTACATGTTATTCTTTCCATATCTATGGCTGATTCATGTTGAGGTTTGACAGAAAACACCAAAATTCTGAAATGCAATTATCCTTCAATAAATAAATAAAAGCAAAAGAAATTCATTTTCTGAGTTTTGGAGGCCAGAAGCCTGGAATCAACAGGTCAGCAGGGCTGTGCACCCCCTGCAGATTCTGGGGGAGGGTCCTTGCTGACCTCTCCAGCTCCTGGTGGCCCCAGGTGTCCTGTGACTCTTGGCCACATCCCTCGAGTCTCCGCCTCTGTCTTCACCTGGCCCTTCCCCTGTGTGCCTGGGTCTCCATCTCTTCTTGTGAGGACACCGGTCATGAGGTTTACAGCCTGTCCTAAATCCAGGATTTCACCTCCAGATCTGTAACTAATTACATCTGCAAAGACCTTGTTTCTAAACAAGTTCACATTCTGAGATTCTGGAGGGACATGAATTTGGGAGGGGGACGCTTTTCAATCCCTCAGGGACCTTGGTCAGGTGTGGGTCCCAGAGACTGCTCCCCTCCTCGCCCAGGCGAAGCTCCTGGGAGCTGGGCTCACGGTCCCTGGGCATCTGACTGTCAGGGCTCAGCTGCTGCTAGGAGCCGGCCAGGCGCTGACGTCTGTGCCAGCGTTTCCCTTAATTGCGCTTCCAGGCCGGAGGAGACATGTGCGCAGGGCTGATAATGAGCTCTGCCACCCGAAATTACCTGTTTCTGGGGTTAGAAGTAATTTTCTGTCTGGGAATAATTAACTTGAGGACCCAAGAGGAGCAAGCTACAAATGGAGAAGAGAGATGGGTAAAGAGTAGGTTTCAGAAGGACCCAGAACGAAGCCTCGGGATGCAGAAGACGCGTCTGGCCCCAGCCCTTGGCCATGGCCGTGCGCAGGGCTGCGGGAACCCAGTTCCCCTCCAGGTCCCTCCTATCTCCCCAGAAGGGCCTGGCGGCTCCCACGAAGATCTGCGGTGCAGCCCGCCTGGAGCCTCCAGGCTTCCAGCCCAACACTTTGGGTGCGAAACTTGACTCTGGCCGCTGAAGAGCCGAGGGCGTGGCCAGGCTCACTTTCTCTTCTGTGAAAGGGGGTAAAGTGAGGCACCCCCCCCCCCACCGGCATCAGGTACAGGGTCACGAGGACAGTGTGTGTGATGTCTGAGTGGGTGCCTGGCACTTAGTAGGTGCTCTGTAAAACTGGCTCATCTTCTGGAGAAGCGGGTGTGAAGACTGAAGGAAGAGAGGGTTTCAGATGAATGGGGACAGGTAGGCGGTCTGGGTTCAGTCCTTTGTAATGACTCAACCAGCAAGTGGCTGAATGTCCCTGGGCCAGTGTGAAATGCATCAGAATAGCAGGACCGCTCAGAGGTGAGATGTGCAAATATCTTGCAAACTGTAAAGTGCTATCCCTCTGTGCTTTACAATAATAATACTAGGAAAACGCCGATCACCACACCCCGTCTGCTAGACCAGCAGTGGTCTTCTTGTTACTCCAGCGGTTCTCAAAGTGGGGGTTCCTCATCCCAGCCAGTATCACGTGGAGGACAGAAGAAGCTGGCCTGTAATAGTCCACGTTGGACTCACGGACTAAAACTCACGGCAAAGAGGTGGACACGACTTAGCAACCAGACAGCAACAACGGCAGCCGTATCTAAGGGGCTTCCCTAGTGGTTCAACGGTAAAGAATCTGCCTGCCAAGTGGGAGATGTGGATTTGATCCCTGGGTCGGGAAGATCCCCCGGAGGAGGAAATGACAACCCACTTCAGCATCCTTGCCTGGGAAATCCCATCGACAGAGGACCCTGGTGGGTTGCAGTCCATGCGGTCGCAAAAACAGCAACAACAGAGTCACCACACCCCGTGGGCCAGAGCGGGAATGCTCTTCTTGCTACACCAGCGGTTCTCACAGCGCAGCTCCTGGGGCCCAGCCAGTATCAGCTGGGAACTTGCTAGAAAGGCAAGGGGACCCTCGTCTCCTCTAGGCACCCTTCGGAAACTGGCCACGCACCAGGAAGCCCGGATCCTGATTTCCTCTCTGTCATCACCCCTGGTAGACAGAGACGGGAGGGGGTGCACAGGGAAGACCTTGCGAGGAGATGACATTTGGGAGGAGGCTCAGATGAGGAGCAGCCAGCAAGAGACATCTGGGGCAGTGGTGTCCTAGGCAGGGACAAGAGCCAGTGCCAAGGCCCCCACATCTTGCCCCAGGGTCTGCTTCTGAAGGCCAGGGTCTGGGGCCTCCCAGGATCCGTGGCTCACCTACCTAATGTGGGCATCCCTTCGGAAACCCAGCAGCCCCTGACTGCACTTAACCACAAAGCCCCCTTTCCACGTAAACCCAAGTAATGAATCACAGAGCCCATGTGAGAATGGATGGCTGCTGTGACCTGCAAAACTGGCTGGGATTGCTAAAGAGAGGATTGAAAGGGCTGCCGTGTACAGCTCTACAGGCTGTGCACTGCCCAACTTCAGGAGCTATATCACTTACAGAGACCTGCTTTTCTCATGAGGAGACAGGGCTCAGACAAGTCAAACGAACTTCTCAAAGACCAGCTGGGGTTTGAAACCTAATCTAACACATTTCAAGTACCCCTATCCAAACCCCTTTCTACCCGAGCACTCTACTCACTTGAGCACCCTGGCAGGCTCTGTGTCAGTGCCTGAATGGGCTTATAAACTGTAGAGTGCCAGCCAAACGTGCGAAGGGGAGTCAGTTATATTTAACTCCTCTGCTGGGAGTTAGAATTCATGCCAGGGCCCCTTTTTGGGCAGGGGCCATGTGTGCCTGCCAACTTGAACCATCTGCTCCTCATACATCGGGTGCATTGGAGTTTCAAGAAACACTAATGTAGGGACTCCCGTGGTGGTCCAGTAGTTAGGAGTCTGCCTGCCAACGCAGGGGACACTGGCTTGAACCCCGGTCCTGGAAGATCCCACTTGCAACTAAGCCTGTGTGCCACAGCTACTGAGCCCGTGAGCCTGGAGCTGGTGCTCCACACCAAGCGAAGCCACCGCAAAGAGAAGCTGGACCCCTGCAACCACAGAGTAGCCACCACTTGCCAGAGCTAGGGAAAAGGCCTTGCCGCAATAGAGACCCAGCTCGGCCAAAACTCAATGAGCAGAAAAAATTTTTCCTCCTCCTCCGCCCCTCCCTGCTTGTCTGAATCCCCCAGGAAAATGTTGGCTCCCTGAGAAGTGGCCCTATCTGCTTCATTGGCTGCTAGACGCTCACCACCCAGCATGGAGCTCTGGTTCAGTATGTGGTCGGTGAGTGTTTCCTGGCTGACTGTCCACACATGCCCGGAGGTCGGGTGAGCTGGAGGGTCTGGACACCAAGACCCATCTAACCTGTGCAGCCCAGACCAGTCACGGCGCCCCCGCTGCCCCCCCCCCCGCCCCCGAATCCTAGCTGCTACTTATGCAAAATCCAAGAAGCCAACCAAGCTGATGTGAGGACTCTGTTCAAGGGCCGTGTCCTGCCGGGCACAGCGCTGGCGGCCTGCGGAGGTTCACCTGACTTCTCAGCCAGGGAGAGGCAGCTGCCCCCTGTCTGCAGGCTTTCAGCCTCCTTCCCACTACTCGGGTGTCCACGACATGTTTAATTGGTTTAAGAAGGGAAATCGTCTCTCATTTTTGGGAGATGGTAGCACTGACTATTTCCTACTCAGTGCTGGGTGCCAAGTTGACATTAATGTAGAAAAATTAGTATCATCAGGACTGTATTTGGAGCAATCTCTTGCACTGGAGTCCTTGACATGTTAATTAAACCTGATAAATGCCTTGTCTAAAGATAACTTTTTGAACAATGGATCCAATCACCCACTTATTAGTTGGATACATGCTCCGGCAAATTGCCGAGGCGGTGTTTTGAGATCCCTGGGGCCCGTGCTGGGACCGGAGATGTTAGGGTAGAGAAGGGTACTTAGCCACTGTGTCGGCGCCTGGCCCGGGTCTCCTGGGCTGGAGGGTGGGTAGCTACTGTGGACCAGGGGGAGTAGAGGCGTGTCTCCACCCCAGCTCCAAAAGGGAACTCTGCCTTCTTCCACTTGTGATTCCTATCACAAGCCCCCTTCTCCTCCACGCCCATCCTATCACCATGACAACGCATCCCATGATGTGCACCACTGGGGAGATGGCAGAGCCTAGAGATATGACCCTTGACCTCCACCGGGAGTCGTTGTCCTGGGGTCTCATCCTGTGGTGGCATCATTTTCCCTGCCATTCTGCTCCCTGCTGCCCTCCCCAACCCCCAGGGCTGGCAAAACCGGTGGTGCCCAAAGGGCTCCCAGAATCTCAGCAACAAAACAGCCTTCCCAGAGACCCGCATGGGGACACCCGGCTATGTCACCATAGCACCCCAGATTCTGTCAAACTGTGTTCTGGGCACCAACCAAGGTGGGCCAAGTGCAAAGACATGCAGGACTGGGGAGTGTCAGTGGGGAGGGCCTACATCACTCCAGAAGACCCCCAAAGGGACCTGGGGTGCTGTTTAGAGGAACAAGTGCAGAAAGCTGGAGGTGGTTGTCACGAGAGTCTGAGACCTTGTTGGCCTTGGAGCAGGGCTCCTGCTGTCCTCAGCCTGGCCCCTCTGGAGCAGCCGCTTTAGTGGATGTCTGGCAGGGGCCTGCGGCTTCGACCCTGGCCTGGTTCAGAGCCTCCTGTGCACACAGTCTCCCAGGCAGCGGGAGGAGGCAGGTGGGGGGCCGGGTTTGAGTCCTACGTTTCATTTACAGCCATGTGCCAGGGGAGATCCCTGTCCCTTTCTGAACGTCAGTGTTTTCCGCAGGCCTTGCCTCCCTCGGGGCGGGGAGAGCAAATGGGGAACCCGCAAGCATCTCTCTGGTCTAGGGCGTCACAGAGGGGGAAGCGGTGGGGCTGGGAGGGCTGAGAAGTACGAGTAGCCTCACCCAGGGCATGAGGAAGATGACAGACCAGGCCAGAGCTTGTTGCTGCAACCCCAGTAGCTTTCTTCCCACTTTGTTGGCACAACACGGGCATGGCCAGTGGCCTTGGGAACTAACGAAGTGGGCCCCTTGCTCTTGGCAGATGTCGCCCCCGTGGGCTGGGATGTCGTGGCCGCCGCCAAGGCTCCAGGGAGATGGAGACGCAGAGCATTGCAAGGAGACAGGGTCAGCCCTGGGGTCTGGAAGCCCCCACCCTCATCCTCGGGCGATCAGAATGGCGCAGACGTGGCTGTGTGCCTGTGCCGAGCCCAGGTCCCGAGAGGTGTGTACTCTCCACATCCTGCATCCCTGCCGTTGTCATGGGAACACACCCAGCTCAGCCATGAGCTGGCCGACCACCACTTGGGTGGGCCTGGCCGACAGCAGAAGAACCTCACAGCAGAGCCCGGCCTGAGATGCTGACCTGTGAGCCAAGTGGACTCATATTTGAGGCCTCTGAGTTTTCGGGAGCTCATCATGCTGCATTATTGTGACAGTAAGTACAGATTTTAAATAATTAATGGATTAATTTAAAAACTGAAGTGCAGATGACTTATGATGTTTCAGGTATAGAGCAAAATCCTTCAGTATATTCTTTTTCAGATTGTTTTCTGTTATAGGTTATTACAAGGTATTGAATATAGTTCTTTACGCTATACACTAGGACATTGTTATTTATGTTTTTTATATATAGTAGTGTGTATCTGTTAATCCCAAATTTCTAACTTATCCCTCAGTGGTCTTCTCTCCCCTTTGGTAACCATACATTTGTTCTCTGTGTCTGTGAGTATATTTCTGTTTTGTAAGTAAGTTCATTTCTATCATTGATTTTAGGGTCTTCATATAAGCAATACCGTATTTGTTTTTCTCTGTCTGACTTGCTTCACTCAGTATGATAATCCCTAAGTCTGTCCATGCTGCTGCACATGGCATTATTTCCTTTTTTATGGCTGAGTAATATTCCATTGTTTATCTGTGCAACATCTTCTTTAGCCATTCATCTGCTGAGGGACACTTAGGTGGCTTCTCTCTCTTGGCTCCTGTGAGCAGAGCCGTTACAAGCATAGGAGTGCATGTATCTTTTTGAATTATAGTTTTGTCTGAATATACGCCCAGGAGGGAGATATATATATATATCCCACTAGGGATTGCTGGCTCATCTGGTAGTTCTATTTTCAGTTTTTTTAAGGCACTGCCGTACCGTACTCCATAGTGGCTGCACCAATTTATATTCCCACCAACCGTGTAGGAGGGTTCCCTTTTCTCCATACGATAAATACAGTCTTCTGTCCCGTTTCAAAGCTGGGGCTGGGACCTCCAAGCCTGGCCCTCCAAGGCCCGCATGCTTTACGTTGCTCTGTGTGCCCTCCCAGCATGGGGCTCTGAGCAAGACCCGGGGCAGCTCAGGTGTGATGCGAGGTCGCTCATTAATTCCCAGCCCGGGGTTCCCCTTCTGAGCCAGGTGGGCTGAGGAGCGCGAGCATCGTCATCTTTGGCAGCAATGTCTTAATCTGCTTCCAAAGCTCACGTCTCAGCACAGGGCTGGCTCCCCCTGGACTATCTTTGCTGTGGCATCTGTGACGGGTGGCAACGAAGCTGCTCTTATTTGTGACGTTGCCTTTTCAGAGCAGATCTATCTGGCTATGTTATTTCTCTCCCGGGAGTGACCCGGCGGCTGTGGGTGTGGACTTGCAGCACCTCCCCGCGCTGGCCTGCCTGTCTCACTCTGTGGTGGCTCCCTGGAGCTCTACGGTGAAGATGTAGGAAAGAGTCAGGAGTCACGCCGCTGGGCTTGATCCCTGGTTCTGGACACTGGGGACACGGCTGTGAGCCAGGCTGGCCTCGTGCACATCGCAGGCTGGTAGGGGCAGTGGATGCCCACACTGATGGTCGTCACACAAAGAGGGAAGAAGGGTCACTCCACTGGGGCAGAAGTCATCAGGGAGGACTTCCTGGAGGAGGCAACAGGCAGGCAGAAGGGGACGTCCAGGGGCAATTTTGGCCAAAGCGTGGAGGAGGGGAATGCAGGGTGCGTTTAGGACTACAGGGGTAACTGTGGGCATGGGGTGGCCATAGACATGCTGGAGAGGCTGTCTGGCACAGGGTCACTGGAACCCTGTGAGCCGGGTGGGATGGGGGAGGCTGGAGATGGCCGGGTACTGATTTTCAGGGAGTGGCATAGCCTCCTTGGCCTCAGCCCTGCTGCCTCCGCTGGAACCTGGGGTCCACTGGGCCCCTGGGCTCCTCAAGGAACTTCCCAGCCCCAGCCCCAGGCCAGCTTCCTGGAGTTTATCTTGCACTTTCTGTTGAAGTTTTTTTTTGTTTGGGGGGGCCATGCCCCGTGGCATGTGGGATTTTAGTTCCCTGACGAAGGATCAAACCCATACCCCTTCCATTGGGAACATGGAGTCTTAACCACTGAACCTCCAGGGCAGTCCCTGAAGTTTCTTTAAGGAGACTTTTGAGTGTAAAATGAACACTGATACAGAGAACCGTGGGCTTCCCAGGTGGCGCTAGTGGTAAAGAACCCACCCGTCAATGCAGGAGACACAAGGGACGCAGGTTCGATCCCTGGGCCGGGAAGATCCCCTGGAGGAGGAAATGACAATCTACTCCAGTGTTCTTGCCTGGAGAATCCCATGGACAGAGGAGCCTGGGGGGCTGCAGTCCACGGGGTTGCGAAGAGTTGAACACGACTGAAGCAACTACACACACGTAGAAAACCGCGTACGGCAAATGTGTAGCTTCGTGAGTTGTTACTGCAACCGCCTCCCAGGTCTAGAATGACTACGCTGCCAGCCACCCGTGGACGCATCACAGCCCCTTTCTTTCCCAAAGTAACCTCCGTTCTGACTCCTGCCGCCAACACTTTCATGCCCTTCTTTGTGGTTTTATCATCCACAAAGAAGTCATGCATCCTCTACAACTTCTTGTGTCCTTCACGTCTCTTTCGATTTCGATGCCTCTGTTCATCTCTTTTCCCTAATGAGTCTGGTGAAGAGCGGAGGCCGCGGCCTTCCCCACCGTCAGCAGCCCGCCCTCCGACTGCGTTGTTCCGGTGAGGTCCCCATGCGCCTCTGTCCTGGGGTCTGGCTCACTTGGGCCAGGAATTGTGGTCTCCCATCAGGAGGCCCTGGCATCACGTTGGCAGCGGTCACGTTCAGGGCGCTGATTCCTTTGGGCTGCAGATGGCGATGGTCTGGTTCTGTGAGGCCGTCTTCATTTCTGATCTGAGACAAGTCCACAGAGAGAGGCTCCACTTCATGTCATATTTGGTCACAGGCGGTGCCTCCCTATGGGAAGGGAAGGGTGAGTGCTGGCTTCTTCCCTCTTTTCCAGTTGTCAGGATAAAGATCCTGTTTCCTGTCATCACTGGAAGGCCACCAGGCTCGCTAATGGGAATGCCCTAAGGCTGGGGACAGTGTCTCATTCAGCTTGTGACTCTGAACCCAAGAGAGCGGGGCTTCTCTATCACCCAGCAGACTGTTGTCAAAATCAGCCTTCCCACAGCTACATGGCGACAGAGGTTGAGATGGTTGGAAGGCATCACCGACTCAATGGACATGAATCTGAGAAAACTCCAGGAGACAGTGAAGGACAGGGAAGCCTGGCGTGCTGCAGTCCATGGGGTCGCAAAGAGTCGGACACGACCGAGCAAATGAACAATAACAACATATGAATTATATAAAATGTCTATGTTGAACACAGCAACATGTGGAATACATAGATTATATCAATTTTTAAGAACTAGGCTGATCAAGAAGCATGGCTCCCATTGGCTGACCCCGCATCCTCCCAGCCGAGGGGGATGAGGAAGGCCTTCAAGGACCTCAGGATTTTGCTTCAAAAAAGAAGTTGCTTTGTGGCCGGGCCTGGCATCATGGGCCTCAATGGGGCCAGCTGTGACGGGGGTGGTCTCAGCACCAGAGTGCTCGGGTAGTGAGTGTGCTCTGGCCACGGCTGGCACCCGGGTGGGTTCCCAGAAGTGGGTCAGCTGCTGACACCTTGTAATAAGCCCCTTCTCTTTTGTGAGCTGACCTGGGCCCATTATCTGCAACAGCCCCAAAGTGCCTTTGACCAAGCAAAGTGACAGATTCCTGGGTTCTAAGGAGGGAGTGATGGGCCTGTCTGCTCCGCGGGTATGGAGAGGGGAGGACGTGAGGGTGAGGGGAAGCCCAGGTCCCTGTCCCACTCGTGATTGGCATTTGATTGTTCGGGCATTCATGGGGCGCCAGCTGTGGGCCAGGCCTGGGTGCCAGGCCCGGGGATGTAAGAATGGGGCAGGCGAGAAGAAACCGACAAGGCCCTGTGCACCCACTTCCAGCCCCGCCCTGGGGAGCCTGAGTGCTTGGCCCCCAGGGGGCACATTTTTGTCACTTGGCCCCCTCATGGAGACACCACGTCCAGTCCTGACTTGGCGCACCAGCGAGTTTCCCAGCTGGGCCACGTCCCTGGATGGCTGCACCCTGTGACACCTGTGCCCTTTGCTAACATGCAGACCTCTGACCCAGGGAGGGGACTGGGGTGCCGAATTGGGTCAGGGGTGGGAGGGGGTCCTGACGCCAGGGGTACTGCAGGCATCAATACCTGGACCAGGGGCTTCAGGACTCAAGTCCTTGTCTGGGGACTCCTGCCCAGTGTCCCTTGTGTCTTCCTGCCGGGATGGGCTCCCACTGCAGACCCTGCACTTGGGCCATGGGAAAGTGTCCAAGTCCAGGCGCCTTACTTAACTGCGCTGCGGCTGTGAGCCTGGGATGTGAATGCTGAGAGTGGGGCTGGTCGTTTCCATGCACTCCCCACCTGCCAGCCACTGGCCCGAGCTCTTGGAGGGGAATTACTTCACTCCACCTTCACGGTAATGAAGATAATAAGGCAGGGACCATTCGCACCCCCATTTTGCAGATGAGAACACTGAGGCCCAGAGTGGACCTGGCCCCTGCTGAAGGTCAGCAGCCAGTACAGGGCAGAGGCAAGGTGCGAACCCAGGTAGGCTGGCTCTAGAGCTGTGGGCCAAACCTCTGGGCTGCCTTGCGCCGCTCTGAGGGTCATCATGAGAAGTGATAGGGACACTGCTATCTCATCTGTAAATGTGCGGGGTGGTGGCGAGAGGCCTGCGGAGTGTTGGGCCTGGCTGGGTTGGGGGATCTCAGGGCACATGGCCACTTTCTCCTCCTCCCTGGGCAGGCCGAAGTCCGGGAAGCAGACACTTCCAGGAGAAGGAGCTGGCGGGGCCAGCAGGGCCTGTGGCATCCTTGGGGGGCAGGGGGTGGCACAGGGCACACCTAGTGTTCCTGGATGCTCAGTGCCGTCCCCAAGGCTCTGTAGTCCAGGTCAGACCCTCTTGGCTTCCCTCCACCACCCCCTGCCCCAGCCCCTTGCAATCCTGATTTCTGTGCCCTTCTCCCCATGCGGCTTCAGAAGGAGCTGCTATTTTTAGCGTCTCCAATCAGGCCGGGCATCGGGGCTGACTATTGTTAGCATTTAGTGTTGTTAGTACCCGACTCTCAGGAACTGATGTCGCCCTCAGAAAGGGATGAGATCATCGGCCCAGAGGCCCACAGTCATGTTTCCATGAGGCTCAGCCGAACGTGGGACCTCCCTCCCAGCCCCCACCCTGGGCCAAGGGCAGCAGCCCTGAGGGTCAGGGCAAGGTCGGGAGTGAGAAGTAGCCTGGGATGGGTGAGCGATGAGCATTTTCCACGGGCATCTCACTCAGCTCTTCTGTGAGCACCTTACACGTTCTGGATGCTGATTGACACACACCTCTGCCCACCAGCAAGCCTGCCACGGGCTCTGGGGCCACCCTAAGTTTCCTCTGGGGAACTGGCTCTCCTGCGTATATGCCAGGCTGACACCTGGTCCCCTGTGCTGTCATGGGAGCTGGCATGTCACCTGGGTCAGGATGGGGTCAGGAGCCCCATCCCTCCAGGTCCAGTGAGTGACTCAGGAGTGGGCACATGGCCCAAGCAGAATGCGGAAATATCCACGCTCCGCTTTAAACAGAAGTTGTTTTGTTGCTGGAATGGCCGTCTGCCCACCGAAAAAATAGATGCTATCAGGCCCCCTTGCTGCTAAGAGAGACCATTCGATGTAAAAGGAAGCCTGCTAGCACGCTTTCCCACCGAAGGGAATGGTCTCAGCCAGCACAAACCCTTCTTCCTGCCTGGAATGCAGATTCGGTGCCCAAAGCAGGAGCAGCCATGTTGCAACCATGAGGTTAAGAACTGTATCACTGACGGCAGAACAGAGCAAGGGCTGTGCCTCCTGGAGATGGTGGCCTAGGCACAAACACGGGCAGCTGCCTCTTCTAATCTCGCTAAAACGATGGAGAAGTCAGTCTAAAGGCATCACTCTCAAGTACAGAGAGAGAAGGAGGGGAGACCAGAGCAGTGATCTGGGAGCCGGAAAACTGCTGGGTGAGCGGTGACCCGCTAGGCGGGCCGGAGGGCAGTGTGGAAAGCTGAGGGGCAGCCACGGTCTCAGCAGCTGCTGCCACCAAACCTCCCTGGAAGTGAGCAGAGGAGGACTGTTGGAAACAAAAGCACTCAGCCTCCCTCCTCTGCTGCATGGCTGGGTGATTGCCCGTCCTCAGCCCAGAAGGAAACCTGGGATTTACTTTCGAGAGGGCATTGTCTTAGCTCAGGAGGTTATAACAAAACCACAGGCCGGGGGCTTATAAACCGCAGGTATCTATCCTCTCTGTTCTGGAGGCTGAAGTCCGAGATCAGGGGTCATCAGGGTCATGCTCTGACGAGGGCCCTTTCTCCGATTCGTGGCCGCTGACTTCTCACTGCATCATCATGTCATGGGACGGGCGAGGGAGCTCTCTAAGGCCTCTTTTATGAAAGGGCACTAATTCCATTCATGAGGACCCCACTTTCACGACCTAACTGCCTCCCAAAGGCCCCACCTCCTCAGAGCATCCATCAGACATTAAAGTTTCAACATATGAATTTTACAGGGGGGCAAACATTCAAACCACCGTGAGGGTAAAGCGAGGCCTCTGGAGTGGGGTTTTCTGGCACGTGTGGGGATGGGGGACCACATGAAAGCAGGGGGCACAATGAGTATTAAGACCTCTCGCCCTGCTCCTTCCTGAAGCTGCTGGAAAACTGGCAACTGGGCCCTCTCCCAGCAGACAGGAGGTCAGAGAGCATTGCAGTGGACTTGAACTTTCCAGGGGGGAAGATCCGATACTCTGACCTGGATACTCCCCGAGGAGACATCCCCGCCAGATAGTCCCTGAAGACCGTAGTCGGCTGACGCTACCCGAGGGCTCAGTGCTTCCAATCAGATCTTTCTCTCTCTTTCTTTCTCTCCCTCCCTCTCTTTCTTTTCTCTCTCCCTCCCCTTCCTTTTTCCCTTCTTTCTCCTCTCCCTCCCTCTTTCTATGAAGTGTACATTCAGCAAAGAGCAACAGATGTTAACACAGTTTGACGAGCTTTGACAAACATACGCGTCCACGTGACACTCACATGTCTTGAGGTGCCAAACCGTCGCACCAACCCCTCTCCAGTCTCTGTCACCGTTAGTCCCTGGTCCCAGCACTCATCACCCTTCCCGCCCAGGGAGCCCCTGCTCTGACCTCTGCCACATCAGCGAGCTCTGCCTGCTCCAGACGATCACGGAGGTGGACCATGTGGCACGTGCCCTCTTGCAGCACTTTCCTTACAACGCTTTTGAGAGTCACCGACCTTGTCACAAGTGTTCACTCTTTTTATGGCTGAATAGTGTCCCCCTGTTTGGGTATAACACACCCGATTGGCCTGTTCTCTGGCTGGTGGACATTTCAGTTGATGACCGCTTTTGGCTGTTTACAAACAAGCGTCTATGGACGTTCTTGTACGAGTCTCTATGTGGACACCCGCCTCCAGTTTTTAATTGGACAAATGACTAGAAGAGGAAGTAGGGGTCACAGGCCAAGTGTGGTCATGAGAAATGGTCGTACTGAGTTTTGCTGACATGCTCAGGGAATAAGGGGTCCTTGTATAAAAATCAGATGCGGTAAAACAAAGACGTTCAGAGAACTAAAGAGTTCATAGAAAATAAAGATATTACAGCAGAAATGAGAAACTCAGTAGACAAGTTGGAAACTGAACCAGATCCAGTCTTATAGAAAGCAGAGCAATAAGCTTATCATTGCACCATCACTTATTCACGTCTTCCTTTTCATCTCCCAGAAGTCTTCCAGTTTTCTTTGGACCGTCCATGCCCACAGTTTGCTAAGCTCATGATTAAGTATTTAATACTTTTTCTTGCAATTGTCAGCAGGATCTTCCTTCTGGTTTTATTTTTTTCTCTAGAATGCTACTAATTCCTGCACTTTTATTTTGGTATTATCTTCTTCTGAAAGTTTAAAGCCTCTTTCATTTGTTTTTGATATTTCTCTGATTGTACAACAGTCTTTGAAGCTATCAGGAAAAGCACGAATTCTCCGAGTCCCCTCGTTAAAACTATAGGCATGCTCAGTCATGTGCGACTCTTTACAACCCCCTGGACTGCAGCCCACCAGGCTCCTCTCTCTGTGGGGTTCTCCAGGCACAAATACTGGACTGGGTTGCCGTTTCCTTCTCCAGGGGATCTTCCCGACCCAGGGATCGAACCCACGTCTCTTAGGTCTCCGGCACTGGCAGGCAGGTTCTCTACCACCAGGGCCACCTGAGAAGCCCTCCAAACACAAGAACGAGAGCACAATAAGACATAGAAATAGAAAGTAGAAGAGATCATGACACGAGAGGGAAGCCGAGGAAGTAAAGATCCCAATACTGAAGCTCTACATAGAGATAACAAAGAAGGCAGAGGGAGAAAGGATCAAAGACACAATTCAAATTTTCCACTTGCTGAGACCACCACGTGCCCAGAAAACTGACGAAAACAGGCCAACACCAAAATATATTCCCTTGACCTTTCAGAGTGTCCAGGACAAAGACATAAACCCAGGGCCTGGAGGAAGCTCCACGCCAAGGATCAGGATGGAGTCTGTGCCAACTTCCCAAGGGCAAGTTCAGGTGTGCGGTGAGCACAGGGCTCCTGCCGGGTCCTCTGCCCAGGGTGCTGAAAGTTGTTCTGCTGTTGCCTCGGTTAACACGATCCCCTTCCTCAGGTAGTTTGATTAGAATTGGCTTGAAGAGGACAGTTTTCTAGAAGTGGGAGGCACAAGAAGTAGCAGCGTTCCTTTCTGAGCTTCTTTGCGGTCAGGGATTACGGCACATGTGCAGCGGTGCCAGCTAATTGTCTCTTCGTATTCAGACCCTCTCTTCTTCTCCTGCTGGCCCTGCTGACCCCCAGCAGCCCCAGGCCTGTCCCCAAAGGCCACAGCTTCCCACAGACCTCACAGACTGTCCCTCTAAGCCCTCTCATTTGCTCTCATTTTGGTGACGGGACACACCTGGCTCCAGGTGCCCCTGTGAGTTCTTGTCCCCTGCCCCCTGCTTCAGGAGGCTGGTCATCCGTCCTCTTCTGATCCTCCCCAGGCCACTCTAGACTTCCTGTCCCAGCCCCTCCTACAACTGTGCAGGTTCCTGTTGCTAGACTAGCTCCTCCTTTGCTCTCTGACCAATTGCTGTCAGATACAATTTTGACACCTGAAATGGTTCCAGAAACATGCGTAGAGATGGAATCGGTTTTCTAATCTGATCAGAAGTGCAAAGCTATAGCCGCCCTTTATTCTCGTCCATTAGTTGCGTGAAATGGTCACTGACCATTTCAGTGACAGGTGCTGGCTCCCACACCTGATCAGCCCAGTAGTACTTGTCACTGAAAAATGATGAGATGCAAACAAGAAAAGAGGGTGTCTTCTATGGGAAAGAAATTATAGCATTTGAAGCTTCAATAAAGGTAAGGCACTAAAATTGTGCTGCAAAAGAGTTGGGAGGAAATCTGAAATCCAGATGGAATTCTGCATTCTGAATGTTCAGATGTATCTTAGAATTTTGCCCTTAATAAGAAACCTAAACTAGAAACTAGAAAATTCACCAGGAGTTTGGTTTTCACAATAAACGCTCCCAGAAATGCCAATCGGAGTTAATGCCAACCATAACCAAAGAAGAGGCCCCATATCAAAAAGATACATCATTAGACATTTTCAGTTTGAAATAAGATGGTTGTGGTTGCATACATGTCATTTTGCCTTGAAGAGTGGAGGCAAAATTCACACAGAGTAGTATCGACCATTTTGAAGTATTCAGTGGAATGGCAGTTAGTGCATTCACACACATGTGCAACTTTCTAGTTTCCAAACATTTCAGCACCCACCCCAGAAGAATCTATGCATCATCTAAAACTGATTCTCTGCTTTGCAATAGCTTCTTGAGTGACATACATTGGTGAAGAGGACTGGGTGCTGGGGAGGGAGGCTTTGGCTTCGAGCTGTTCCTTGTCCCTCCACGTGGTGAATCTTCTGAAGCATGAAGTCATTAGACACGGGGGTGCAGAGTTGGGAGGCTGAAGGAGAGGCAGACCCTATCGACAGCTTGAGAGCTTCTGGGTCAAGCTGTGCCTGAAGCTGGATTCAAGCCTGGGGATTCTGCGTGGCAGGAGCCCGCAAGGTCTCTGCTTTGCTGCTAAGTGTGAGTTGGGTTTTCCCACCTGACCTGTAACAGACAGGATCCCATGGAACCCTTGCAGTGATGGGTGCATTGTCCTCTGAGCTCTAGTTTACTGACCTGGGCGGTGAGGCTCAGAGAGGAGTCAGACGTTGAGTCTTTCTGCCTCCTCCTGCTCCTACCTGTCTCCACGACCCTTAGATATGAGGGAGGAAAGGGCTGGGTGAGCCAGGCTCTCTCTGTCCAGAGGCTTGGGACCCTCCCCTTGACCACCTCTCTGCTCTCCTATCTGTGCAGAAGCTCCTCACCGAGAGGAGCAGGCAGGGGTCCTCACCAGGGTTAGAAGACTGCAGAACCATCAGCCTTCATTGTTCCTAATGCCACTCAAAATGCCCCCACAAAGGCATTTTCTTTGCCATTTGAGTGGGATATCAAATTTCCTCTGTGTTGAATTTTCTCCCCATTGAATTTTCTCTATAAGCCTGTGAGGCAGCTCCGCTTCACAACTCCACGCCCGCACAGGCCTCTATGTGACCTTGAGCAGGTTCATTAACTTCTCTGTGCTTCACATCTCCTATCTACAAAATTTAATGGTTGGACTACACCAGCTCCAGCCAATAGAAACACGAATGTGAGCCACACATGTAGTTTACAATTTCCTGGTAACCACATTTAAGAAGTAAAAAGAAGCAGGTAAAGTGTTTTAATAACAGATTTTATTTAACTCCATCTATCCAAAATATTTTTATGGCATGTCATCAATATGTGTTGTTAATGAGATAGTTCACAATTTTTTTTGGTATGGCATCTTCAAAATCTAGTTATGTATTTTATAGCCACCACACAAGTCTTGGATGGTTCTGGACTAGACTAGGTTTCAAACTTTCAGTTCTGTTTTAAGCTGCTGGCCCCTTTCCCCACTGAGACGCTCCTCTATGTCCCATCCTGTAAATGGACAAAGGGAGGTTTCTCTGGTTGTTTCAGGACCTTGTTGATCCTTATGCCAAACACACTGCCACTTCCTCGCTTACTACCTACTTCTGCCAGCCCTCAGTTCAGTTCAGTTCAGGCGTTCAGTCATGTCCGACTCTTTGTGACCCCATGGACTGCAGCACGCCAGGCCTCCCTTTCCGTCACCAGCTCCCGGAGCATGCTCAAACTCATGTCCATTGAGTCGGTGATGCCATCCAACCATCTCATCTTCTGTTGTCCCCTTCTCTTCTCGCCCTCAATCTTTCCCAGCATCAGAGTTTTTCCCAGTGAATCAGTTCTTCCCATCAGGAGGCCAAAGTATTGGAGCTTCAGCTTCAGCATCAGTCCCTCCAATGAACACCCAGGACTGATTTCCTTTAGGATGGACTGGTTGAATCTCCTTGCAGTCCAAGGGACTCTCAAGAGTCTCCTCCAGCACCACAGTTCAAAAGCATCAATTCTTTGGCCCTCAGCTTTCTTTACTGTCCAACTGTCACATCCATACATGACTACTGAAAAAACCATAGCTTTGACTAGATGGACCTTTGTTGCAAAGTGAAAGTGAAGTCACTCAGCCGTGTCGGACTCTTCGTGACCCCATGGACTATATCCTACCAGGCTCCTGTGTCCATGGAATTTTCCAGGCAAGAGTACTGGAGTGGGTTGTCATTTCCTTCTCCAGGGGACCTTCCCAATGCAGGGATTGAACCCGGGTCTCCCGCACTGTTCTAAGTAAACCCTGGGGGTTCTCATTATTTTGGCCATAGCTGACATTTAGATGTAGAGAAAGGCTTTGAGTTTTTCTGACAGGATCCATGCTGCTGACTCTAGAACCTCTGGAAATCCATTTTCATGCATTCATTCGTAGAATCAATCAGCCTGGGAGAGGTTATGCTGCAATAACAGCAAGTTCTCAAACCTCACTGGCTTCACACAGAGTTTATTCCTTCCTTGTGAGAAGTTTAATGTGAGCTCGTAGCCCTCCTGGGTGGTGTCCTCCACACAGTGACTCAGGCAACCAGCCTGCTTATATCTTCAACACGTGCTCTTGGTGGCGGGAAAGAGACTGGGAGCATCACCCTGGACACGCGGTTTTGTAGCCGTTCCACCAGCCAGAATGTAGGAATGAGAGCCCAGCGGAGTGCAGGGTATGGTCCTCCTGGGAGCCCAGGGGAGGAAACGATGCTTTCGGCTTTGAGCCAGTCCCTTCCTGCTTCAGCGCTTGTGCTCACCTGCTTCCTCTGCTTGAAATGCTCTTTCCTTCCTTTACAATCTTTTGTTGTCTTGGGTATCTATTTATTTGGCTGCATCAGGTCTTGGTTGTGGCACGTGGGGGGGTCTTCGTGGAGTCACATGGCACCTTCGGCTTTAGTACGGGGATCCTCTCGTCGTGGCTCAAACCCTCAGTTGCTCCACGGCACGTAGGATCTTAGTTCCCTGACCAGGGATCGAACTTGCATCCTCTGCCTTGGCCCATTCTTAACCAATGGACCACCAGGGGAGTCCCTCTCCCTTAAATCTGAATTAAGTTCTGATGACCTCGGGTAGATGAACCAAGCTTCCCTGGATAGATTAAAGGGTAAAGAATCTGCCTGCAATGTGGGAGATCTGGGTTCAATCTCTGGGTCGGGAAGATCCCCTGGAGAAGGAAATGGCAAGCCACCCCAGTATTCTTGCCTGGAGAATCCCATGGACAGAGAAGCCTGGTGGGCTACAGTCCACGAGGTCACAAAGAGTCGGACATGACTGAGTGACTAACAGTTTTCTGATGACCTCGGTTCCAGTGCTGCTTCTCCAGGAAGCGCAGAGGGGAGCCACTTCAGGGCCAGGGCTGGAGCACCAGGGGCTGGGGTCATGCAGGCCTGGCCCCCACAGAGGGGAGCTCAGGTTTCATCCCATGACCTGCTACCAGTGTGCTGAAATGGAGGAGTTCTCAGCCAGGCAGTGAGAGGACGGAATTTGCATTTGAGCACAACCTCCTGGGCTGCCTCGTAGATGGAGCACTGATAATGATACTTCTATTTTTAAGAAAGGCCAGCTCCCTTGGTGGTGCCCTGAGGAAAGGGCAACCCTGCAAGACACCACTTTGATGAATAATCTCGTCTCCATCGAAATATTTTACCAACGCTCCATGTAAGAGGCTTATACATTATTCAGCCTCATAGCTCTCGGCAGAGGGGACCCTGGCTGTTCCCTAATGAGCAGCCAAGGGCTGGGGAGTGGGCTGGGGCAACAGCCTTTGAATTTTCTCTGCATCTGAGCCAAGTTTTCGAGCCTCACCATTTCCAAAACCAAACCACCTCCTTCATGTCCACAAAACTTAAATGTGGACTGTCAGTAACCCAGGGGACACAGGGCTGGCTTCTGGGGACAAGGAGATGAGCCAAGACACAATCGTGAGCTGTCCCCAAGTGGTAAGGAGACCAACAGGCAGTTGGGAGGAAGGGAGGTTCTCAGGAACAAAGGGGCTGTGGGAACCCAGGTCTGGAATGGCTGCCTGGGGTGATAAGAAAGGTGATTTAGGGTTTTGAAGGATGAGTAGGAGTTCACCAAGTGGAGATGGTGGGTGAAGGTCATCCTTGCCTCTGGAAGGCTTCGAGGGCACAGAGGCCAATGTGGATGGGTCCTGGGAGTCAGGGACATGATAGCCTCCTGCTCAAGGAGCATTGTGCATGCCCATTTTATAGATGAGCAAACTAAGGCTCTGAGAGGTGAAATTACTTGCCCAAGGACAGGTGTCTGGTAAGTTGGCAGGGTGGTGATTTGAACCCAGATCAGTCTTAAGCCGAAGCCTGTGCTGGCTTAAGAGATACAGGACCTCAGGGTTCATGTGTTGGGAAGGAGGTCACTTCAAAGGGCCAAGCTCACCCCACCTGTTGGCACGTGGATTCTACCTCAGCCTGTTCAGGCTCAGAGCAGAGACCATGGCTCAGAGGCTGCCCTGCATCTGATGGGGAAAGGCTGACCCTGAGCTGGAAGGGTACCGCCCTGGGCCAAGCTGAAACAAGGGGGCACGAGGCTGCACGGTCATGGGCATCAGGGAGGGCACAGGCTGGCTCCTGTGTCTAGGTGGGTGAAGGGCTGCGGCTGATGCCCCCACCTGCCCCTCGGCACCAGAGCACTGGGCCCTTCTCAGCGGGGGTGAGCGCGTCAGCCTCTTCATCCCTCAGATCATTCCCCTCAGATCATCTACAAAGTGAAGCGTTGGGACGTCTGCCGTCTTGGGCCACAAAGGATCTGAGATTGATGGAGCATTTGTGTTTCCAGAATGGCCTAGTTTTTGTGGGAAAATCCTCCCGAGGCTGCTGCTCTGATGGCTGACTCTTCTGGGCTGACTGGGGGACGCCGTCCTGGTGGCCTGGACCCTGGGGGCTCTGGCTGGCGTCCGCCTCCCCCTCCTTCCCTCCAGTACTTGTGCCGCTCTGTGCCACGCTCTGAGATGCTAAGAAAACTCACACCTGGTCCCCGGCCTTGGCCCTTTGTGGGCCTCCAACCCTGGGGCTGTGCCCTGACCTGTTCGATCTTAGTGGCCTTGCTGCTGAGGAAAGCAGAGGGGCTGAGAGGCAATGAGCGCCAGAGGGGGGTCCTCACTGGGTTGGAGGACAGGGCTGTGAGAGCCCTGAGGTGGTGCCTGGGATCAGGAGGGGCATCTGAGAAGAATCTAGGGCCTAAAAGCTTTCCAGGTGGCGCTAGTGGTAAAGAACCCACCTGCTAATGCAGGAGATATGAGAGATGCAGGTTCGCTCCCTGGGTCGGGAAGATCCCCTGGAGGAGGGCGTGGCAACCCACTCCAGTATTCTTGCCTGGAGGATCCCATGGACGGAGGAGCCTGGCGGGCTGTGGTCCCTAGGGTTGCACAGAGTCAGACACAACTGAAGCGACTTAGCACAGGCACAAGGAGCTGTAGCCAGGCAGTGGGGAGGCAGGGGAGAGGTCAGCCCAGGCCAGGGCAGGGAGGCTGGGCCAGGGCGGGCTTGTGGGTATTACAGGGAGTAGAGTCCAGCTGGGCTGGGTCAGCAAGAGCTGGGCCTGGGCGGGGCTGGGCGGCTGGGCTGCAGGGGAGGAGGAGGCTCTGACAGCTTGCCTGGCAGGGCTGGGATCTAGTTTCTCCCAGTGGGTGACTTAACCCCTCTGTGTCTCCACTGCTCCATCTGTGACCTAGGGACAGTGGTCCTGCCCATCTCATGGGGTGACTTGGCACATCAGACACATGGGAACGGTGTCTGCATGTGGCAGGTGGTCCCCTGAGGTGAACTCTTGCCCTTCTTGTCATCACTCTTCAGAGGACAGTCTTGCTTGGTCAGGGTAGTTTGAGGCTGTGTTTAGGAACTGGGGCTGGGGTGGAATCAGTTGGTGGCCGATGGCTGCTCAGCTCTGAGAGCATCACACCTGTGGATATTGTGTGATGGTGCCATCCCTCCTTCCCTCCATGCTCATTCTGACCTTCTGCCCTAGATACGCAGAGGTGAACCAGGCTGGATGGGGCTGGGCGGGGGACAGGAAGGTGGACACAGAAGGTTGACGGTGGGGCGCAACAATCTCCTGGGACCTTCTGGAAGCCTCTCTAGAAGATGTCAGGTCTGAACTGAGTTGTGGGGCTGAGCAGGTTAGCCTGCTGGACCAGTGGAGACAGAAGCGGCAGGTGCAAATGCCCGGGGGCACATCCTGGTTGCCCTTGCGTCTGATAGTCCATGAGAGCGTGCTAAGTCGATTTAGTCATGTCTGACTCGTTGCGACCCTATGGAATGTGGCCCACCAGGCTCCTCTGTCCATGGGGATTCTCCAGGCAAGAACACTGGAGTGGGTGGCCATGCCCTCCTCCGGGACTCGAGCCTGCATCTCTTATGTCTCCGGCGTCGACAGTTGGGTTCTCTACCTGACTGCCACCAGTGTTCAAACCCTTGTTCTGCCGCTTACTAGACAAGCAACACTGGACACGAGACTTCTGCTCTCTGCACCTCAGTTTCTTTGCAAGCGAGAAGGGAGCAAGGATCAGCACTTCTTACCTGTTGGCGTTGTGGGAGAGGTAAGTGATGCGTGTACAGAGCTTTGAGCAGGGCCTGCAAGTGCTAGTCAAGATTAATATCCTGTGAATCATCTGGAGAGCTTGCTGATAGATTCAACCCCCCTGCTCCCCAGTGGAGATCAGCTTGAGGAAATAACAGCATGAATGCAAATTCTTGACAGGCAGAGATTTCAAATCCCACTGGTGACGACCTTCTAATTGCATTGAAAAGGAGTGTCTTTGATCGCCTGCTCAGACACCGGCAGCTGCTGGGTGACAAGCCGCTGTTAGATGCTTCTAACAAGCCTGGGGGTTCAGGAGGCCAAGGTACCACCTGGACCAGGGCTGGGATAATTGGATTCTTCAAAAGGGCCACCAAGAGGAACACTGATGAAATTGCGCCCAACTTTGAGCCAGTGATGGGAGCACGGGTATCGGTCACTGCCCCCCAGCGACACACTGCCTTTGTCAGTGCCCAAGTCTTGAGCATCGAGGGCCCCCGAGTGACCCCAAGTGCCCCACGGCCAGGTGATGCTATTGCCTGCAACGTCCTGGCGGCGGGGGTGCAGGGAGCTAGGCTACCTCCGCTCCCAGGAAGGCACATCCCCTGTGGAGTGGAGGTGCGAGGGGCCCTGGCCACACTTGCCTCTGGCTGTTGAGTTAATAAACAGCTGTCTCCTCCTGTGGTCCAGATGGATCCCAGTTCCATGTGCACCCAAAGAGTTCTGCTAATTAAAATCAGGTTTTGACATCTGGGGCTTTTTGCTGAAGACAGGAGATCGTACTCTGGCATCAGGGGAGAATGGAAGCTCTGAGTTCTGCCAAAATGTTGGGCCCCAGACAGCTGGTGTATGACTCCACACATTCTCATGCATTTACTTATTGAATATGTTGGTACTCTTCCCCCACGGTCCAGAGAGGGTTTGAAGCAGCCGTAAGAAATGCGTTCACCTTGACATGGAAAAAGAAAACCCCACACGTGCACGTGTGCACACACACGGCTTTTAGAGTTGCAAAGGACTATACGAATCCTGCTCTGTCCCCTTCTAGTTGTGGGTCCTCAGACAAGTCATTTCCCCTCTCTGAGCCTCAGTTTCTGTGTCTGTACAATGGGTTCATGCTCCCCTCTGCTCCTCCTTCACACTCATACATGAGGCCAGCACAGACAAGGGGACCCAGCCATGCCAGGTTTTGTTTTCTTTCTGTTTCCATTCTTCCTTCCTTCCTTCCCTACTTCCTTCCTGTCTTCCACTTTGGGGATCTCTCCCAGCCTCCCATGCCCTCCCATAGCTTTTTCTGTGCACCGGGAAACAATACCCTTTAGAATGTCATTCTTCACCATTACCTGAAGGCCTGCGAGTGGTTTGCACCTGTGGTTAGTTTAAGCATTAGTGCTTTGGAAGCTCTGTTACCCTTTTCATCAATCAGAGAGGGTTCCGGGTCACTGTCAGACACAGATGTGCTTGTTTAGGTGGACATGAGGCGGTGGGGGTAGTGATCATGTGACAGGAAGTGCAGGCCACAGCCCGCCAGGTGGGTGTGCTCACGAGGGTGGGGCTGGGGAGGCCCACGGATGCCCTCCCAGTGGGAGTTCCAGCAGAAGAAAAGGGTGAGACCTGGTCATGTAAATTGCGCATCTATGTCTTTCTCATGGCTGCAAACAGTTGGTGACCTGGATGCTTGATGTCTTATGTAACAGGCCTCTGTTAGTGGTGTCGATAAACAGATGGGCACAAGGGCCAAGGCATGTGGGCTCAGCTCTGGGCCCCACTGGGTACTGGTGATTAATCACAGACAAGTTGTTTAGCCTCTTAGGAGCTTCAGTTTTCTCATCTGTAAGCTAGGCTCACAAACTGCACAGGCCACACAAGATTGCTTTGAGAATGAGCTGAGTTACTTGTCAAGCACTTGCCAAGTGCCCGGAGCACAGTAAGTGTTTGAAATAAGTTTTTCTATCCTTTCTATGTTGTTTAAAAATTCCCCCTATTTTGGACTTCCCTGGTGGCTCCGTGGTGGAGAGTCCACCTGCCAATGCACGGCTTCAGTCCTTGATCCAGGAGGATCCCACGGGCCGCGGAGCAACTAAGCCCATGGGCCACAGCTCCTGAGCCTGCGCTCCAGAGCCCAGGAACTACAACGACTGGAGCCAGGACCCCTGGAGCCCAAGGCTCAAAGCAAGAGAAGCCCCTGCAACGAGAGGCCCCCAGCTGGAGAGCAGCCCCACTTGCCTCCACTGGAGAAGAGACCACGCAGCAGTGAGGACCAAGCACAGCCAAAAATACATAAGGAAATTAAAAAATTTAAAATCCCTCACATTTTATTAGTCAGCTTTTGCGTAATAATGCTGCGTAACAAGCAGCCCAAGCCTCTCAGTGGCTTTCAGCCAGGGTGAGACTGGTCTCTGGGCTGTGGTTGGTTCGGATTTCAATCTTTTCTTATTTGAGAGCCCAGGAGGAAGGAGCAGGACCACCTGAGACGTGTCTGCTGAGGGTGGGGGCCAGAGGGGCATCCACGAGATGCCTCTTAGGGCTGGGGCCTGCACCCCGAGTACAGTCACTTTTGTCCCCATTTCAACATGCAAAGCCCACCTCACGACTAAGCCTGGGGCCAGTGAAGTAGAAAAGCTGGTGCCAACCACAAGAAAGCATGGCAAGGACCACGGGTGGGAAGGGAGACTGAAAGAATCCCATGGCTACTTAACTCCAGATAACCTGGTTATATGGTCCCTCCTACGGGAATACGTGGGAATATGCATGCCCCCACCCGATTCAATTCCTGGAAAGGTAATATCTGGCAAGTGATCTGGGCATTTTCCTGTGGCTTCAGAACACAATGCTGAGCTGCCCTCCAGAGAGACTGACCAAGTTATGTTCCTACGAAAAGCGCACGAGGCTGACCTACAGCCCCGGCCAGCACTGTAAATTATCTTTTTCCATCTCTGATGGGTTGCTAGGTAAGGATGATGATGTCATCACTGATGACAATGATGACGGTAAAGACGGCATCATAGTATATTTCCAGTTTGGATTCTGATGTGAGGTCTATGGGTGTGAAGTCACATAGACCTTGGATAGGTGCAGTCACCCTCACGGGTTCCCTCCTCACCTTCCCACACTGCCCTGCTGCGGAGCCGAGCCTTTCCCTGTCCTGGGGGCTTGGCTGATGGAGCGTGCCCTGCCTGGACGGTAGCTTAAATGTGCTCCACGGCTTTGCTCTCCCCTATCTTGCTCCTCCACCTCCACCAGGGGGACAGCACGTCTCGTCCTGGACGGTGGCTCTCCCTCCCCCTCGGTTCCAGAATGAGACGTGCAGAGTCCGTTTCAGCTGAACCACGGCTTCCATGAATGAGAACAAGAAATGACATTTCTTGTCTAATTGCAGCAGAACCTGCCTGATACAGTGTGTGCTTCGAATCACACTCCCCGTCAGGGACGCGCCACCTCTGGGTCAACAAGTGGGAGGACCTTGCTGCTGTTCACTCGCTCGGTCGTGTCCGACTCTTTACGCCCCCATGGACTGCTGTATGCCAGGCTTCCCTGGCCTTCACTATCTCCTGGAGTTTGCTCAAGCTCGTGTCCAGAGTTGGGGATGAGTTGAGTTGGTGATGCCATCCAACCGTCTCATCCTCTGTTGTCCCCTTCTCTTACTGCCCTCAATCTTTCCCAACATTAGGATCTTTTCAAATGAGGCAGTTCTTCGCATCAGGTGGCCAAAGGATTGGAGCTTCAGCTTCAACATCAGTCCTTCCAAAGAGTATTCAGGACTGATCTTTAAGATTGACTTGCGGTCCAGGGGATGCTCAAGAGTTTTCTGCAGCACCACAATTTGAAAAAAACCTATTCTTTGGTGCTCAGCCCCCTTCATAGTCCTGCTCTCGCATCCGTACATGACTAACTTTGACTATATGGACCTTTGTGGGCAAAGTGATGTCTCTGCTTTTTAATATGCTGTCTAGGTTTGTCATAGCTTTTCTTCCAAAGAGCAAGCATCTTTTAATGTCGTGGCTACAGTCACCGTCCAGTGATTCTGGAGCCCAAGAAAATAAAATGTGTCACTCTTTCCACTTATCCCCCACCTATTTACCATGAAGCTATGAGAAGGACCTGGATGATAATAAATAAACTGCTTCCTTGGGCTGGGCTCCTGTGGGTAGGGGCTTGATGGGGGACAGCTCTGGTCGGAGCTGGAAGGATGTAGGAGCAGACAGAGGGAGAGGTTGGTCTGTGATGGAGCTGTGGTGGAGACCTCACCTGGCACAGGGAGTCCCGAACCAGGAGGCCCTGCAGGCACAGCCCGAACTGAGGCCTGGGGGCCAATCCTTCACATCCAGGCACTGACCAGTCTTGGGATGCAGGCTTCCTGTGGTGATGACCTTGGCAAGGAGGCGCCCTTCTGCCAAGTCAGTGCCTAGAGAGATGCAGCTAGCGAGGGGCCATCAGGGGCTGCAGCAGTGAATGCCAGGCCCCCCGAGGGAGGGTGTGGGTGGTGAACCACTGCCCTCTGCACTGATGAAGCTTATATAATTGAGCACCTACTGGTGCTGGACATACGTTACTGATCGTGATTACAGGGCTCTGCGGGGGTCAGTGTAACATCCATCAGAGGGGATCCTGAGGCCACAGTGCTGGAAGGAGGCCGGGCTGGGGGCACAGCACCAACGCTCTCAGCTGCTGAGACTGAGCTGGGGGTGGCCACACCTGGCTGTGACTTAGGGTCACACCTCTTCCTAGGGGGAAGGTACCCAATGGCATTATCACTCCAGTGGGTAATAACCACACAGCATATTCTAGAAAGGCCTGCCCTGGGCTGACGGGATGTGACTATTGTGTTCTGGATCAGCATCTTCTTTGGTAGCAGCTTTTCCTCTGCAGAGAGGGAAACAATTAGAAAATGATTCAGCAAACGGTTCAGCAGATGTTTCTCGGGCTGCTGGGTTTGGAGAACGTGCCTCGTCTTCAGAATCAATCAAACTGGTTGGAGTCCCAGCTCTGTCCCCCACCCACCCGTGTCTCAGTTCCCCAGGGTGGGCGAGACGACAGCCCTCCTCCCGGGGAGGGTGTTGGGAGGATGGAGCGAGGCAGTGTGCTGTGGAGCGTGCCGTTCCACACGGGTCAGGGATGTGCTTTCAGCTCCAGGCCTGGGGACATAGAGGTGACCAGTGTGGCCCTTGCCCTCAAGGAGGCCACAGCCCCGTGGGGAGCCATCCACACCTGCCGTCCATCCTAGGGCTGCACCGGGCGAGCCGTGACGCAGGAAGAAATGGGGAACCAGCCGTCCTGGGGATGGGGCATGGGAGCTGGGTTTTGAGTGTTGAATAGGAGTTCACCAACCGGCCAAGAGAACATGGAAACAGCGTGAGCTGAGCTGGAGGGCGTGTGGGTCTGGAGCATCTCAGGTCAATGCGGTGAGAGGGTAACTGGAGATATTTTGATTTGTGATCAGCCTCTCTGACTGCCCCCCTGCCCCATTCCTGGGTCCTTAAGACAGAGGCCTTGATGCACAGCAAGGTCATGGGTTTCTAGCAGTGGGCTGAAGAGGGGACCCCTTCACACACAGCCTGAGCAGGACCAGAGGGGTCCCCTGTGCCAGTGTGGCCCTTGAGGGGGTGGGATGACACGGGTGAGTGTGGGGTCACCTGGACGCAGAGTCAGCGTCTCCCAGGGGTGGGGCTCCTACTCGGCTAGCACCCGGGTTCCATCATGGGGGGCGCTGATGGGCAGGGACCCGGGCCCACCCATCCACAGGACACCCCCTTCTCAGTGTCCTGGGCCCTCCTGAGAGAGAGGGCAGGGGGTGAGAGGGAGGCCTACAGACCAGAGTGTGTGAGATCCACCCCCCCGCCACCGAAAAGACACAGTGAGGTCCGGGGGCTGTGGGCGCAATGGTTGGAGATGAGATGAGGTCAACAGGGGCCCGGCCACGAGGGGGGTCCTTGAGTCAGTCAAGCTCAACATTGCGCAGGGTCCCTGGAGACCTCAAAGCAGAGGCCTGGTGTGGTCGAGGTGGGCTTCTGAAGGATGCCTCTTGCTGCTCTGTGGAGGACAGGTGAGAAGTGGGGAGGCCCGGGCTGGGAGCACATGGCCTTGCCACTTGCATGCAGTGAGGTCCGAGCTGAGACCTGGGTCAGGGTTGAGCCCAGGAGGACCCCAGAGACCCTGCCAGCAGCTTTGAGCCCTTCCCTCCCCTGGTAATGGCGAGATGGTTGCAATGGGTCAGGGGGCAATGGTGTGCCCCAGGCTGGGCCATATAGCAATGAAGGTCATTTATTCATTCAACAAACACTCATAGAAAGTCTCCAGTAGATGCCATTTATCAGGCTTCCCCTCTCCTTGAGAATGGCCCAGAATGAAATGCCAGGCTCAGTCTGGGACTCTTAAGCCCAGAGCAGACAGCCAGCCCTGAGCCCGGCAGACCTCACGTCACTCTCCGTGGATGGTGATGTGAGTGCTGACCTTCCTCCCAGGGGCAGAGGCCTCCTTCCCTGGGGAAGTCAGAGTAAGCTGGAGACACAGACCTGGTCGCCTGACCAGACTCTGTAAAAAGGGCCGGGGCAGCCTTCATGCCTGGCTTGTGCCTGAGGGATCAGCAACCATTCTGATTCTAACGGTGACAGCCCCTTGAGTTTGGGGCTGAGTCTGCACTTAAAATAAACTCGGGGGGCCGTGGGGTGTCTAGGAAAGTCCATGGAGCACCCCTTAACAGGCCACGTTCTCAACCAAGCACTGGACGCAGTTCTTGCCTTGAGGAGCGTGCAGCCCAGTGGAGCAGCAGGTTTGCCAAGACCGGTTTATCTGTGTACAGCGCATACCTGACAGGCGTTCTCCAGATGCCTTGGGGGAACAAAGGACAGCGCAGACTGTGCTTCGGGCTGTTTGGGAACATTTTTCCCAAGAAATGGACATTCCAGCTGGGCCATAAAAATGGGCAAGCAGGACATGACGGGGTGATGAGTATCAGCCTTACGCCCCCACATGCAGCAGCAGATGACCGAAGAGATACAGGAGCTGTGGTTTCTGGACCTCGGGTAGCAGCTTAACAGGGCAACGTGGAAGGTTAGCTCCAGCCGCCCCCAGCTTTCCTCCTGGGCCACTCGCCAAACTGGCACAGAAAGGAGAACCTGAACAAAGGGCAGGATCTTGTATAAAAGAAATAGACTGGGATTGGGGGCCTTTGAGTTGCGGAGCATGTTACTAAAGAGGGGCTGAGTGTAGAAGAGGACCCCCGGACACGTGCATAGGGCCCCTTGGGTCTCTGGATGGACACCCAGGGGACTGTGCTGGGCAAGAGGCTGCAAGGCCCAGCAAAGAGTCACTGCCGGGTGCAGGGGTCATGGCACTGGCACCTGCGGGCATTCCCACCTGCCATAGCAGTGCAGCCTTGCCCGAGACCCTGGACACTCACCCAGCCAAGACTCCAGAAAGACAGCACCTGAGGACAAGTCCAGACCCTCTCTGAGAGAGCCTCAAGACTTGAGGGGGTCAGGGAGAGACCCCAGATTAAATGCCACCCGGAGCAAAACCTCACACCTTTTAAAGGGAAATAAAAGAATCCTGACTGTCAACAGCATAGCCACTGTGTGACGCCCGGCATGCAGGTGTGGGTGTGCATGCTAAATCGCATCAGTCGTGCCTGACACTTGGTGACCCCATGGACTGTAGCCCACCAGGCTCCTCTGTCCATGGGATTCTCCAGGCAAGAACACTGGAGTGGGTTGCCATTTCCTCCAGGGGATCTTGCTGACCCAGAGATCAAACCCGAGTCTCTCATGACTTCTGAATTGGCAGGCAGGTTCTTTGTCACTAGCACCACCGGGGAAGCCTGTGACGCCCAGCACAGACAGGGGAAGGGCCAAGTGAGCTGTGGTCTATTCACAACGCAGCACCACTCGGCCATAAGGGAGAAGAGCTGTTGACGCATGCGACCGGATCTTCGGAATCTTGTCTAAGCAAGAACCCAGACACAAAAGCCACATGCACAAAAGATGCCGCTGCAAGGAGTTCCGAGGCAGGCGGAGCTAATCTACGGGGTAGACGCCAGAGCGGTGGCCACCTCTGGGCAGGCCCAGGGAGGGACCGACCAGATGCACGAGGGAACATGGTAAGGCGGTGGAAACACTCTATGCCTTGGCAGGGCATTGGCTTCACGGGGTGTATTTACCCATCCGAGTCAGTGGCACTTGAGATCTGTGCCCTTCACTACACGTAAATTGCTCTTGTTCAGTCTCCAAGTCACGTCTGCCTCTCTGTGACCCCGTGGACGGCAGCACACCAGGCTCCTCTGTCCTCCACTGTCTCTCGGAGTTTGCTCAAGCTCGTGTCTACTGAGTTGGTGATGCCATCTAACCATCTCATCCTCTGCTGCCTCCTTCTTCTTTTGCCTGCAATCTTTCCCAACATCAGGGTCTTTTCCAAAACTCTTTGTGTCAGGTGGCCCCAAAGTATTGGAGCTTCAGCTTCAGCATCACTCCTTCTAATGAATATTCAGGGTTGATTTCCTTTAGGATTGACCAGTCTGATCTCTTTGTGGTCCACGGGACTCTCAGGAGTCTTCTCCAGCACCATAGCTCGAAAGCATCAATTCCTTGGCACTCGGTCTTCTTTATGGTCCACCTCTCACAAAGCTGATTAACAATGTTGTAATAGTTTCTGATGGACAGTGAAGGGACTCAGCCATTCACATACATGTATCCATTCTCCCCCCATCTCCCCTCCCATCCAGGCTGCCACATAACAACCAGAGTTCCCTGTTTTATGCAGCAGGACCTTGTTGGTTATCCATTTTAAATATAACAATGTATACATATCCATCTCAGACTCCCTAACTATCCGTTCCCCTCTTCCTTTCCCCCACTGGGATAATATTTCTTGATGGAGAGAGCAATTCACTTTTATCTGTGTTCATGCCACTCAAACATACTATCTGTATTAAAATAACTCTTAAAAAAATAGAATTTCACCCCAACCTGGCACACCAAAGCATCCCTCCCCTCCCCGATGTGAGAAGTAATGACCAGAATTGTACCCGGGGCTGGGCTAAGCTCCTTACCTAACTCACCTCTTCAGCCCTTGCAGTAGGACTTATGAGGTGGTCATCATTCCCTCATTTCGAGGACAAGGGCTCACAGCTTGGGTTGGGTGGGGGGAGCTCTCTGCCTGCTCTCACATGGGCAGCAGGTGGCTGTCGGGTGTGAGAATTTGGTGGGACTTGAACCCTGGTTGTTGGGGCCTTGGTAAGCTTGCTGTCCTGGCTACCCGGCACACCATGCCCCCACATATTTCTGTGCTTAGGTCTCAAGTCAAGGCCAGGGACATTTTGGCTATTCCAGATAAAGCATCTCCCCACCCCTCCCATGCCCAGCACTTTCCAACATGCCCCCTTTAATCGCCTTCAGTAGGCTTGTTTTATTAACTCATCCTATTTCTTTTATGTGGTTACTATCTCCCTCTCTATTGGAATATGAGTTCGGAGAAGGAAAGGCTTTGGCTTCCTCAGGTGCGTTTATTTGTTAGTATACCCTTGTATCGACCAACATACACTGAATGAACAAATATAAGAGCAAATGAATGAGTCATCGAATCCACTGCTCTTCCAGCTCGTTTCCAACAGTTCATCACTTCCTGCTCTAGCGTTTCGCTTAGGCCCTTTGGTAGATTCCAGTTCTTACTAGTATCTAGATTGTTGCCATCCATCATAGCATCACGTTTGTGCATTTTGTAAAACTGCGGATGTGCACGTCTGGCAAATAAAGAAGTTAAACAAATACTGAGATGAAAGTGTTTACGATGCTTCTTACCGCTCTAAGCCCCCCATTCCCGAATGCCAGCTATGTTCCCGGCTCCGTGCACACGCTTTGTCTTTCTGTCTGCTTCATTGTATCCATACCATCCTTGCCTTCTCACTCAGACTCAGAAAGGAGAATCTCTGATGCGCAAACAGCTGGGTTTTGCCAGCAAGATGTAGAAAGAGCCCCATCCAGCGATTAGCTCTGCTGCATAAGCTCTGCCATGAAGAGCTCTGCGCTTTGGGGGAAAAAGAGCCAAGAGGTCGCTGTCCCTGGAGATGAAATCTGTCTTCCTGGTAGAGATTCGAGAGGCTGTGACAAGTTGGGGGGCACCTGGGTGGGCCTTCGAGTCACGCATGGCTCTGCCAAGGATCAGCTCGTGAGGCCGGGAGTGGCTTCCTGTTCTGCACCTCCATCTCCACGTTGGTAGAATGGGCATCGACGGCTTCAGGAATCCGATGAGAAGATCGGAGCACCTTGCTGCCTGGCACACCACACGTGTCCTCCAAAGAGCAGTCTCAGTGGTCATGTTGCCAGAATCTATGATCAGACGCTGTTTCTGGGGGTGTCCCTCAGATTCTGCTGTCATGTGCCCACCTACCAAATCAGGAGGTCCCTGGGCCCCTGGGAGCCACGTCCTGAGATGGGTCGACAAGCAGTGACACATACTGAGACTGCGGTGCCGGGGGAATATGACCCAGGACGCCATTCTTCATTCACTCCCCGATGTGCCAGCATGGTGCACAGCCCTGGAGTGCCCAGGTCCCTGGAAGACACACAGCTCACCCAGAACAGGGCAAGGAACCCCCAGCAAGCAGGGGCAGTGTGTCTCTGGGCTGTATTTTGACATCCTCACTCTCTGATCATTTCCTTGACTGAATTTACATTTGTTATCATCACGATTTGCTAGGATTTATTCCAGATGTGCAGAAATGCATCGGTGTTCCAGAATTGGTTCATTCTAAGCTGAAAGCGTGGTCCAGACAGGGACATTTCACAGTCATGAACCAGCGGTAAGAAGGGACCATGCCAGCTCTGGGAAAATGAATTTGTCTGGGAAAGTGAACCTTGTACGAGGGTTTTGTACAAGCCCCCGAAACACACGAGCAAGGATTCAAATACGTAAGTTCAAGTATCTGATAAGTTGATTCTATCACACCAGCGAACTCCTGTTCCCAGGCCTCGGGGATTATTTGTGTGAGAGTGTCAAACAGCAGCCTGAAGCAGAAGAAGATTTCAATTCTTAAAAAAAAAAACCCAAAATCTAGAGATCTGCCTGGCAGAACGACAGAGTTTTTTTGAACAAGTGTGAAACAAGACTCGCCAGTTCAAAACTGAGACATTTTATTAATAAAGGCTGAAGTGAGACGAAAACACCATCATTCTAGGCGGCCCTTTCTGGAGCAACCGCAGAGGAAGCGAAGCTATTGCCTTTTAATGAGCCCCAGAACCAGTGCGAATACCACACTCAGGGCATGCTGAGTCACTTCATTCGTGCCTGGCTCTCTGCGACCTTACGGACTGTAGCCCGCCAGGCTCCGCTGTCCATGAGATTTTCCAGGCAAGGATACTGGAGTGGGGCGCCGTTTCCTTCTCCAGCGGATCTTCCCGACCCGGGGATTGAACCCGCATCTCTGGCACTGCAGGCGGATTCTTGACCGCTGAGCCATGGGGGAAGCCCCGATTGCCAGCACACCACCCCTTTATTCGGCGTGAAGAGTTGACCATCCGTCTGTACCCTGGTCCTGTCTCACTATGGAGGGAAAAATCACAAATAATGAGGCTAAGCTCGACTGCTGAGCTGGCATCTTTCATTCTGAGTGAATTAATGAAAACTCTAAGGCAGGGATTTTGAGATGTGAACAGAGATAAGACTTTACCTCTCAAAATGGATGCAGGAAGTAAAGGCCTTTCCTAGGATGTCAAGGGGGCTCATTCAAGTACCTTGAGGATCTGTTTAGTATTTATTTAGTATCATGATGACTCCGGGTCTGTCATTTCAGGACAGAAAAGTCATAGATGCCTTAAGAAGACCAACCATCCTGAGAACTGTTGAAAAAGGAATCGCGGATTGGACACATTGAAAACAGCACATCCACAAGCTGCAGAAGGAGATGAAACATCTCCAGAATATTCCCCATGCGCAGGAAATGAGCGAACTGGGAGTCCACTCACTGCTGCCCCATGCACCAGATCAGCCCACTTTCCAGCGTCTGAGCGTCTGGCAGAGGGGTGGAGCTCATTTTCTGGGACGGTTGGATATAGTTTGCATGTACGTTGCACATAATATACCATATATCCCAGAATCTCTCCATAACAGTGCCTCTGGCTACTTTTGACTCGAGCCTGCATAATCTTTAGAAAGAGTTGCCGTGGGCTCCCTGCCACTGTCAGAGCCTGGTCGTTCTGAGTTGAGGTTTTCGAATTTAGTAGAAATAAGGAACAAGGAAAACAAATGGACAACTTAATCTCTCCATTATTGAGAAGGTTACAGCTACCTTCAGAGAAATTGAAAATGATTTAATCTCAGACTTACAGGAAACAGTCATTATTATTAATATTAAGTCTTGCCTTTGCTTTCAGTGCTTTTAAAAAGTGGGATGATGTTCTAGAGAAAAAAACTCCCCAAGTTGTTGGGGTTGCGGGTCTGCTCCCCTTTTTCCTCCCACTGAGGCCCCCACCCTCGCCTTGGGGGGTCACAGCTGTGCCCTAGCTTCAGGACCAGGGAAAAGTTAAAGTGAAGTGAAAGTGTTAGTCCTTCTTCTGTCCATGGGATTCTCTGGGCAAGAATACTGGAATGGGTTGTGGTTCCCTTTTCTGGGGGATTTTCCCGACCCAGGGATCGAAACTGGGTCTCTCATATTGCAGGCAGATTCTGTATTGTCTGAGCCACCAGGGAAGCCCCAGGACCAGGGGGTGGGTCCCCAGATCTGGTCTTAAGCAGTCCTCCCACCTCCCTCCTCCCCTTGAGGCATCGCTGGGGCCCGTGCTCCCACAAAATATAAACCCGCTTAGCTGCAGCCTTGATTGGGGTCCCCACAACAGGTCAGTCCACAGCTGAGTCCCAGTCACTGGCCCTCGCAGCTGCCCTCTTGGGCGAGTGGGACAAGGACCGGGGGCTGGCCCCTTGTGCGCATCTGACTCTGAAATTGGCTTATTGTGTCCACACCGGCTGAACCTGCCAGTCGGGCCTCAACCCGTGTGCAGTGCGCCTCTGAAAAGCCGCCCCCTTCCCAAACATCCTGTGCGTTCAGCGTGCACTATTCTAGAAAAAACATAAACAGAGCCATACTCCCTGAGACTAAATCAAAGACTTGAGGGGTTTTTGCTTTGGGTGCAAAAGAAAAACTTGAGAGGTTTTTGCTTTAGGAGAACAGACTCCTGTCTAAAGGCCAGAAGTGGCAGAGTCATCTTTACAGGGCGCCCTCACACAATACATTTAAATTGAATACATTTAAAAATGATTACTCAAATAGAATATTTTTATTATTTCCTCTCCTGTGAAAGTGATTGTTCATGACAATCAAAATTAATTAAAAATACTATATATTAAAATACTGCAGAGTTGGTTTAAAATTACATCACCTCCTTTTAGTTTTAAATACACACTCTAAAATTGTATAATAAGCAAATGAATCTCAACTTATGATATGCTTACAAAAGTGGGGAAGAAAGATGATATACAAATGAAAAAGCCTTTAAATATTGGTTGTTTCCTCTGAAGTTTTTCTCCCTTAGGCCTTCTAACTTCTTTTTGTATAGAATCTGACAACCACTATAAAACTCTAACATTCTCTGTTTCAAGCCTGCTCTTTCCTATCTTTCCTCAGCATCTTTGCTGCTTCTGCTGCTGCTAAGTTGCTTCAGTCATATTCGACTCTGTGCAACCCCATAGACGGAAGCCCACCAGGCTCCCCCGTCCCTGGGATTCTCCAGGCAAGAACACTGGAGTGGGTTGCCATTTCCTCATTTAAATTTTTTTGTTGTGGTAGACCACAAAAAAACATAAAATTTCCTGTCTAAACCATATTAAAGTGTACAGCTCAGGGCTATTAAGTATATTTGCATTGTTGTGCAAGCACTGAAGTTTTCACTATAAGTGAACTTTGATTTAAAGGTAAACGTTAAGTAGTTCATTGAACAGTGAGCTGAGAGCTGGTCCGTGGATGTTGAGGGTAGACAGTGCCAGCAGCTGAGAAATGCTCACCTCCTGGTTCTCAGGGTTCCCATCGTCACTGCCTGGGCTGAAAACCCCAAGGGCTTCCCATTTCCCTTCTAATTAAGTGCAACCTCCTCCCCTGGTCTGCATCACCTGCTTCCTCTGCCAGGATGTTCTGGCCCTTTCTTCACATTGCCAGCTCCTTACCATGCCCTTCTTAGCTGGCATATGCCCACCCTAAGTCAGCCTCCCAGACATTCTTGATGATACACAGGGCACCTGGAACACTCCAAAACCTCTATCCACCCTCAGGCTTCTTCCCCAAAAGATTTGAGGCAGCACACAAATTCTATTTCCTGGTCCCTACGGTGCCCCAAGCATAAGGTACTCCACTGATCTCATAGCAGTTTTTCGGGAAACTCACAAACACAAATTCTGCTGTTGTTGTTCAGTTGTTAAGTTGTGTCTGACTCTTAGGGACCCCGTGGACTGCAGCACCATAAGCTCCTGTCCTCCAGTATCGCCTGGAGTTTGCTCATCTTCATGTCCATTAAGTCAATGATGCTATCTAATCAACATATCCTCTGCTGCCCCCTTCTTTTGCCATCAATCTTTCTGAGCATCAGGGTCTTTTCCAATCTTAACACCAAACATGATGCAAGATTTGAAAACAAACAAACAAAATTAACTGACAAGTGCATACCCTACCCACACCATCCTATCTGAATTTTAAAATTTTTCTCTGCTTACCACCATCAAAATAGGAGTCTAAAATTTCTTCTGAATCATGCTTGGCTGTCTGGGTGGCTCATCATAGCACACTGTTGCTTCCCAAATCCTTGTGGGAAGGATTTCCCACACTGTCAGGATGAGTGGTACAAGTCTGCACTGTGCCCAGGAATTCTGGAGTTTGGAGTGGGAATAGTTTCATTTCCCCACGTAATTGAATGACGTCACTAGGAGTTGAAGCAGAGTCTTCTGAAAAGCAGCTGGAAGCTGCAGACACAGGGATATTTTGCTCCTGAGTGATCTTCTTTTGACAGGTGAATTGGTCACCAGAACCTCTCCACGCCTTGGAACCCTGGACTCTCCTCTGAGAGATTTGGAAGTGTCCTCTGTCTTTAATGTGTTGGCAGGTGTGTGACAAGCATGGAAATTATACACAGAATTAACTTTCAGTCGTTTTGTCTGTTATTGCAGCTCAGGGATAAATTCACAGAATTGGAAGGGTATGTTTGGAATGGTGTGATGTAAAATATATTCTAAGAAGCAACTGCAAAGTTCATTTTGGGGAGAGAGTGGGAGAAGTTGCTCAAAGACAGAGCTGAACATGGTCTTGAACAATGAAAACCAAAGCACTTCTGTAGGTCCGTGGGCATGCCGATTAAGACAGACTGTGAGTACAAAGATGCTGAGAGAGGTTAGACTCCTGTTCCAGAATCTTCGCTCCCTGCCCACCTCCGTGCCTGAAGATGCTTCTCTGTCTCACTGATGCCGAGCTGATCATGTGACTTGCTTTGACTCTGCAGTGAGGGATCCTCATTCTCTGCTCCTTGACCGGACGCTTAGCTGTGGGACTGTTTTGCTCCAAAGGATGTTAGTGGATGTGCTAGCCTACAGCAAAGGCTCGGATGTGCTTAGGAAGTGTGTTACCATCTGGGCCTTCTGTGCTCCCATGAGCAGAGCCTCCCGGTGAGTGACTGCTGCCTCTTTAGCTTACATTCCTCAATGAACACCAGAGGGGCACACCTGCATTCAACGTGCAGCTTAGGGTCTAGCCCAGACCAACTATTACCAGCTGATCTCCCACCAATCACAGGCACGTGGGAGAAAGTAGAATGATTAGTGTTTAAAGCATTGAGTTTTGGAGCAGTTTGTTATGCAGCATTATTAGGACTATCGCTGACGGATACAAATACTGCCATGGTTTCAAATAAAGATCTCAAATTAAAAGACACAGAAGAAACCCACCAGTGCGCAGGCATTGACTTGTGGTTGAGTATGAGCCTTGTGGACAACTCTGCATTAGGCTTCATTTCATTCATGCTCTTTTTCAGGCAATATGGAGGAACCAGCTTGAAGGGAACTTTTGCTTTTAAAGCTTCATCATCTCATCCTGTTGTAGTGCTGGGATTTATAGTAAGAAATATATATTTGGTCTTCACACCACTTCCTGGCACAGAGCTCCTAAAACCCCTGGTGTTTCCTAAGTGATAAGAAAGACAAAAGCAAAAAGAATGTTTTTTTGCTATTCATTAGAATAACAATAATAGACATGAGTTTGAGTAAACGCCAGGAGTTGGTGATGGACAGGGATGGATGGCGTGTGGCAGTCCATGGGGTCGCAAAGAGTCGGACATGACCAAGTGACTGAAATGAACTGAACTGAACTGCCTGGAGGACCCTGCCCCTCTGCTTGACTGCGCACTAAAGTGCCTTTGTTCCCCTCCTGGGGAAATAGCTTGTCCCTGCCCATCTGTGAACAGACGAGATTAACACACCCCTTCTGAAGGCTGGCCATCCCCTTGGAGATGCTTTGCTAGACTGAAGGCCCTTTTGCTTTACTTCCCCGCTGCCCCTCCCTTTCTGCTCTGCCTTGTGACTTTAGTTCCTCGCTGCTTCTTTCCCTCTGATCTATAAAAGAACCTGGCATCCAGGCCCCAATAAGACGGTTATCTTGAGGCACTAGCCTGCCATCTTCTCGGTCTGCCGGCTCCCCGATTAAAGTCTTCCTTCCCTCAACACCTCATTTCTTGGATTCAGTGGCCTGTTGTGCAGTGAGCAGGGTGAGCTTGGACTCAGTAACATAATGAAGCCCCATGAAAATCCCCACAGTATGGGCTTCTGAGAACTTCCAGGTGGCTGAACACGTGGAGGCGTTGGGAAGGTGGTGTCCTTGTTACCAGTTCCAAGCTTGCCCTGCTCACCACATGACAGGCCGGTGAATCCAAGAGGAGGTGTTGACCCAAAACAGACTTCAATCGGGGAGCCGGCAGACCGAGAAGATGGCAGGCTAGCGCCTCAAAATAACCATCTTTTTGGGGACTGGATGCCAGGTTCTTTTATAGATCAGAGGGAAAGAAGCAGCGAGGAATTAAAGTCACAAGGCGGAGCAGAGAGGGAGGGGCAGCGGGGAAGTAAATCGAAAGGGCCTTCAGTCTAGCAAAGCATCTCCTATGAGATGGCCAGCCTTCAGAAGGGGTGTGTTAATCTCATCTATTCACAGGTGGGCAGGGACAAATTATCTCTCCAGGAGCTGAACAAAGGCACTTTAGTTTACAATCAAGCAGAGGGGCAGACCCTGATGCTGGGAAAGATTGAAGGCAGGAGGAGAAGGGGACGACAGAGGATGAGATAGTTGGATGGCATCACTGACTTAATGGACATGAGTTTGAGTAAACTCCGGGAGTTGCTGATGGACAGGGAGGCCTGGCATGCTGCAGTCCATGGAGTTGCAAAGAGTCGGACACAACTGAGCAACTAAACTGAACTGAACTGAGATGGGCAGGGTCCTCCAGGCACACCACTGAGTATGATTATAATAATAAAAGCAGTGAAAAGCAAGTCACAGAAACAGTTTCCAACATGGAGTCAGAATTGGCTTCCTCCTGCAACATCCTGAGACGGCATGGGTGTTCTGTGTCCCTTCATCCACCTCGGCCTGTGCATCTCTGCTGTCCGTCTGCTCCTGAGGTGTGTCCTTTATAGTAAACCAGTGATCTAGGAAGTAAACTGCTTTCTGAGTCCTGTGAGCCCTTCCAACAAATGATTGGACCTGAGGAAGGAGTTTCACCCTTATGGCAGAAAGGGAAGAAGAACTAAAGAGCCTCTTGATGAAAGTGAAAGAGGAGAGTGAAAGAATTGCCTTACAACTCAACATTCAGAAAACTAAGATCATGGCATCCGGTCCCATCATTTCATGGCAAATAGATGGGAAAACAATGGAAACAGTGACAGACTTTATTTGGGGGGGCTCCAAAATTGCTGCAGATGGTGACTGCAGCCATGAAATTAAAAGACGCTTATTCCTTGGAAGAAAAGCTATGACCAACCTAGACAGCATATTAAAAAGCAGAGACATTACTTTGCCGACAAAGGTCCATCTAGTCAAGGCTATGGTTTTCCCAGTAATCATGTTATGGATGTGAGAGTTGGACTATAAATAAAGCTGAGCACTGAAGAATTGATGCTTTTGAACTGTGGTGTTGGAGAAGACTCTTGAGAGTGCCTTGGACTGCAAGGAGATCCAACCAGTCCGTCCTAAAGGAAATCAGTCCTGAATATTCAGTGGAAGGACTGATGCTGAAGCTGAAGCTCCAATAATTTGGCCACCTTATGTGAAGAACTGACTGATTTGAAAAGACCCTGATGGTGGGAAAGATTGAAGGCAGGAGGAGAAGGGGACGACAGAGGGTGAGATGGTTGGATGGCATCACCGACTCGATGGATGGGAATTTGAGCAAGCTCCGGGAGTTGGTGAGGGACAGGGATGGATAGCATGTGCCAGTCCATGGGGTCGCAAAGGGTCGGACACGACTGAGTGACTGAACTGAACTGAACTGAACTGAGGAAGGAATCATGTGAACCTCTGACTTAAGTCGTGTCAGAAGCATAGGTGACAGCCTGAGACACAGGACTAAGCGTCTCGAGAGCAGGGGCAGTGTTGTGGGACTGAGCCCTTAACTTGCAGGGTCTTGCTGATACTGGGTAGAGAGGGTCAGAAAGCAAAAGTGTTAGTTGCTCAGTTGTGTCTGACTCTTTGTGACCCCAAGGACTGTAGCCAGCCAGGCTTCTCTGTCCATGGGATTCTCCAGGCAAGAACGCTGGAGTGGGTAGCCATTCCCTTCTCAGTGTCAGAACTGGGTAAATTCTGGTGCATCCAGCCAGTGTCAACAGAGAACTGGAAAACTGCTTGGTGTGGAGAGAAAACCCCACACGTCTGGAGGCCGGGGTATCAAGAGGCATAGAAGGAAGCAGAGTTTCCCTTAGTAGAGTGTTAGAAGAAAAACAATGTTTTTACTTTCATTCATTAAAAAAAAAAAAAAGAGAGAGAGAGAGTGACCTCCTGCAGTCCAGTGGTTAGACCTCACCTTCCATGGCAGGGGGTGCGGGTTCCATCCCTGGTCAAGGAGCTGAGATCCCACATGACACACGGTGCAGCCAAAAACTCTTTTTTTAAAAAAAAAATTAAAGAGAATTCAAGTGTGCATATTTAGGTTCAAAGTTAAATGCTTGTGGTGCTACCAATGTCCACAGACGAACTAGGTGACAAGGACGGGATGGGGTCACACCTCTGCAACCAGCTCACCTCTGAGCGCCAGGAGCAGAATCACTGGGTTTTAACATGGAGAGTCCTGCATCCCGGGACCCCCGGAGTCCTGAAGAAAGTGAGGCAGTCGTCGCTCTATCCCCCACCCTAAGCCGGGGGGGTGGGGCAGATCGTTGCCACCGACTGTAGGATGGATTCACTCATTTCAGAAACAGTTACCCTTTGCAAGACTTCCTGTGTCAGGGGGATAGAAGCATCGTGCTTACAGTAAACAAGACAAAAGCAGATGAAGACATAGGGTGGAGATGAAGATGCCGGAGGTGGTCTGCGAAACACCACTCTCTTTCTTACCCTCCTTCAGACCCGCTAGTGTGGCAATGAAAAATGTGGATTTGAAGAGGTATTAATTCAGGAGGACAAAGAGAAAGGGAGAAGAAATGATGGAAATAAGATCTGGGAGGCCGGAAGGGAAACGGACACATGCATATTGATCTCATCACAATCACAACATGAAGGAGAGGAGCAGACAGAGCTTGTGTTACGTGTGTGTGTCTATGTGTATCTGTGTACATGTGTGTATGTGTGTGCATGTGTGTGCGTGTGTGTATATGAGTGTATGTGTGTGCACCATGCATGTGTGTGTGAGGTGGGGAGGGAGGTGGGGAGAGGGAGAGAGGAGATTGCGTGGGGTGTGCCGCAGGAAGCTTCATCACCATCTTCCAGGATGGGAAATTGATAGATAATACCTAAATCTAAGTCATCAATAATGAATGAACGGTGTCATCAATAATGAACAAACGGTGTCATTTATAGATTTAAGGGCAAATGTAAATGAATGAGGCAGGAGTCCACATCTTGGGGAAGTGGGACTTGGGTATCTGGTAAGGATTGTTGTGTTGAGGAAGAAATCATTGCACAAAGACTTGATTCTCTAATCTTTGTTCATGTAAAGCTTAGATAAAAACAAAAGCACTGAGCAGAGGACCACACAGGAACATTCAGAGATGGTACGAGAGTATTGTGATCCACTGTGGATTGAACTTCTGTTTTCTTGACTGCTAGTATAAAATTCATATTGTATGGCAAGACAAGAACAATTTAAACACAAAACGTGTCTCTGGTCTTCGGCCTCCTCTCACCCCTTGCTTGCACTGTGAACCTGCATCAGGCACCAGCCAAACCCTCCCACAGGGCTTCTCTGGTGGCTCAGATGGCAAAGCGTCTGCCTGTGATGGGGGAGACCCGGGTTCAGTCCCTGGGTTTGGAAGATCCCCTGGAGAAGGAAATGGCAACCCACTGCAGTACTCTTTCCTGGAAAATTCCACGGACTGAGGAGCCTGGTAGGCTACAGTCCATGGGGTCACAAAGAGTCGGACCTGGCTGAGTGACTTCTCTTCCCTTGCTGCAGGGTCTGTTCACTAGTGAGTGCCGTGAAACCCTCCCACGGGCAGAAATACCTGCTCCACTGTGAAGAACAACATTCTCCCCGTGTCAACACGATAACTCCTTAAAGATAACATTCCTTCTTGATCTTGAAAGGGGCCGCGATGCCGTCTAGATCTGGATCACGTCAACTGTCAATAATGCGTCATTTAACATAGTCTCCGTCTTAAAAGCCTTGCATGGCTCGTCTGGACTCCTAAGGGCAGAGCAGTTCTCAGAGTTTTCTGAGATGTTGTTCCTGGGTTATCATCCTCGATTTGGCTTGAATAAAATTTTCATTTCTTCCTTAGACCGACTGACTAATTTTTTGTTGACATTAGTGAAGTTGAACATTTCTTTATTTGCTGGCACTTCTGGTTTTCTCCGTTTAAAGACTGCCTCTTTACCATCTTTCCTCATTTTTCTGTTGAATGATTTTCTTTTTCTTATTGAGTGGTGGGCATTCTCCATACATTCTGGATACTAATCTTTCCTGGTTATAACTTAAGCGATTATCTTCTCTCATCTTCACTCTGTCTTGCCTTCATTTCATGGTGTGTGTGTGTGTGTGTGTGTGTGTGTGTGTGTGACTGTGGTGTGTGTGTCTGTGAGTGTGAAGGAGTGTAACCTTTCAATGAACTGAATTTATCAATCACTTCCCTGTGACTTGAGTTTTAGTGCCTCATTTAGCAGAAAATCCCTAAATGGCCAAAATGATGTACTTCTACATTTTCTTCTAAAGGTTTCAGAACTTTGCTACTCCCTTTTAGATCTTTTAATCTATATACAATTGATTTTTGCACATTGTCTAGAAATAAACATGCCACAGCCTTCAATACAGCAGAGAAAAGTAGAAAAAGTTAATCAACTGGAAGGGAACCTGAAAAAATGGTCCTGAACATGGTGCAGTGGGGAAGAGGGATGCAAACGTGAGGGAGCCTGAGACCCGCAGATAATGGACCAAAATCACAGCTGGGGAAGGACTGACGGCCTGACCGCTGTGTTCCAGAAGACGAGTCTGGCTGAGCAGTCTTTGAGATGTTTATTGACAGGTTTGCAGAACTAATGTGAGACATCAGTCCTTGAAGTCAGGAAACCCAATCAATTCCAAACAGAAGAGATAAGGGAAATTCTCAGGCCAAGTGGGAACACAGCAGGGAGGGGGAGAAGCAGGGAGGGAGCAGGGGCGATGAGAAGAAAGGCTTGTTCTCAGGAACACAAATCGTGGTCTGAAGACAGTGGGGGATACCTCCATCATGAAGGAGGAAAGGGACTATCTCTCCAGCAAAAATGCCTCTTATGAATAAAGGTAAAATAAAGACATCTTTGAACCTTTAAAAAACTGCAAGGGTTAGCACCCCTTGGAGCTTCACTAGAGAGAATTCAAGTTGAAGAAAATGCTTTTCAATGGAAGGAGATATGAATAAGAAAGAATGATGAGCCAAGATGGTGTGGAATATTTGGGCAAATCTAAACAAAACTGATTATACCGAAAAACAGCATTTCATGGGGTTGTAAATTTTGTACAGGTTTATATCATCCCTCAATAATACAGATCAGGAGAGGAATGATCGATCACAGTTAAAATGGTTCAGTTTCTTGTGCAGTTTAGAAAAAGAGTAAAGATTGTGATAAATCTCAAAATTCCTTATTAAAATTACTAGGGTAGTGACTGAAAGAAGAAAAAAAGGAATATTACTTCCAAATTAATAGAGGGAGAAAATGGAAAGAGGAAAAAGGACTTAATCTAAGAGAAATGAAGGAAAGATAGAAAAAGGCAGAATTGGTGAGACAATTGGAAAACATCAGGGTCTGATCCCTGGGTAGGGAGGATCCCCTGGAGGAGGAAATGGCAACCCACTTCAGTATTCTTGTTGGCAGAATTCCGTGGACAGAGGAGCCTGGTGGGCTACAATCCATGGGGTCACAAAAGGGTCAGACACAATTGAGCATGCAGGCACACATACCTAAGATGTAAGGGCATTAAAAAATGGAATACCACTCATAAAAGAAAGCTTTAATTATGTTGACACCAGACCCATTTATTTCAATGTAAAACATTTTGCCTGAGATTAAAGGTGCTGCTCATAATGATAACAGTTCAATTAACTAGGAATATGTAAGAATTAAAATTTTGTATGTACGTAAGAGTAGAGCAACACAACATATAAAGACAGTTGACAGGACTACAAAGACACAAATCCACCCGTCTGCGGAATTTCAGGAGGCTTGTCTCAGCAACTGTTAGATTAAGCAGAGGAAAATTGAGGGAAAAATAGAGAATAGCTAAATAATAAAATCACTGAACAATCTACTTATCTGGAGAGATGGCAGAGTAGAGGACGTGTGCTCATCTTCTCCTGCGAGAACTCCAAAATTCTCACATTACTTTGCTGACAAAGGTCCATCTAGTCAAAGCTATGGTTTTTCCAGTGGTCATGTATGGATGTGAGAGTTGGACCATAAAGAAAGCTGAGTGCCAAAGAATGGATGCTTTTGAACTGTGGCGTTGGAGAAGATTCTTGAGAGTCCCTTTGACAACAAGGAGATCAAATCAGGCCATCCTAAAGGAAATCAGTCCTGAATACTCTTTGGAGGCAATGATGCTGAAGCTGAAGCTCCATTACTTGGGCCCCCTGATGTGAAGAGCTGACCCTTTAGAAAAGATGCTGATTCTGGGGAAGACTGAGGGCAGGAGGAGAAGGGGATGACAGAGGATGAGATGGTTGGATGGCATCACCGACTCAATGGATGTGAGTCTGGGCAAGCTCCGAGAGTTGGTGATGGACAGGGAGGGCTGGCGTGCTGCAGTCCACGGGATCACAGAGTCAGACACGACTGAGCGCCTGGACTGACTGACTGAAACCTAATCTGAAATGCATATGTGCTTGTGTATTCCAACACCAGACAACTGTCAAAGTCAAATTCTTTCAAACACACGTGGGCATTTATGAAAACAGGCCACAAACTGCATCTGCCTCTGAGCAGAATACCTTCAAGTTGGAATAAATAGCACTTGTCCGTGAAATTTGAAGGCAGGGCTTTAGCTTGTCCATTTTCACCTTTCCGGATTCATGCCAAATTGTCTCCTGAAAGGACTGGTATCAGCCTGAATCTAAGCGGAAAACAAAAGACACACTCATTCCAGGTAAATGAGGAGTTTGATAATGAAGATGATTTATAACAGTGTCCCAAGGAAAAGGCGTGTTTTCATTAAATGAAAAAGCCAGTGGAGCATAGAGGTACTTGGGACTGGTTGCAGTGAATGCATTCTTCTTAGTTGCATCCAAATGATCCCTGATATTTTATCCATCAGATAGAGGGTGTAGCTGTCAACCCTGAGAAATATTTTTATATATGCCATCAGAGAAATTAGGCTATACGTTTTTTGGTGACAAAGTTAGTACTGAATAGAAAAAGAGCCGTCAGACTCCTGGGGTTTCCTTTCTGAGTTTTCTGCAGTCAGTAATCTGACCCTTTAAATGTTCAGGGGTAAAGAATCTGCCTGCTAATGCAGGAAACGCTGGTTCGATCCCTGGGTCTGGAAGATCCCCTGGAGAAGGAAATGGCAACCCAGTCCAGTATTCTTGCCTGAAAAATCCCATGGATAGAGGAGCTAGGAGGGCTACAGTCCATGGGGTCCCAAAGAGTCAAACATGCCTGAACATAAAGCTCACCTCAACATCAACATAGAAAACCCACTTTGTACATCATCCTAGGGCCTTAGAAAGGGATTGAACTTTCTGTAAACGAGTTTTCCATTTTTTTGTTACACTGTGTTCAAAATCTGTTGGAGATCTTTAATCAAAGTATTCATTAAATGCGTGCCAAGAATCTTTGAGCTTTGAAGCTTTAGCAAATTGTAATTATTAGAACCAACACTTTCCAATGGGAAAATGCTGAAATTAGGCTCTACAAAAGCAAGGGAGGAGCTGAAGGAATTTGGTGCTGAGTGTTCCAACAGTGTTCAAGTTTAGTTTCTCACATCCCATGATTGTTTTTGGAATATCTCAACATGTGGGAAGAATCATTTGGTGAGATTCCTAGTTTTAATTGGATAAATTTATAGTCTGTACCGGAATGGGAGAAACTCAAGAAGACCTACAATTTTGTAGCCTTTAAATTTGATGAACTACTCAAAAGGATAATAACCAAATTTTGAGGGGGACATGTTTTGGCTTATGAAAATATTTGTCACAAAATGGCAGCCTGTTCTGTCAAAACTGAGTCAAAATGACAACCCATGGAGGTATTTGAGCTGGGATATTTATACATTCCAATTAAAAAATAGAATTGAGAATGTCCTTCCTTTACAAGAGTTTTTCTGAGCTTATGTGGTACATTTGCACCTACAGGAAGACGATTTTCTCAATTAAAATCTAGTCTACAAGGAAGGAAAAGACCCTGATGCTGGGAAAGATTGAAGGCAAAAAAAGGAGAAGGGGGCAGCAGAGGATGAGATGCTTAGATGGAATCACCAACTCAATGGACACAAATCTGAGCAAACTACGGGAGACAGTGGAGGGCGGAGGAGCCTGGCCTGCTGCAGTTCATGGGGTCACAAAGACTGGGACACGACTTAATGACTGAACATCAACAACAAAGAAGTTAGTTGAAAATGTCCACAGATTTAAATTTATCATTACAGAAGGCAACTTTGAGTAAGATTGCAAGCAACCTTATGAGAAAACAAAGAATGATAAGACCATATGGGGGTCGGGGTTGGGGGAAGGAGCCTCTTCAGAAAAACGTCAGTGATGTGGCCATAGTTAGAGACTGTATAATAAACTAATTCATTGGGCCATAAGTAGTGTTTCAGAAAGTGCGTTCGTTTAAGGATCTTCATCAAATTGTTTAGCTCTCAAGAGCATCCCAGTTTGAATGGTGATGCTGCCCATGAGCAGACTCTGACATGGCAGTTAGCCTCACCTCCTGCTCTCTGAAGCCAGTTCCTGGCTTCTGAGCTCCACGGTTTCATTCTTCCCTTCTGGCTACTCCAGCAGGTCCTTCTCATTTCTAGCACCTGTAAATCATGCCCTGCACAGCCTTTGACCCTTTGCTCATTTTTGTTTACACTCTCTTCCTAGTCTTAAACACTCTCTGTAAATAACTTTCCGATAGACCTTTCCCCTAGAACTCCAAGATCACATTCAGGGCCAGCTGGACATTCTACTAGAAGGTACAGAAAAGGTCCCCTCAACGCTCAGTGATGTCCTCCCCAGCAAAACCCCTTCACAAGCATTTATAATAAATAATAGAGACAGACGCACGCATCCTTTACTCTGCTCCCCCAACAGTAGCAACTTGCAGACCCGTGATGCAATATCACAATCAGGATACTGACCTTGATAGAGTCAAGATACAGAAGATAGGCACGCCCACTTCCCTTCCACCCCAATGCCTCCTTACAAATTTATTTTTCAGAGATGAATGTCTGCCGTGCAACCTCTGGGTTGTACGGTCGTTGAACTCTCAGTTTTGAAAAGAAACTGTCACACTGATTTCCAGTGTGGCTGGACCACTTTGCATCCCCATCAGGAATGTACCCGGTTTCTCTGCATCCTCACTGGCATTTGGCGTTGTCATTATTTTTTATTTTAGCCATACACATGTGTGTAGTGGAATCTCTTTGTGGTTTTAATTTTCATTTCCCTAGTGGCTAATGATGGTAAATGTTTTTTTCATGGGTTTATTTGCCATCTGTATAGCCTCTTGGGTGAGATGCCTCTTCATCCAATTTAGCTCATTTTCTAACTGGGTTGTTTGTTGTTTTACTGTTGGGTTTTGAGAAGTCTTAATATATTTTAGATACTAGTCTTTTGTAGACCATCTTCTCCCAATCTCTAGCTTATATTTTCATATTCTTAACAGAGTCTTTCACAGAGCATAATTTTAAATTTTAATGAGGCCCAGTTTATCAATTTGTCCTTTTATGAATCAAGCTTTTGTTGTCAAATCTAAGATTTCTTTGCCTTACCCTACACTATAAAGACTTCATCTATTTAAAGTTTTATAGTTTTATATTTTAATTTGTCTGTGTTCCATTTCAAGATGATTTGTGTCGGAGATGTGAGACTTAGATTAAGTTTCTTTCTTTTTATTTATTTATAATATAAATTTATTTATTTTAATTGGAGGTTAATTACTTTACAATATTGTATTGGTTTTGCCATACATCAACATGAATCCGCCACAGGTATACACGTGTTCCCCATCCTGAACCCCCCTCCCTCCTCCCTCCCTGTACCATCCCTCTGGGTCATCCCAGTGCAGCAGCCCCAAGCATCCAGTATCCTGCATCACACCTGGACCGGCGATTTGTTTCATATGTGATATTATACATGTTTCAATGCCATTCTCCCAAATCAACCCACCCTCGCCCTCTCCCACAGAGTCCAAAAGGCTGTTCTATGCATCTGTGTCTCTTTTGCGGTCTCGCATACAGGGTTATCGTTACCATCTTTCTAAATTCCATATATATGTGTTAGTATCCTGTACTGGTGTTTTTCTTTCTGGTTACAATGAATGTTCAATTACTCTATCACTATTTGTTGAAAAGGCTATCTTTCCTCCATTGGGTTGCTTCTGCATCTTTGTCAAAAATCATTTGGACATATTTTTAAGAGTCTGTTTCTGGATTCTCAGTTCTATTCCATTGATCTATGTGTCTATTCCTCCACCACGATAATACAGTCTTAATTACTGTAGTTATATTATGTCTTAAAATCAGGTAGACTGATATCTTTCACTTTATTATTTTTCAAAATTGTTTTAGCTATTTCCTTTAGTGAGTTCCTTTGCCTTTCCATATATATTTTAAAATAACCTATATATCTACAAAAAAATCTTCCTTGGGCTTTGATAGATACTGTGTTAAACCTGCAAATCAATTGGGGAGACTCAACATATTTACTGTGTTGATTTTTCTAAATCATTTCATAGTGTGTGTCTTTCTCTGCCTAAATCTTTAAAATTTTCTTTTATCACTCTTTTGTTGCTTTCTGCAAACAAAACCTGTATACAGACAAAACCTGTACTTATCTTGTTAGACATACATCCGCATATTTTTTGTGATTGTACATGGTATTGTATTTTATTTTACTGTCCTTGTGTCCGTTGCTAATATAAAATACAATTGATTTTTGTGTATTCACTTTGTATCTTGTGACCATGCTGAATTCACTTGTTTTTCTAAGAGGTGGTTATTGTTGTTTTTGTTAAATGCTTTAGCATTTTCTATGTAGACAATCACGCCAACTGCAAGTAAAGACAGTTTTATTTCTTCCTTTCCAATCTGAATGTCTTTTGTTTTCTTTTTTTCCTCTCCTCATTTCTCCAGCTAGAACTCCCAGCACTTTGTTGAATAAAAATAGTGAGAGGGAACATCCTGGCTCTGTTCCCATTCTTGAGGGAAAAGCTCTCAGTCTTGAACATTAAGTCTAAAATTAGCTATTGAGTTTTTGTAGAAATTCTCTATCAAGTTGAGGAAGTTCCCCTCTGTGTTCATTTTTCTTTGCGTTTTGATCATGAATGTCAGTTGGTTCTTTTTTTTAATAGATATAATTCACACACTATAAACTTCCCTTCTAGAGGACTTCCCTGGTGGTCCAACGGTAAAGAGTATGCCTTGCAGTGCAGGGGACATGGGTTTGATCCCTGGTTGGGGAAATAAGATCCCTCATGCTGTGGAGCAACCAAGCCCGTGTGTTACACCTACACGTGCTCTGGAGCCCATGCAACAAATAATTCGTGCATTGCATGAAAAAGATCCCACATGACGAAACAAAGATCCCAACTAAGAACCAACAGAGTCAAATAAATAAAAATTTAAAATCAAACAAAAAACTCCTTTAAAAAGTATATCATTTAGTGGGTTTTAGTATATTTACAAGGTTGTGCAATCATCAACCTTGACTCCAGAGCATTTTCATCACCCCACAAAAGAAATTCTGTCCCCATCAGCAGTCACTGCTATTTTTCTTCTCGCCAGAGCCTGGAAACCAGGATTCTCCCGAGTCTCTCTGGGTTTGTGTACTGAGGACATTTCATATAAATAAAATCACACAATATATAGCCCTTCTGTCTCACTTCTTCCGCTTCTCATAATGCTTTCAAGGTTCATCAATATGGCGGCACATATCAGTAGAATCAGACCTCTGTGTCCAAGGGTTCTGCATTTGTAGATTCAACCAACCGTGGATCAAAAATATTTGAAAAATAATTTCATAAAATTTCCCAAAGCAAATCTTTAATTCTGTGTATGGTAGCTATTTAGATAGTGTTTACATTGTATCCATGGCTAGTTATATACATGTATATGGTATTAGGTATTATAAGACTCTAGAGATGATTTAAAGTATATAGGAGGATGTGCATAAGTTATGTACAAATACTACGCCATTTTATATACGGGACTTGAGCACCCACAGATTTTTGGTATCAATGGGTCCTGGAACCAACCTCTCATGGCACTGACGGACAAGAGTTTTTTCTCTCCATTTTATGACTGATGGACACTCCACTGTACTGCGATACCACATTTTGCTGATCCACTCATCAGTTGGTGAACATGTGGGTTGGTCCTTTTTTTCTTTTATGAATAATGCTTCTGTGAACATTCATGTGCAAGTGTTCAGGGAGACACGTGTTGACAATTGTCTTGGGCGTTATGCATAATTGATGAGTTATATAGAAACTCTATGTTTAACGCTTTGAGAACCTGTTAGACTGTTTCATAGTAGCTGCACCATTTTACATTCCCACCAGCAATGCATGAGAGTTCCATTTTTAGTGCATCTTCACCAACATTTGCTATTGTCTATCTTTTAGATTATAGCAATACTCAGGTGTGTAGAGTGATATCTCCTTGTGGTTCTGATTTGCATTTTCTTCAATAATGTTTTTTAAAGGCTAATGATTTTTTTTAAAGGTTAATAATGTTTAGTATTTTTTCAGGGGTTTATAGACCCTTTCTTTAGAGAAAGAAAGTGAAAGAGAAAGTGAAGTCGCTCAGTTGTGTCCGACTCTTTGTGACCCCATGGACTGTAGCCTACCATGTTTCTCCATCCATGGAATTTTCCAGACAAGAGTACTGGAGTGGGTTGCCATTTCCTTCTCCATTCTTTAGAGAAATATCTACTTAAATTCATTGTTCTTGTTATTGTTCAGTTGCTAAGTTGTGTCTGACTCTTTGTGATCCTATGGACTACAGCATGCTAGGCTTACCTGTTCTTCACTATCTCTCCCGGAGTTTGCTCAAATTTATGTCCATTGGTCACTGATACTATCTAACCATCTTATCCTCTGCTGCCCCTTCTCCTCCCGCCTTCATTCTTTCCCAGCATCAGGGTTTTTTCCAATGAGTTGGCTCTTCATGTCAGGTGGCCTAAGTATTGGAGCTTCAGCTTCCGTCCTTCCAATGAATATTCAGGGTTGAATTCCTTTAGGACTGACTGGTTTAATCGCCTTACAGTTCAAGGGACTCTCAAGAGTCTTCTCCAGCACCACACTCCGAAAGCACTGGTTCTCTGGCACTCAGCCTTTTTCAGGTTCTCTCAGCAAGAATACTGGAGTGGTTCACCACTCCCTCCTCCAGTGGATCCTATTTTGTCAGAACGCTCCACTGTGACCTGTCTGTCTTGGGTGGTCCTGCAGGACATGGCTCATAGCTTCATTGAGTTACGTAAGCCCTATCGCCACTACAAGGCTGCGATCCATGAAAGGGCTATTCAAGTACTTTTTCCATTAACAAACAAACAAACAAAAAAACCGGGTTGTCTTTCTTATTATTGAGTTAGGAGAATTCATGATATATTCTGGATTATTAGACCTTTATCAGATATATGATTTGCAAATATTTTCTCCCCTTCTATGGGCCATCTTTTCACGTTTTTGCTAGTGTCCTTTGAAACACAAAAGTTTTAAGCTTTGGTAAAGTTCAATTTATCTACTTTTTCCCTTCTGTCAACTTCTACTTTGGTGTCGTATCTAAGAAACTTCTCAACCTATGCTCAGAAAGAAAACTCCCAAGTTTTCCTCTAAGAGCTTTACAGTTTTAGCTCTTACATTTAGGTCTTTGATCCATCTGGGTTAGTTTTTGTATAAGTTGTGAGGTAGGAGGTCTAAATTCATTCTTTGCTATAAATACACAGTCTCACAAAACACTATTCTCTGGTCATTAAATTGTTTTAGCACCTTCTTTGATACATAATGAATTGACTGTAAATGTTAGGATTTCTTTCTGATCTTTCAGTTCTGTTCATTTGAACTCTGCCAGATCATTCAATCTTGATCACTATAGTTTTATAGATAAATATTGATTTTTGAAGGCTCTGTGGTCAGGTGCATATATGTTCATAATTGTTGTCTTAGGGAATAGATCCTTTTATCATTACCAGATATCCTTTTTCTCTAGTAATAATTTTTTGTCTTAAAATTTGTTTTTTCTGATGTTTGTATGGCCATTCCAGTTCTCTTTTGGTTACTATGAATGGCATATAAGTTTTCATTCTTTTATTCAACTTGTTTTTGCCCTTGAATCTGAAGTGTATCTCTTGTGGATAATATCAAATTAGGTCATTTAAAACAATCCACTTTGCCACTCTTGACCTTTTATTGGAACACTTAATCCATTTACATTTAATGTATTACTGATAACAGAGGATTTATACCTGTCATTTTGTTGTTTTTTTCTATATGCCCTATTTTTTGTTCCTCTATTTCGCCATTATCCCCTTCTTTCATATGAAATAGATATTTTCTACTATGCTAATTCCCTTGTCGTCTCTTTCACATATCTTTTGAATTCTTAATGTTTGCCTTGAGGATTACAATTAACATCTTAACTTATCAAAATCTAGTTTGGATTAGTACCAACTTAAATAGTTTTGAAAACGTTGCTCCTAAGTAGCTCTTTCTCCTCCTGACCTCCTTTGTGCTATTCAGTTCAGTTCTGTTCAGTTGCTCAGTCGTGTCCAACTCTGTTTGACCCCATGAATTGCAGCACGCCAGGCCTCCCTGTCCATCACCAACTCCCAGAGTTCACCCAAACTCACGCCCATCAGGTTGGTGATGCCATCCAGCCATCTCATCCTCTGTTGTCCCCTTCTCCTCCTGCCCTCTATCCCTCCCAGCATCAGAGTTTTTTTCCAATGAGTCAACTCTTCACATGAGGTGGCCACAGTACTGGAGTTTCAGCTTTAGCACCATTCCTTCCAAAGAAATCCCAGAACTGATCTCCTTTAGAAGGGACTGGTTGGATCTCCTTGCAGTCCAAGGGATTCTCAAGAGTCTTCTCCAACACCACAGTTCAAAAGCATCAATTCTTCAGCACTCAGCTTTCTTCACAGTCCAACTCTTACATCCATACATGACTACTGGANCCAACTCTTACATCCATACATGACTACTGGAAAAACCATAGCCTTGACTAGATGGACCTTTGTTGGTAAAGTAATGTCTCTGCTTTTGAATATGCTATCTAGGTTGGTCATAACCTTACTTCCAAGGAGTAAGCATCTTTTAATTTCATGGCTGCAGTCACCATCTACAGTGATTTTGGAGCCCCCCAAAATAAAGTCTGACACTGTTTCCTGATCTATTTCCCATGAAGTGATGGGACCAGATGCCATGATCTTATGCAAATTACATTTTTACTATACTGTATGCTCATTAACATTATTTATAATTATTGCTTTATGCAGGTGTCTTTCAAATAATACAGGAGAAAAAAAAGAATTACAAACAAAAATAAACTCATAGTCTTCTTTATTTACCTATGTTGGTATCTTTATTTGGGTTTGTTATCTTTCATGTGAATTCCAGTTACTGTCTAATGCCCTTTCGATTTAGTCTGAAGGGTCTGTCTGTATTATTTCTGTAGGATAGGTCTGCTAGTGATGAATTCTCTTTAGTTTTATTTCCCTGAGAATGTCTTAATTTCCCTAAAGTTTTGAAAGGTAGTTTCATTGGGTATAGAATTCTTTGCTGATAGATTTTTCTTTCAGCACTTTGAATCTCTCTTCCCATTGCCTTCTGGTTCCCATGATTTCTGAAGTGAAATTTATTGATGACACCTTATATAGAGTCACTTTGTTCTCTCTTGCTGTGTTTGAAGTTCTCTCTTTAACTTTCAAGAGTGTGATGACGATGCGTCTCGGTGGTCGTGTGTAGCCTACTTGGACTTTGTTGAGCTTCTTGGGTGTGCAGATTAATGTACACCATCAAATTCTGATACTATCCCTGCCAGGGTGTGCAGTGAGGAACCTAAATTTCTCCTGGCAAAGGTAAGTCTAGGTCCCTCACTTAGCCTTTGCTGGCATGAATGGTGGTGGGGCCACTGTTTTTTCTGGAGCATTTGGCTGGCATAGAGTGGTTATTGTCTTAAAGTATTCCGTCTTCATAGGCTGTCTATTTCCTCATCCTTTGGCTTGAGAGAGCAGGCTTTTAGGAGGGACTTTCTTTTTTTGTTTTTGTTCTTTGTCTGACACGTCCAGATTGCTAGCTTCTTTAATTGTAAATCTGAGATATACGATGCAATAGAGTACTCAAAGAGTCCACCATTGTGTCATTTCTTGGGTCCTGAGCAACAGAGCAAATCTTCCTTTTTCTCTCCACCTTTTTGACTTCTTTTTTTAAAAAAACTGTTTTCAGTTGTGCTTTGCTGAAAGAATAAAGAATGGTGAATGAACTCCATCTTCCCAGAAATGGAAATTAACCATATTTCTTTTTAAAAGGTACTTTATCATAGCCACCTCATCTTGTTACATTTATACCTTCCCCACCTCTCAATGTCTGTTCTTTTCACAAATGTTATTCCTTTGTTATTCTCATTGAAGATCCTAAATATGCTTATTTAAAGTCTTTTCTTTCCCCCAGACTGTTCTATTATTTTAAATTCCTCTGGAGTCAATTCATATTATGATTATTGATTCTTGGTGGCTATTACTCTGCATTAGATGTCTTCATGGACTTCAGAGTTTTGACTTTAAGGCTTAATTTTAGGTAAAAGGGTATCTTTCATTTTCATTCCCTCTTTGTGTACTCAACCCTTTTCCTTCTGAGGACCCCCCTGTCTCCCTGGTCAAGCAGTTTGGGGCCACTCCAATGATACCTGGTCTGCAGTACAGAAATGTGTTTTATATTGGTGGTTCAAATTCCTGCCCCTCTGGGGTCTACTTGTCATTCAGTGGAAGTAATGATATTGGTTGTTCTCCCTAGCTCCAGGGCCATACTTTCACAGGAGGTGTTGCCCCGTGAAATTTTTGAAGCAGATATTTCGGACTCCCCTTTGGCAAAGGGCTGGTCCCTCTCTCCCCTTGATTCAAATAGTAACATTGGCTCTGTTACCAGCTTTGTGTCCCCATTATGCCTTGGGATTCAGAGCCCAGCTGGCCCACAGCTTTGTCAATTCTCAGCAGTTTGTGTTTCTGGACTATGGTGGAGTTTAGATTGTTTTTGAGGCCATCTAGATCCTCTCAATACTTTCATTGTATAGTTTATTGTTTATATTTATTGTTTATTGTTTATATTATTATTTATAGTTTATTGTCATTCTGTGTTTGTGATAGAGAGCAGCATCTCAGAGCATGAATCATAGTATTATCTCAATCTGAAGTCAAATGCTTGTTTGTCTTATTTTAATATTTATTTTCACTTTATTTAGCTCTATTTATGCAATGGCACTTTATGTCCTATTTTAAATAGATGAAATACAAATAAATGATATATTCCTTAGCGTTCATGTTTGGTCATTTCTCAAATCAGGGTGCACCTTATTTTCAATACACCTGAGAATTTAAGATGGATGGTGTCAGCCACACCTGGAAATATAGCAGACACTTCACTCCTACACACAGCATCCTGTAACCTGGGCAGGTGCAACCCAAGCACTGAGAGCAGAAAAACTGGTGGGGTGAATCCACTCATAGGGGCGGATTCCTCTGTGTGTTTGGAAAAAGTCGGGGACGGTAAAGGGGCACAGGATAATTTCTGCATTTGAAATCACTGGCCTCAGTCAGGATGAGCACAGCTCCTGCCTCCATGTGATGTGGGAGAGCTCACAGAAGCAGTTTAAGGAAACACTATGTCCTTTCTTTCTCTCTTTACTTTATGTCCTAGACACTTTCAGCTGGTCACAAAAATGCACCTTTTGTCACCCTGGGGTACACAGTTGTGGGCACAGCTAGACTATCCTTACTGAGTATGGATACCATCATGTCCCAATTCCCATTTTATAGCATAAACTGTAAAGATATGAGTGTAGCTGACTTTGCCCCGGGTCTGCCAAAGCGTGCAAGTGGCTGCCAGTTTTTAGCCTCTTTGAAGACGGTGTCTTTGAAAGGCTGGCACGGTGGGTGTCTTTTCTCTCCACCCATGCTCCAGCCTTGAATTGACCATTTAGAATCAGCTCAGTACTCATCAAAAAACTAAGACCAAGGCATCTGGTCCCATCACTTCACAGCAAATAGAGATGGGGAAACAATGGAAACAATGATAGACTTTATTTTCTTGAGCTCCAAAATCACTGCAGATGGTGACTCCAGCCATGAAATTAAAAGACGCTTGCTTCTTGGAAGAAAACCCATGACAAACCTAGACAGCATATTAAAAAGCAGAGACATTACTTTGCCACAAAGTCCCTCTAGTCAAAGCTATGGTTTTCCCAGTAGTCATGTATGGATCCAAGAGTTGGACCCTAAGAAAGGCTGAGGACCAAAGAAATGATGTTGGAAAAGACTCTTGAGAGTCCCTTGGACTGCAAGGAGATCAAATCAGTCAATTCTAAAGGAAATCAGTCCTGAATATTCATTGGAAGGACTGATGCTGAAGCTGAAGCTCCAATACTTCGGCAACCTGATGGGAAGAGCCGACTCATTGGAAAAGACCCTGATGCTGGGAAAGATTGAAGGCAGGAGGAGAAGGGGATGACAGAGGATGAAATGGTTGGATGGCATCACTGACTCAGTGGACATAAGCTTGAGCAAACTCCAGGAGGAGGTGGAGGACAGGGAAGCCTAGCAGGCTGTTGTCCATGGGGTCGCAAAGAGTGGGACACAACTGAGTGACTGAACGACAAGTAAGGTCAAGTAGGAAAAGCACACGCTGTGTGTGCCGAGTTGCTTCAGTCGTGTCTGACTCTTTTTGACCCCACTGACTGTAACCTGTCAGGCTCCTCTGTTCATAGGATTCTCCAGGTAAGAATACTGCCATGCACTCCTCCAGGGGATCTTCCCGACTCAACAGATGGAATCCACATTTCTTATGTCTCCTGCATTGGCAGGCCTGTTCTTTACCACTAGTGCCATGTGCGAAGCCCCAAAGGCATCCAGTGAAGTGAGTCAAATAGCTCATTCACTTTGGCCCAGTACTGTCTTTCCTTGACAATTACCCTGGTGAAGCTGGCAGAGAAAATGGCTGGGGTTCACATACAAGCGTGGTTTATAAAACTTCCACATGGAAAATAAGAGAGAACTCTCAAAAAGGGGTCTATTAAATAAACTGGGTAGGTGGTTTCATTAGAACATAGGCAGTAGTTGAAAACTATGCTTTTTAATGAAAATTCAGTGTGCTATTAAGGTCACAAAACAGTTCAAAA
>SJYQ01093128.1:0-33541 GCA_006410935.1 Redunca redunca
TAGGAGCCACAGGTTTGATTCCTGGGTCAGGAAGATGCCCTGGAGAAGGGAATGGCATCCCACTCCAGTATCTTGCCTAGAGAATTCTGTGGACAGAGGAGCCTGGCCAGCTACAGTCCATGGGGTCACTAAGAATCAGACACGACTAAGCAACTAACAGTACTACTGCTAGTCATGTGTGGCCACCCAGTGCTGGAAACCGACTGATGAGACTGAGAAACAATTGCTTTTGCTGTAGCTAATGGCTACCCTACTGCATATTGCAGCTCTAAAAGACCCAGTTTTGAAATTGTCAGTTCTGGTTGTTTTCTAATCAGTGAGTCCCCACGAATGTATTATTTCCTTCTTCCTGTGTAGATTTGCTTCATTATTCGTTGTCTCATGTCTCTGATTTCTCTACTTAATCATTTAAGTCTGTGTTCACATCTCCCCTGTCTTCTAAAACATCTATCTTGCAGTGTGGAGTTCTGCCTTTGACTAAAGTTAAGAGTTATGTATTGTTTTTAATTATCACATGGTAGGAGTTTGTCTTGAATGTTTGTTTGGTTAAGCTTTTAAAAATTAATTTCCAGTTACATTTACTTACAGCCAGAGATTCGGCAATTCAATGTCTGCTTTTTGGAAAGTATTGGGTTTCACCCCCCCCCCTTGAGATTTAACAGATGATTAGTTTTTCTAAATATTCCAAGAGCACTTTAAAATGTGTATTGTTTGCAGAATACAAAGTCCAGCCCATATCTGTTACCATGATCTTATTAACCATATTATTCAAACTCCTTGTTGCTTAATTGAAGTTTATCTACATGATCAAGGCTCTGTTTGTATCTCCCCTGAGGTTTCTTAATTCTCTCATTTCCTGCAGTTTGTTCTCTGAAGTGGGTTCTATGCACCCTCATTTAAAGATGGTCCCTTCACTTAATGCAAAACCTCTCTCCTTCTTTCCTTGATAATGCCTGCTGCCTTGAAATCCATGAATATTTTTCTCTATGATATTTGCCCACATATTTACATTTTCTGTGTCGTTTTTGGGACTAGGTATAACCATTTTCTTTCTTTTTTAAAAAAATCAAAGTAGAATTAATTTACAACATTGTGTTAATTGTTGCTGTGTTCAATCGTGTCATGTCCGACTCTTTTTGACCCCATGGACTGCAGCATGCCAGGCTTCCCTGTCCTTCACTATCTCCCCAAGTTTGCTCAAACTCATGTCCACTGAGGCAGTGATGCCATCCAGCCATCTCCTCCTCTGTCATGCCCTTCTCCTCTTGCCCTTGATCTTTCCCAGCATTGGGATCTTGTATAACCATTTTCTAGTGGAGAGAAGTGAGAAAAAGAACCATAGCATCCATGGGAACAACAGAGTGGGGATGAGAAATGTCACAGTCTGAAATCTGTCACTGTGGAAGGTCTGAATTGCAAGGAGGGTTTCCCCGGGGACAATCTCAACCATAAAAAGGTCCATTCATATGACTGATGGCTTCCCAGTAACAAGAGCATGGTGGTCTTGAATAATGTACAGGTCATCAGAAGCCAGTTTCCCGGGAGCTGCTACACCCACAGGCTGGCAGAGTCTAAGCAGAGTGACAGGGAAGAGAGAAAATATCCTCAACTCTTAAGGGACAAGAGTAAACAGGAGAACGTACTGCCTTTCTGTGGAGACACCGAGAGATGGAATCATTCATCAGGATGAAAAAACACCTATTTTAAATTCCATCGTGACCAAAGAGACACAACACTCGACTCATTTCCTTATTGAGTTGGCTCTTGAAGCCAGCCTGGCTGCTTTATTTTTTCCATCTAGAAGCTCCATGTGGCGTGTCCCATTCCAGGAGCCCAGCAGGTATTCCTGGGACACCCCCGTGTGTACACTTCAGACACGGCTCTTCCATTAGAAAAAGATGGAGTCCTCCAATGCGGATTGGGGGGCACCATTTCCTGCCCATGTTTATTTTGACTTATGAAAAGAATGTGTTTGTCCCTTTGCCACTGGACCCTCAGACTTTACTGGCTCTTTGGATCGCTTAGCAGCCTTCCGTCTACCTGAGTAAACACCTTGTACATCTGGGACTTCCTGACTCTGCTTCTGTTTATGCTGCCAAGCCCCGGCACACACCTGGGAGAAATGCATGAAGGAAATTAAAGCTGTGTAAATGCTTGTCTGACTCAGTGGACAGGAGTTTGAGCAAACTCCGGGAGATGGTGATGGACAGGGAAGCCTGGCATGCTGCAGTCCATGGGGTCACAAAGAGATGGACACAACTGAGCAACTGAACAACAGCAAAATGCTTGTCCATCCAACTGGATGCAAGGTACTTCTAAGAACATTCGAAGAAAGATGAGTAGCATTTCCGCTTTCAAACGAAGTCCCCTTTTGGGGAGAAAGCTCATTGATAAGAAGTCTCTTTTACATGCATACAGGACCATGGAGGAATTTTCTTTCCCCACCAGGATCAACAGCAGCCACACCCTCGCTCTCCAGCCAGTATTTACTCACAGGTAGATTGTTTTCCGCACCATGGAGATGTCCTACAAAACCCTTTGACCTTTACAGACAGTCTCTTTAACTACGAATTCTTAGTTTCTTAATTAAAAAGTTGACTAGGCAGCAACACCCACCTGTGTTGCCAAACCTATCACCATCTTCCTTCTAGGTCCCTGGATCAACAGCTCTGAGCTCCTACAGAGTGGCAGGCAGCATCAGAGCTCTGAACACAAGACTGTGAATAGAATACATACAGTTCCACCGCCTCCTGGGGAGACAGACAGAAATCAGTGCACCAGCACAAGAACGTTTAGTTACAAATCAAGAACATTTTGTAACAAACTGTGCTGATACTCTAAGCAAATTCACAGCAGGGCTGGAACACGCCTAACCTGTTAATTTCCTCAGATTATTCTGCAAAAGCAAAAGTGTTTTCTTTCTTGCACTGAACAGCCAGAGAGCCAAATTCCACCTTCTGGCTGAGCCTTCTGCCTTGCCTTAGTCCTCCCAGTTCTCCCTTCTCCATCTTTGTCGTGTGATCAAGCTGATACACAGACGGACCATCCACCAAGCACCCTGGTCCCTCAACCTTCAGGCCTGGATGGGGAAGGTGTGATGTGCTCAGACTGTCTCAATCTGGTCTCTCAAGGCTCTCCCATCAGACCTGGGATCTACAGCTTCACACCACCCTGCATGTGGAGCACAACGAATCATGGAGTCAGGCAGACCTGGGTTTGGAGTGGAAGCAGCCACTTCCTGGTCAGGTGACTCTGTTTTCTGTGCTTTGGTTCCACCATGCATACACAGGGACAGTCATAGTACCTTGGGCTCTCTTGAGCATCAGACAAGATAATATATGAAGTGTGCTTGGCACAGCACCTGGACCCTTAGAGGGTTTTCAAAGGTGTCATCAGCACTAGCCACAATTTAGCAACAATTTCAGGTATCTGATGACTCAGTCTGCTTGGTAAAATAGCTATAACAATCTCCGACATGGGATGGGGGAGGGGCATTGGATGGGCTAAGTGACCAAATTTTTTATTGTTTATTTATTTTATGTGATTGGGTCTTAGTTGTGTCACAAGGGATCTTTAGTTTTGACACTGAAACTCTGAGTTATGGGGTGTGGGCTCGAACCCAGGCCCCCCTGCATTGAGAGCCCAGAGTCTTAGTCACTGGACCACCAGGGAGGTCCCATAAGTGATCAAATTTAAAGCCCCCAGAACATTTGTTTCCTCCCCCTTGAGGTGTTCTTGGGGAAATTGTATTCATCATTACCTTTGCATGTTGCGCCTCAAATCTGCCAGGTATGGGGGGAGGGACAGATTGGGACTTAGTATCACTGTTGATCTTGACTGATGGTTGACCCTGCAAATCCAGCTTGTCACTGTGCTCCATCCAATTTAACAAATGCAATGCATACATACTTGCTCTTCAGGCAGCCCCAGGCCAGGCATAGGAGGCAGCAAGGAAGGGGCTGTCCCTGCCCTCCAGGAGCCCCACAGCCGAACTCAGAAAGGTCCCAGCTGAACACCTCTACTTGTCTGTCCGGATCCAAACCCACAATCTCTGCACATACCCATCAGCCCCACACTGACCTCTTCCTCCAAAGGAAATAGCCTAAAAGAATTGTCCAGGGCTCTGAATAAAATATTACTCAGCCACCAAAAAAAAAAAAAAAGAAAAGAAATTGTGCCATTTGCAGAGACATGGATGGACCTAGAGACTGTCATACAGAATGAAGCAAGTCATTAGGAGAAAAACAAATACTGTATATAACACTTATATGTGGAATCTAGAAAAATGGTGCAGAGGATCTATTTGCGAAGCAGAAATAGGGACACAGACGTAGAGAACAAACATATGAGCGTCAATGGGGAAGGGGAGAGTGGAATGAATTGGAAAATTGGGACTGACATATATTATTGATACTGTGTTGTTAATATGTTGTTATTATTCAATCCCTAACTCACGTCTGACTTTTTGGGACCCCATGGACTGCAGCATGCCAGGCTCCTCTGTTCTCCGCTATCTGCCAGAGTTTGCTCAAATTCAGGTTCACTGAGTTGGTGATGCTATTTAACCATCTCATCCTCTGCCACCCCTTTCTCCTTTTACCTTCAATCTTTCCCAGCATCAGGGTCTTTTCCAATGAGTCAGCTCTTCATATCAGGTGGCCAACGTATTGGAGTTGCAGATACTAGGTATAAAATAGATCACTAATGAGAACCTACTGTATAGCACAGGGATCTCTACTCATTGTTCTGGGTGACCTACATGGGAAGGAAATTTTTAAAAAAGAAGGGATATGTGGAAATGTGTAGCCGATTCACTGTGCTGTACAGCAGAAACTAACGCAACATTGTAAAGCAATAAAAATTAGAGAAAAAAAAAACACTCCCTATGCTCTTTCTAAAGCCCAGCTCCATCGTAAAATAACTGCACTTCCCAGGGATATCTTGATGGCCTCTGAAACCACTTGGAAGTTTCTAGAAGGGCTCACCCACAGTAGCAGAACACTAAGGGCTTGAAAGGGAAAACATGGGATGCCCAATTTTCCTCTCAGAAATCAAGATTTAATAGCCTCCTAAGGAAACCATAATTGGAGGGCAATGGGATGCATTCCTCCCCAAGGCCTGTGATTATGGAACGCCGGGAAAGGTTGAGAATTTGGGCCACGAGCAACTTCGGGCTCAAGCTAAGACAAATCTGACCCAACACAAGAGGTATAGCTTAGACCCTTCATGTACAAACACAGATACCACAAGAAATCTGGATGGGGGGCTTGGAGCTTGGAAAGAAAGAAATTCTCACTCAGAGGATCAAAGCTGCACTAAAGAACAGGTCTACCAGTTATGGGTCCTCACCCTCTGCTAAGGAAAAGAGCGTGGCAAGGAGCTGGGTCTTGAACGTGGAAAGGGGTTTATGATGAAGACCTGCCTCCACCCTCTTCCTGCCCTTACACTCCCTAGAAAACCCCACAGTGTTTGGCCCGCAAACTTTTGCTTCTTGGGACTGATCTAAGGAAAAGACAACACACCCCACCTCTGAGGCATTGCTGATCCTGGGCCACGTGAAGCTAATGTAGCTGCCAAGAAGAACTGTGCACTGGACGTTCTTGGGCTTACTCCTCACCCCTGCTTCCACCTCACCTTGACTTTCCCACTTTGAAATCTGAGGATCAAAAGTGCACCTTTGGGCTCAAATAGACATCCCCCCTCCCAACACACCCTGAATTTCCTTCCTAGCTGTTTCCTCGGCAATCCTCATCCCCAGTTGCCCATTATTCACAGGGTTCCACAGGATACAAAGATAAAACGTAATGCATTTTTCCTTTTGTCCAGGGTTGGGGGTGGGACCTTGGAAAATTAAACAGCAGATATCCAAATACAAACTTTGTATTCAAATTAGGGGGTCTCTCTCACACACACACATGTATGCATATTCACAAACATCATAACCTTGACCAGGTTTGGAAGACAAGTCTCACATGTATGAAAAACCAAAGGTCAGAGCCATGGAAATGGTGGGGGGGTGGGGGGCAAGATATATGCTGGCCCACTGGTGCCAGAGGCAGCCACCCCTCCAAGAGCAAGACAGAGGAGGCAGCTGCCAAGCTGAGGGAGGGTGGTCTAACAGAGGGATGGGAGGCAAATGGTCCTTACATCCCACCTGGGATTCTATCAATATTTAGGCCAGGGCATGCCAGTGGTTAGAAGCTAGGCCATCGAGTAAGATCCAAGATAGGTTCTGTGGCTCCCAGGCTCCAGGCTCCTGGGTAAGTGTCTCAGCCTCTCCAAGCTTTGGTTTCCCCTTTCGAACTGATAAAATGGAAGATCCCTAGGCATTCACTTTATAGAGTTGCTATGAGGTCCATTCTGTGTCTCAGTCACGGCACAGAAAAACCAAGCAATAAAAACCCGTTCCAGGGAATTCCCTGGTTGGTCCAATGGTTGGAACTCTGCACTTTTCACCACCAACAGTCCAAGTTCAATCCCTGGTCAGGGAACTAAGATCCTACAAGCTGCCCAGCACAGACAAAAAAAGAAAAAAGAAAATATATTCCTTCAAAATCCCCAGGCAACCTCAGGGCCTTTGCACGTGCTGTTCTGAGCACCTAGAATTCACTCTGCTCCCCAGGGCTCCCATGACAGCTTCCCCTTCCTCTTCCTGGTCTAAAGCTCAAACCTTAGCCTCAGACCCCTTTATTCTAAAGAATAAAGAGTTTCCGTTTCCCCAACCTCTTTATTCTAAAGGAGACCCTCTCAACTCACCCCATCTTGTCACCCCAACATAATTCCTTCCAGGACTTACTGCCACCTGAAATTATAATACCGTGTCCATCTCTCTGTGGATGTGTTTACTACCACCAGGCCCATGGGAGTGTGGGCTATAGGAGAGCAGGCACCTTGCATTTCTGAATTCACTGCCAGACCCCAGAGCCCTGCTCAGATGAAGAACTGCACAAACAGTAGCTGCTGCTCCTAATGATGTCCCCGTGTGGGCTAGTGTTCTGCCAGCCCACAGTCACAAACCTGGAGGTGACAAACTGAGGTCTCTCCGGCCATGGGCTGGGCCATGGGGCAGTGCCACATTGTGACTTGTTGTTATTACTATCTGAGAAGTGAACGATAGCCCTTTCTGTGCCAGAGCGACACAAGCATTCCTAAAAATCACCACACTTATGGGGAAAATGAGGTTAGGACCACAGTGGGCAAGGACATCCTCAGTGGCACATAATAAAACAGGAATCTAATTGTTTTTAAGAAGTGTAACAGTTTTACACATGTTAAGAAATACACAGCCAGGCTTCCCTGGTGGTCTAGTGATTAAGAATCCATCTACCAATGCATGGGACATGAGTTTGATCCCTGGTCCGGGAAGATCCCACATGCAGGGGAACAACCAAGCCCATGCACCACAATTACTGAGCCCCCTCTGTAGAGCCCACGGACTACAACTACTGAAGCCTATGCGTGCCCTAGAGCCCATGATCTTCACACAGCATTGAAGACCCAGCAGAGCCAAAAATAAATCAATACATCTTTTTTAAAAAAGCAAAGAAATACACAACCACAGCAAGATATAAGACACTTAACTTTGAAAGGGCCTGAGGTTTACTTGTGCAGAAGTGGGTGTTGGAGGTTTGTAGCCTGGGTTGTTGTTCAGTCGCTAAGTTGTGTCCAACTCTTTGTGATCCCATGGCCTGCAGCACACCAGGCTTCCCTGTCCTTCACCATCTCCCAGAGTTTGCTCAAACTCATGTCTACGGAGTCAGTGATGCCATCCAACCATCTCATCCTCTGTCGCCCCTTTCTCCTCCTGCCTTCAATCTTTCCCATTATCAGGGTCTTTTCCAGTGAGTCAGATCTTCACATCAGGTGGCCCATGAGTGATGGTGAAAAGACGGAGGGTTGTCTGAAATTGGATTTCAAATCAGAACTGCAGATGTGGACAGTGGTTGCTCATAACCCAAGAAGGGCAACAAGGGAGCTGGTGGATGTCTGAGGTGCGTGCTCGTGTTTTGTGTCAGCTGGATGCAGTTTTCAGAGTCCAGCTCCTTGAGTGTTTCTCAGAGACAAGGTGGCACAGAAGCAAACTCAAAACCTGCAAGGTGGACTTCCCTGGTGCTCCAGTGGTTGAGTCCGCCTGCCAATGCAGGAGTCACAGGTTCTATCCTTGATCCAGGAAGATCCCACATGCCTCAGAGCAGCTAAGCCTGTGTACCACAACTACTAGGCCTGTGCTCTAGTGTCTGGGAGCCACAGCTACTGAGCCCACATGCCGCAACTACGGAAACCCACGCGCCCTACAGCCTGTGCTCCCCAACAAGAAAAACCACCGCAATGAGAAGCCTGTGTACCGCAACTACAGAGTAGATGACACACACCAGTGAAGACCCACACGACCAAAATAAACAAACAAACAAAAATAAAAGTTAAAAAAATCTGCAGTGTGCTCAATTTGGTCCCTTAAATTGCGTTGCTGCTGCTGCTACTAAGTCGCTTCAGACGTGTCCGACTCTGTGCGACACCATAGCTGGCAGCCCACCAGGCTCCCCCATCCCTGGGATTTTCCAGGCAAGAACACTGGAGTGAGTTGCCATTTCCTTCTCCAATGCATGAAAGTTAAAAGTGAAAGTGAAGTCGCTCAGTTGTGTCCAACTCTTAGTGACCCCATGGACTGCAGCCTACCAGGCTCCTCCGTCCATGGGATTTTCCAGGCAAGAGTAGTGGAGTGGGGTGCCATCACCTTTTCCGATCACCTTCATAGTTAAGGCTTAATTCTCCAAGCACACCTTGTGGAGAGCAATGAATGTGCGACACACCTCACCCAAAATGTGTGCAGAGGCCAGGCAAGCATTCAGCATCTCCGGCTTCCACTCTTAAATGCATGCAAATATTGACTCTCCAGAAGTTGTATATTTGACACCATGAAAGAGCCATATGGATTTGAAAATAAAAATGAATAACTCCAGGTTAAGATACTGAAAGTCCCAACCCTCTGCTTTGAATACAACTTCCCTTGCTTGCACTCCTCCCGTCCAAGAGCAAGGGCTCGGGATGCTGTGAGCAGTCCCAAACAAAACCCTTCACCTCTCACGTGTACCTGGACAAAACTGTAATTCAAAAAGATACACGCACCCCAGTGTTCACTGCAGCACTACTTAGAATAGCCAGCTCACGAAAACAACCTAAATGGCCATCAACAGAGAAATGGATAAAGAAGATGTGGTACATCTAGACAATGGAATATTACTCAGCTATGAAAAAGGATGCCATTCGCAGCAACAGGGATGGACCTAGAGATGATCATACCAAGTGAAGTAAGTCAAAAAGAGAAAGACAAATACTGTATGATAACATGTATATGTGGAATCTAAAATATGGCACAAATAAACCTCTCTACAAAACAGAAGCAGACTCACAGACACAGAGAACAGACTTGTGGTTGCCATGGGGGAGGGAAGTGGGGGAGGGAAGGACTGGAAGTGTGGGATGAGCAGACAAAAACTGATATGGACAAGGCCCTACTATACAACACAGGGGACTATATTCAATATCCTGTGATAAACCATCATGGAAAAGAATACCTTTTAAAAAAAGGAATATCTGTATATAACTGAGTCACTGTGTTATACAGCAGAGTTTGACACAATATTGTAAATCAACTGCACTTCAATTTAAAATGTTTTTAAAATCCTGTGCCTTTCAAGGATGAGGACACTCAGCAGCTTCACCATTGATAATAACAAAGATCTGGAAATGTCCACTGATTGTGAGTTTGATAAGTACGTTACCAATGACCGTGGGCACGTAAGAAAAAGGTTCAGATGACTTTTCAGGAAATGTTATTAAGGGAGAAAGCCAAGGCACAGAGCAACAGAGAAAGTGTCTTTGTGTCAAAGACAGGCAGGCAGGCGTGTGTGATGTTCACACATGTGTACACATCCAGTTCCTTTCTGGGGTGAATAAGACACTCAGACTGGTGGCTGCCTCTGGGGAGAGAGTGGCCATGGAAAGGCCTTACTTTTCCTTGTAAATCTCTTTAAAATGGTCTTAACAATTGTATATATGATACTCTTTTTTTAAAAAAATAGGTTGAATGGGGACTTCTCTGGTGGCCCAGTTGTTAAGAATCCACCTTCCAATGCAGACGGCATGGATTCAATCCCAGGTTGAAGAACTAAGATCCTACATGCCTCGGGGCAATTAAGCCTGCCTGTCACAAACTATGGGCTTCCCAGGAAAGCGCTAGTGATAAAGAACCCACCTGCCAACACAAGAGACTTAAGAGATGCAGGTTTGATCCCTGGGTTGGGAAGATCCCCTGGAGAAGGGCATGGCAACCCACTCCAATATTCTTGCCTGGAGAATCCCATGGACAGAGGAGCCTGGCAGGCTACAGTCTATGGGTTTACAAAGAGTTGGACATGACTGAGTGAATAACACTCACACATATATATCATGGGAAATATAGCTGATATTTTACAATAACTCTAAATGAAGTATAACTTTTAAAAATTGTGAATTATGATATTGTACACCATTTGTTGTTGTTCAGTGGCTCAGTCATGTCTGACTCTTTGGAACCCCACAAACTATAGCACACCAGGCTTCCCTGTCCTACACCATCTCCCAGAGCTTGCTCAAACTCATGTCCATTGAGTCAGTGATGCTAGTCAACCATCTCATCCTCTGTCGTCCCCTTCTTCTCCTGCCCTCAATCTTTCCTAGCACACCAGTAACTTAATATAGTATTATAATCAACTACACATCAATAAAATTTTTTAAAAAGAAAGAAAAAATACTATATTAAAGCACTGAGGTGGTTTTTTCCCCTCTGATGCTGCTTTATATTTTGTGCCCCAAGGTCCCCCATCCGGACACTTTCATCAAACTGCCCTTGAAACAACCAGGTAATTCTAGAATAATTGACCCCTTTGGGATCAAGTTGTTTCTTTGTTTAGAAATACGCTGAATTCCACTTTCAGGAGCTGATCCTGCCAACCCTTCTGTCCCCGAGAAGAATTTCACTCCATCCTCTACCTTTTTCACAGGCAGCCTTTGAGAAGGATGTGTGTGCCAAGCTTCCTCAATGAATGACCCAGAGCTTCAGGGCCAGGTAAGTTCCAGATTTTATTATTAGCAACAAATTAAGTTAACTGAGGACAAAGCAAAGCACACAACCCACTGACCCTCGGAACCAAAACATGTACAAACACATGTACACAAGAGGCCCAAGCAGGGAACAGCTGTCTCCTCTCCCACGGAGGGCGAGCTGCAAGGCGGATGATCATGCAGCCGGAAGCTGTCCCCATGGACGCGAGCTGGACCAGTCTGCTTATCCAGGGAGCAGCCATGGGCAAGGGGCAGCAAACAGGGCTCCGGAGAGGATACTGGATTATTGAGGAGGGACAGGACTCCTGCTAACACCCCCTCCGTTTATTCTTGCCAGTTTCACACCTGGTAACTTTCCCAAGTCACAGACTTGGACCAGTCTCTCAGACTGATGATGCCATCGCTATGGTCTTAGGGTGCGGTTTCTTAACTTGGGTTGACATGTGGGGCCGGACCATTCTCTGGGATTGGAGGTGGAGGTGGGCATTGCAGGATGTGGAGCAACATCCCTGATACCCACCCTCCAAATGCCAAGCACCTCGTCACCCCTAGTTGTCACAACCACAAACATCCCCAGACATTTATTTCTATGATCATCCTCTGGTGAGAACCAGAATCACCCTCTGTGCCCCCAGCCTTAGAGCCTAACCAGAGGTGTGCATGCGTGCTAAGTTGCTTCAGTCATGTCTAACCCCATGGACTGTAGCCCACCCGGCTCCTCAGTCCATGGGGATTCTCCAAGCAAGAATACTGGAGTGGGTTGCCATGCCCTCCTCCAGGGACTGAACGCGAGTCTCTTACATCTCCTGCATTGGCAGGTGGGTTCTTTACCACTAGTGCTATCTGGCAAGCCCCACCAGAAGTGAAGACAGAGGAAATTCAGAACAGCAGATAGGGCTGAAATAGCTGTGCTTGTCCATCCCTGACTTACAGTTTCAGAGACATCCTTCCCCCAAGCCTCCCTGTGGTCACACCCCAGGTTCTGATTGTCCACCCACACCACGTCTTGCAAGTCCAGCTCAGCTCCCAACTTGCACATACTTCTGAAGCACCATTCACTTGTCAGAATTTGGAGCTGCCCATGTGCCAGGCCACAGATGTCCTGTGGCTGCTGCCGCCATGGTGCTTTCAGCCTAGCAGACAAGCATGCAGAGCCAGAGAGAACTTTCTGCATTTAAAACGTGAGGCTTGGAATGAACACTGAGAATCCCTCAAACCACTACAGGGCACTGCAAGAACCCACTGTTGAGGAAGACGGCAAAGAATTATTATCGGGGCTTCCCTGGTGGCTCCGTAGTAAAGAATCTGCCTGCCAATGGAGGAATCACATGTTTCATCCATGATACGGGAAGATCCCACGTGCTGCGAGGCAACTAAGCCTGTGCACCATAACTACCGAAGCCCACGTGCCCTAGAGCCCGGGAGCCACAGCTACTGAGCCCACGTGCAGCAACTACTGAAGCCTGTGAGCCCTGGAGCCCATGCTCTACAACTAGAAAAGCCACCGCAATGAGAAGCTGGAGCACTGCAGTGAAAAGTCGCTCCTCCACCGACTCTCCACAAAGAGAGAAAGCCCACGTAAAGTGCCAAAGACCCAGCATGGCCAAAAATAAATAAACGAATAACTTCAAAAACAGAAGCAATATTGTAATACATTACAATAAAGACTTTCTAAATGGTCCACATCAAAACAATAAATAAAATCCAAGGAGCACCACCATCAACAGATGACCAAGTAAACCCAGTGTGGCCCATTCATGCCAAGGAATATTATTCAGTCTTAAAAAGGAAGGCGGTTCTGACACCTGCTGCACCCTGGGTGAACCCTGAGGACATGATGCTCAGTGAAAGAAGACAGACACAGAAAGAGGAGTCAGAGCCCTAAAGACATGAGCTTAGGTGATGGGGGCCAGGAGCTGGGGCAGGGGTGAGAAGTTTATGAATGGGGGCAGAGATTCAGTTTGGAGAAGATGAAAGGTTCTAGAGATGGATGCTTGCACAACTGTGTGAATGGAGCTAATGTCACTGAAATGGACACTTAAAATAGGTAAAAGGATATAATTCTCATTATATATATTTTACTACCATTAAAAAAAAACCAACGCAGGGAGCAATGATGGTAGGCAGTCGTATGCCAGGCATTCTAACAGGAGAATCTGCATCCTCTCATTCACCACATCAGGTCTAAAATTATCCTCACATCAAGGTCATAGTGGATGGAGCCAGGAGTTGAACCCAGGCAGTCTGGCTCCGGAGTTGGAATTTTTAATTGTAGAGTCTTCAAACTCAGGCTTCCTGATTCTGCACATCCACCAATCCCCGGTGTGCTCAGTCGTGTCCGACTCTTTGTGAACTCACGGACTGTTGCCTGCCTGGCTCCTCTGTCCATGGGATTCTTCAGGCAAGAATACCGGAGTGGGTTGCCACGCTCTTCTCCAAGGGCTCTCCTGACCTAGGGATGCGTCTCTTGCATTTCCTGCGTTGGTAGGTGGATTCTTTACCACTGAACTACCTGGGAAGCTGCCTTCCAGTAAATTCCTTGCATTTCCTCAAATGAATCCCTGATGGTTGCCTTTCGGCCTGTGACCTTCTCAACAACACGTGGGAATTGTGACAACCAGAGGACCCCGGCCAGACCTCACACACTTCTTTAGTTCAACTGGCCTTGAGCTGAGCCCTGATGACATACAGGGGAAAGGGGGGCCCCCAGTCCAGTGGGGAGCAGGACAGAACTGCCAGCAAATAGGGCTCAGGGCTCAGACTCTGAGGTCAGGCAGATCTGGGTTCAATAAACAACTCTACCTGCCCTTCTGTGAGGTCCTGCAAATTCTCGTGCCTCAGTTTCTCCACCTGTAAAACAGGGGTAATGACTAAACCTCCCTCCATAGCAACTGATTAGCAAATTAAACACTCATAACCATGGAAAGCAACTAGCCCAGGTCCTAGAAAAATCAGAAACCCTCGATCAACAGAAGATGCTACTGATTTATGTCATATTACAAAATTTAAAATCTCTAACAGACTTCCCTGGTGGGTCAGTGGTTAAGAATCTGCCTGCAAATGCAGGGGACATGGGTTCGATCCCCAGTCAGGAAAATCCCACATGCTGTGGAGCAATTAATAAGCCTGTGTGCCAACAGCTACTGAATCCACGATCGAGATACCACATGCCACAACTCCTGAAGGCCCTGTGCCCTAGAGCCTGTGATCTGAAACTAGGCAAACCACCACAATGAGAAGCCTGTGCACCTCAAACAGAGAAAGCCCGTGAGTAGCAATAAAGACCCACCGCAGCCAAATAAATAAAACTAACTTTTTAAATATCTAAGAAAAACAAAAGCAATCTCTAACAATCCTACCTAGCATCAACAGGGAAACCCTATGAGCCCAAACAGGACCCAGAGTAAAGAAATGGAATTCTCTACATTTGAGAAGGCGTCCTGAAGGAGCTACATGTGAATGTGGTTTTTTAAAGGAAACCATGGCTAGTACAGTGCTCTCCTGGTGGCGCTAGGGGTAAAGAACCCTCCTGCCAACTCAGAAGACAAAAGAAAACACAGGTTCAACCCCTGGGTCGGGAAGATCCCCTAGAAGAGGGCTTGGCAACCCACTCCAGTATTGTTGCCTGGAGAATTCCATGGACAGTGGAGCCTGGTGGGCTACAGTCCATAGACGGTGAAGAGTCAGATATGACTGAAGTGACTTAGCATTCACGCATGCATGGCTAATACATAGGACAGAGGTACTTGAACTTCCTAAGACCCAGTGAAAGTGAAAGTCACTTAGTCGTGTCCGACTCTTTGCGACCCCATGGACTATACAGTCCATGGAATTCTCTAGGTCAGAATACTGGAGAAGCCTTTCCCTTCTCCAGGGGATCTTCCCAATCTAGGGATCGAACCCAGGTCTTCCGCATTGCGGGTGGATTCTTTACCAAATGAGCTATCTAAGACCCAGGCCAGTCAGCTATTTAACGTCCTCACCAAACATTCTATGACTCAGCTCCTTTCAAGGATGGCAATCTGGTGAAAGTGTTTTCTCATGATAACTAAACAATGTGCTCATCCAAAGAGGGGAGTTCAGTCTAAGAAGTGAACCACGTAAGAGAAACAAATCTCTCCCTTCCCCCATCCCCAACTCACTCCTCCTAAGACCTCATCATTTACATCCACTGCAGGGCCTGAGAAAGCAAGGCCTGGGTCAGATTTCCTCCTGTACCCACCTTCCACACACGTTTACTGAACAAACACGCCAATGGGTTGGAGGCAACAGAAACCTGAAGACCTGGGTCACCAGCCACATGACTAGAGGGAGCCAGTTGTAAGGACTCAAGTTAAAAGTGAAAAACCTCCTCAAGGTCATGGAGCCGGGTCTCTATCCTAGCCTGAGGTCCTTGCTCCTCTCCTCTGGGCTTATACCCAGATTAGACAATGATCTTCACTGCAGGTAGGCAGACTTCAGAGGTTTTAAACCCACCATAGCTAGAGCCCAGGGTACCGTAACAGAGGCCAGCTCCATGCCGGGCACTGCGTCAGGGAATTTTCAAATACTGTCTTGTGAAATCCATTAGACAACCATACATGGTGGGTGTGATTTTTAATACATCAAGACAAAGACTGTCTCAATGGGTAGATGCCAGGGCCAGGGCAAGAGGGGTGGGGACTTAGAGTTTAATGGGGACAGAATTTCAGTTTAGGAAGGTGAAAAATTCAGGAGATGGATGATGGTGAGGATTGCACAAGGTGAATGTGTTTAATGCCACTGAGCTGCACAGTTAAATATGGTTAAATGTGTGAGTGTGTGCTCAGCCATGTCTGATTCTTTATGGCCCCTTGGACTGTAGCCCTCCAGGCTCCTCTGTCCATGGGATTTCCCAGACAAGAATACTGGAGTGGGTTGCCATTTCCTCCTCCAGGGGATCTTTCTGATACAGGGATTGAACCCAGATCTCTTGTGTCTCTTGCATTGGCAGGCGGTTCTTTATCCCCTGAGCCATCATGAAATAGGTTTTATATTATGTGCCATAATTTAAAAAAGTACCCCAAGCAAATAAAGAGTGCCTCAGAGAGGATGATTTCAGAAGCACAAGTTGCAGGTAATTGGCCCACATTTAGGGTCAGATCAACCCTGAATATTCATGGGAAGGACTGATGCTGAAGCTCCAACACTTTGGACACCTGATGTGAAGAGCTGACTCATTGGAAAAAAACCCTGATGTTGGGAAAGATTGAGGACAAGAGAAGGTAGCAGCAGAGGATGAGATGGTTGGATAGCATCACCGACTCAATGGACATGAGTGTGAGCAAACCCTGGGAGATAGTGAAGGACAGGGAAGCCTGGCACGCTGCAGTTCATGAGGTCGAAAAAGTCAGACATAACCAAGCATGAAAACAATGACAACAGCAATCCTTAGCCCTGTGCACAGGCTGCTGAAGAACTCACAAAGAAAAAGGATTACTTCTCCTAATTTTACAGAAGCAGAAACAGAGATGTTAAGTAAGTCCCAAGGTCACACAGCAAAGGCGTGGTCTAACGTGGATTCAAACCTGGGACTACAGCTCCTGTTCACTTATGTTAATGGCATCGCCCATCAGCTCAGTCAGCCTCAAGCTTCTTTCCCAGAGTGTCAAAAGTTTCCAACTGGAATATAAGGGAGCCCACTCCACATCATCACCTCTCAAAAGACAGAGAAAAGACTCCAAGTGTGATGCTTTGTGTGAACGGTCAGCGAGCCCTGGAAAATACTGAGCCTCCTATCCTCAGTACGTCTCCCGTTTTTGCTTCCTTCCCCTTACCTCCAATGACATGCTCACAACATGAGGCACAACTCTGTTGATAACAGGGATGAAAATGAGCATTGTTTGAGGGGGAAGTGGTGAAGAAAAAAGCATAGCCCCGTGCCCAGCACAGTAAGCACCTGAGAAATGGTCGTTCTGCACGACACCATTTGGTCCAGATATCGTATCAGAGCCCAGGCGGACTGAAGGATGGAGGCCGCAGTGAGCCCACATTCCCAATAAACCGGCAGAGTGCCTGGCTGTCTGAACAGCACTGGGGAGGGAAAAGATGCGGCAGCAGCACAAGGAAGGAGAAGTGACTCTTAACCAACATCTGACTCTGCTTGACCCTCTGGGTTGCAGCCCGCTCTCAGCTCCCTGGCCTCCGATGACCTTGAGCTGTCTTGGCCCTGAATCCTAGCCCTGAACCTGTTTCCTATTTACTCTGACACTTGACACAGACGGCTTCCCTGGCGGATGGTGATTATGCTCAGCTCTCACTCTTGGGGGGACACAGCTCTGTCCTTGGGGAGAGCCAGGCTGGAGGAATTAGGCTACAAGGAAGCCTGCTCACTCCAAGGGACAGGGGTTCCAGCTGCCACTTGAGGCAAAGAGGAAGGTCAACATCCAACATGGACTAGAACCCCAGGGGTTACCATGTGCTAGATGCTTTGCTTAGCTTATCGAAAGAATTAATTATCTCACTTAATTCTCACCCAGACCAGTAAATGGAACCATCCTGAGAAAGAAGCCCAGTGTGAAGATATGAGGGGGCATTTGGGGAGATGAGCATTGTTGGGAATGAGTCAGAATCAAACAGATCTCTGGCCTCTGGCATAGGAATCCACTGCTGGGTGAAAGCTAGGATGACCAAATGTTCTGGCTTGCCTGGGACTGATGAGTTTCCCAAGAAACAGGGCTGTTAGTACTAAAACTAAGAAAGTCCTAGGCAAACCAGGGCAAGTTAGTCACCCTAGTGACCTAATTCTGGCTTTTAGGTATTGGCCCCTGGCCAGCTTTAGGAGGAGCAAGAGGCTAAAGTCAGTACAGGAGGTGGGTCCTCTTCATAGAACTCCTATTCACTCTTCAAAACCCAATGCAAAAGGACCCTTCCTTTATAAGGCAGAGTGTAGCAGGAAAAAGCTGAGATTCTGAAGCCAGATTCTAACTTCAAATCCATGAAAAAGTTGTTATGAGGACCATGTACCTAGTTGTTATTGTTGTTGCTTAGTCACTAAGTCTTTTGTGACCCCATGAACTGTAAACTGCTAGGCTCCTCGGTTCACAGGATTTTCCAGGCAAGAATGCTGAAGTGGGTTGCCATCTCCTTCTCCAGGGGATCTTTCCCACCCAGGGGCTGAACCTGTGTCTCCTGCACTGCAGCTGGGTTTTTTACCACTGAGCCAGTAGGGAAGCCCACGTGCCTGGTAGATGGCGCTTCAGAGGCCTTAATCTGCCGTATCTGTTACCTGTCCTTATCCTCCTTTAGACCCGAAGTTCCCCATGCTCCCTTCTCTGAACCACTGAAACAGACAAGCACACAATTTAAAAAAAAGAAAAGTAAGAAAAGATAAAATCTTGTAACTTGCGCAAACCAGTTAATGCAAATCCAGTCTTTCCCCATCATCCTCAAGCCCTGACACCAAGCAGGGTTGTTTTTCACTTGGCTTCTCCTCTCCCGACGATTTCACAAGAGCCCACAGAGAGGCGTGCAGCGAAGTAAACAAGAGAAGCTCTGAAAATCCATTCATGGTCAGCTCAAAGGTGTCAAGCAGCCCAAGAGCACAGCCGAGTCTTCAGGCGTGGGGACAAGGAGGCTCCGTGAGGCTGAGGAGACTGCCCCAGTCCAGGCAACCAAGCCAGGTCTGGACCAGAAGAACAAGAATGCACAAAGCAAGACACTGTCAGAAGATAGAGGTCTTAGCACCCGGCAAGGGGCGAAGTCACAGACAGACAGGCAGTCCCAAGGAAACATGCTGTGATTAAATACAGCCGGGGGTGTTTTGGTGAAGCTCATATTTGAATGTGGAGACCGTCTGGGATAATTGATCGCAGGCGGGCTTCTGCACAAATAAATCAGGGTTATTTTTTTACAAAGACTGGGGACTATGCAGAAGATTCTAAAGTCCATGAAATATCTAGGTAATGCTTATCTCTACGTTGCCTGGCTGTGAAAGGTCTTCGGCCAAACTGCACCAGAGAAGGTGAGAGAAAAGGAAAAGCAGCAAGGTTAGGGGGCAGGAGAGAGGGAGGTGGGAAGGCCACAAAGTGTACAGAGGAGAGAAAAGAGGACTGTGAAGAAAGAGGTGACTACCCACTAAGGGCATCACGGGAAAGAGCCTGTGCCCGTGCACTGCCTAACACTCTGACAGTGTTTCCTGTGTGCCAAGCATGGCTCTGATGGTTAACCATCCATTCCTCCCAACAACCATAGGCACTACTGTTGTCCCCATTTAACAGATGAGAAGAGAGGCACAGAGAGGTTAAGCCACTGCCCATGCTCACACAGCTAATGAGTGGCGAAGCCACAGTCAGACAATCCAGTGTTGCCAAGAGCCAGCTGCCATCGTGAATATGAGATGACTTCTTTTTATCCTGCCCTCCTGTGTGTGATGCGCTCAGGGGGAGAATGCTGGAAGTCCCTCTGCCTGTCTCTTCCTTCAGATCAGTTTCGGGCTTCTCTAGCTCCCAGCACCCCCCCTGAACCAAATCAACCTGACTCACGTCCAGGGCTTTTCTAGTCTTCGATGTCACTGACCAGGTGTTTAACGGATGGTTTCCAAGGGCGCGGGCACCTGCTTTTCTTGCTCCCCACTGCTGTGTCTTTCTTGCCTCCTCCCACAGCACCTGGGAAATCCATAAACCTACCCGTGTCGGATTATAATCACCTTTCCGTAGATTTCATGGTCCCTCGAGGGTGGAGATGTGGTTCTTGTCAGCAGGCATCACTGTGAAGCCAGAGCACTGATTCCACACACACACCGTGGACAACTGGCCCCCGCTCTCCATTTTGCCATGAAAAGGAACAGAAGACAGCTGCAGGGTGCCCCCCCAATTCCATCATCCTTCTCCAGTGGTCCTCAAACGGGAGTGAGTCTGCTCCCACCAAAGGGACATTGGTGATGTCTGGAGACATCTGTGGTTGTCACAACTGGAGGGAGGGATGTTCTTGGTATCGAGAGGGCTGAGACCAGAGATGCTACCTAACAGAAGAGTCTCCACCACAGAGAATTAGCCTGCCTTGAATGCTGTGAGTGCTGAGACAGAGAAATCATATCCCAGAGAGAGCCGATCCCTTCTCAGTGGCATCAAAGCTAAGATCTCAATGTTTCCAATTCTGAAACAAGCTTAGGGGGAAAAGCTTTGTCTTTCAAACGGTTGGCTGCAATACTTTTTTTTTTTTTTTAATGCCTGAAACTAGCCCAATTTGACCCCCACTGCAAACAGGTTTTCAAATTGCAAAAACATTGATTTGAAAAAAAAAAAAAATCCCTTAAGCTGACAACCCCACCCTCCCTTCTGTTACTCTTAAGCAACATCTCAGCAATTCCACTTGGACACTGGAAATATATGCCAGAGGAGACTTATTACGCTAATTTCCTTTAGTAAACAGTTCAAATCTTACCTTGGAAATGCATGAAACAAGGCAAGCCAACCATAGGGCCCTTGCAGGAGTCTTTCCTCGCAATGCTAAGCATCAGACTTTCTGTGACTTTTGCCCTTGAGGTGGTAAATATGTACGTCTCAAGGACAATTTTCAAGAGGCCGTAGGACTTCCCTGGTGGTCCAGTGGCTAAGGAATTGTGTTTCCAATGCAGGGGGCCTGGGGTCAATGCCCAGGTTGGGGAACTAGATCCCACACACTGCAACTAAAGATCCCACATCCAACTAAGACCCAGGGCAGTCAAATAAAGACAGAAAGAAAAAAAAATTTTTTTTTTTTTTTAAAATAGGAGGCTTTGGTGTGAAAGATTAGATGACCAGGAAATAAGCGATGGAGAAGATTAGAAAATTAACACATTCACTGTTGACAGTGAATGGGCTGCCAGACAGCACATCTGGGACAAAGCGAGCTCTGTGTGCAATGCATTGTTAGCCACTCAGTCCTGTCTAACTCTTTGGGATCCCATGGACTGCAGCCTGCCAGGTCCCTCTGTCCATGGGGATTCTCCAGGCAAGAATACTGGAGTGGGTAGCTGTTCCCTTCTCTGGGCGAATCTTTCTGACTCAGGGATCGAATCTGGGTCTTCTGAATCGCAGGGGGATTCTTTACCATCTGAGCCACCAGGAAGTGTGTTAAATAAGCACTTCAAAATCTAGGGAAAACTTGCATTCCTGCCTAAGGATAGCTCGAGTTTTCCCAAAGCTCTTGGACTTTCATATCATTTCTAGATGGCTTGGTTCCTGACATCAGTCTTCCCTTTCACCAAGAGGACTGCAATTCTCACACACTGTCTTGCAAGTTACACAACAATTTCTCCATCGAGATACACACAGGGTTCAGGATCAGAAAGGCAGCCCACGTCCATGATAACCACAGCAGCAGTTTCAGTTTTGCTGTGTGTGTGTTTCCTGAAAATTGTCTTGTATTGTCAACTATTTAACACAAGATTCCAAAAGGTACTTTTCTATTTCTTACTATACCTGGGAGAAGGTAGTCTTTTTTTCATTTAAAATGTAAAACAACGACATTAAATGAAAAGGTAAACAACAGAAAAAATAATTGAACCAAAGATGGCTAAGTATTCAACAACATGATACATGCATGTCGTTACTGCCTTTTAGTCACTCAGTCATGTCTGACTTGTTTGCAGCCCCATGGACTGTTAGCCCGCCAGGCTCTGCTGTCCATGGAATTTTCCAGGCAAGAATACCGGAATGGGTTGCCATTTCCTCCTCCAGGAAGGAACAAGGTAGTCTTGACACCTGTACCTTCACACGAAGATCCTGTTTCAACACGGGAATTAGAGTGCCATCGCCCAGAAAACCTGCTGGCCAACCTTGACCGGACTGTCCCAAACACGGAGCCTCTCTCCGGGCACAAGGAACAGCCATGAGGGAACCCCATAGGTGCTGCTCGCAAAGGCAATTTTCCTCTGAGGCACTGTTGTTCGGGGCAGCTCTGAAACCTACTCAGGGGGGTCTCAAGAGTCTGGAGCCCAGGAGACCCCACCCTCCACGGAAAGCTGCCCTAGAATGGATGTGGCCACTTGGCAGGAGGCGACAAACCAAGTCTCCATTCTGCTTGAAATACGGGGGTGGGGGTTTAAAGGCTATTTTAACAGCTTTGCACATCGGCTCCACCGTCCTTATGAATGGACAAATGCCATCTGAATCTCCCGGATATATGAGGTGGTCAAGAGTTCCTGATAGCCTCCCATTTACTGAGCGAGGCTCAAAACAGGAAGGTCAAGCGTCTTAACAATTATATAATTATCCTCTGCAGTAAAACAATTGAAGCATTCCACTCCAATTAGAAGCCAGCCTGGGCTGACCACACTCAAATCTGTCATTTAACATGGCTTTGGAAGTCCCTGCCCTAACGGGGTGAACAGCCATAACCGATGTAATTATTGGTAAAGGACAGCAAATCACCATTATCTTCAGGTGCTATGATTGTAGAGTTGGAAAATTGAAGAGAATCAAGTGCACGGCTTTTAAAATTAGTAAGCACTTAATAAAGTAGTGGTGAAATGAGAAAACACAATCTCTGACCCATATTCTGAAAAATTACCACTTTGAATGGTTGTTTTTTTTTTTTTTTGGATTGCAAACTGATTTTTTTTTCGAGCAAAGTTGATTTATACTATTGTGTTAGTTTCAATCTACAGCTAAGTGATTCAGTTAGGCACTGTTAGCTTTCAAATTCTTTTCTGTTATAGGTTATTCCAAGATAGGGAATACAGTTCCCTAATGTATGTGAAAGATTTGTAAATGGTAAAGCACTATATTCTTGTTTGTTAGTCCTTTTTCCTTTCTTGGAAGACCTACAGTCAGATGTTTTTGTGTTACTTTTCACTTATTTTCCTTATTGATTGACTAGCATTATTAAGAAGTAGCCCTATTTCATGTTTTTTGTCCCCAGTGTTACAAAAATGTTCTTATTTCTTATTTTTTGGTCAAAACACACAGAGAAAACAATACAGTGAAAGCTGGTTTTTAACTAGCAGAAGCCTCAGCACCTGCTAGAAGCTGTGACCAAGCCAATTATAAGGGCATCTTAATCAGTCACATTGGCAGAAATGTGGCAGTGGTCTGTCTCTTCCAGTCCCAGGTTGGTTTTTGTAGGGGAATCAGATATGGCTGCGGAGAAGGCGGTGGCACCCCACTCCAGTACTCTCGCCTGGAAAATCCCAGGGACGGGGGAGCCTGGTGGGCTGCCATCTCTGGGGTCGCACAGAGTCGGACACGACTAAGGCAACTTAGCAGCAGCAGCAGCAGCATGCTACACAGTAGGATCTTACTGTTTAACTATTTTATATGTAGCAGTGTATACATGTTGATTCCAAGCTCCTAATTTATCCCTCCACCCCCATCCCCTTTGGTAACCGTAAGACTGTTTTTATGTCTGTGAGTCTATTTCTGCTTTGTAAATAAGTTCATTTGTATAATTTTTTAGGTTCCACGTGTAAGTGGTAAATGATAGTTGCCTTCGCCTGTCTGACTCTATTTAGTATGCTAACCCATGTCAGTCCATCCATGTTGCTGCAAATGGTATTGTTTCATTGAATGCTTTTTTTAAAAAAATCTCTCACATTAGATAGATAGATAATAGATAATAGATAGGAGTATAATGGAATACTACTCAGCCATAACAAAGAACAAAATAATGCCATTTGCAGCAGCTTGGATGGACCTAGAGATGAGCATACTGGCAAAATAAGTCAGAGAAATATAGTATGATATTCCTTATATGTGGATTTTTAAAAAAAAATGGTACAAATGAACTTATTTACAGAACAGAAATAGAGTCACAGATGAAGAAAACAAATTTATGGCTACAGGGTGAGGGGAGGGATAAATTAGGAAATTGGGACTGACATACACACACTACTATATATAAAATAGATAACTAATAAGGACCTACTGTATAGCACATGGAACTCTACTCAATACTCTATAATGACCCATAAAAGAAAAAAATCTAAAACAGAGTGAATAGGGACTTCTCTGGTGGTCCCATGGTTAAGACTCCATCCTTCCAATGCAGGGGGTAAGGGTTCAATCCCTGGGTGGGGAACTAAGATCCCACATGCCATGCTGCAGAGCCAAAAAATAAACAAACACATAAAAAGGAATTTAAAAATAAAAAGCATGGATACATGTATATGCATAGTTGATTTATTTTGCTGCACAGCAGAACTTGGCCTTCCCTGGTAGCGTTAGTGGTGAAGAACCCGACTGCCCATACAGGAGACATAAGAGGCGCAAGTTCAACCCCTGGGTCAGGAGGATCCCCTGGAGGAGGACATGGCAACCCACCAGTGTTCTTGCCTGGAGAATCCCTTGGACAGAAAAGCAGGGCTACAGTCCATACAGTTGCAAACAGTCGGACACGACTGAAGCGACTTAGCACGCGTGCACAGCAGAAACTAACGCAAAACTGTAAACCAAATATACTTCGATACTTTTTTTTAAAAAACACACCACACAAAAAAGAGATAGGAGTGTAAACTCCAGACTCTGATCACATTGGNTCTTCCTGACCCAGGGATCGAACCTGGGTTTCCTGCATTACAGACAGATTTTTTACCGTCTGAGCCACCACGGAAGCCCATTGAGTAAAATAAGGGCTGCTAAACGAAAGTTTTGTGGTACTACACAACAGTCAGTCTAATAACTGAGATGGCCACTAGGTGACTCATGGGCAGGAGGTGCATACAGCATGGATGTGCTGGACAAAGGGGTGATTTACGTCCTGGGTGGGGACAGAGTGGGACAAGGCAAGACTTCATCCCGAAACTCGACACTGCCTGCAATTTAAACCTGTGACTTGCTTATTTCTGGAATTTTCCATTTAATATTTTTGGACCTCAGTTGACCACAGATAACCAAAACTGTGAGGACTTCCCTGCTGGTCCCATGGTTAAGAATCCACCTTGCAATGCAGGGGATTGCAGATTTAGTCCCTGGCCGGGAAACTAAGATCCTACTTCCCTCAGGGCAACGAGACCCTGGGCCACAATTAGAGAGCCCAGGTGCCACAACAAAAACCCACCACAGCCAGAAATAAATAAATAAATATACATACATACATATATGTATATAATATTTTAAAACAGTGGACTGACCATGAAACTGCAGATAATGAAAGACTAGTATTTTCCCATTTTACAGATGAGGAAACTGAGGTGCCCCAGAGAATTCTGGGAACATGCCTGGGGTCCCACAACTAGTAGGTACCAGCACCATGTTAAAAGACATAATAGTTCCCTGTGTGCCCTGCTGTGTGCTAGGTGGGAGGATTAAAAAAGTAAAACATGACTACAGGTTTCAAGAAATGTCCGCACTGAAGCCAGGGCTTCACTAAAGCCCTGCAGCCAGGTGCTCTGAGCACTTCCAATGATAGAATCTAACCAACAAAGACAGAAACCCTATCACACTCACTCTCTCTCTCTCTCACACACACACACACACACACACACACACACAGCCCACTGAACTTCCCTACCATCTTGCATATTGAATACCTTCATACCAAGGCTGTCTAGTACTTTAAGCAGCTCAGGAAAGCTATCTTTTATTGATTTTCTTGCAGCTATTTAAAAAATCTATTTATTCCGACTCTTAACAAAGTTCTTAAGTAATCCAAAACCATAGAACATACATGTCTATATGTGTGTGTGTCATGTTTTGCTCTTAACACAACAAATACAGACTACTATTTTTCTTCGTCCATGCAGCATGCAAGATCCTAGCTCTCCAGTGAGGAACTGAACCCATGTTCCAGCAGGAGATATGCACAGCATTTACAGTCGTGTCTGACTCTTTGCGACTTTTTGGACTGTATAGTCCATGGAATTCTCCAAGCCAGAATACTGGAGTGGGTAGCCTTTCCCTTCTCCAGGGGGATCTTCCCAACCCAGGGATCGAACCCAGGTCTCTCGCATTGCAGGTGGATTCTTTACCAGCTGAGCCACCAGGAAGCCCAAGAATACAGAAGTGGGTAGCCTATCCCTCCTCCAGAAAAGTGAAGTCGCTCAGTCGTGTCTGACTCTCTGTGACCCCATGGACTGTAGCCTGAGACTCCTCCATCTATGGGATTTTCCAGGCAAGAGTACTAGAGTGGGTTGCCATTTCCTTCTGCAGGGGATCTTCCTGACCCAGGGACCGAACCCAGGTCTCCCGCATTGTAGGCAGACGTTTTACCATCTGCGCCACCGAGGAAGTTCCAGAGGATCCTCCCAACTCAGGAATCGAACCAGGATCTCCTGCATTTCAGGCAGATTCTTTACCAACTGAGCTACTAGGGAAGCCCCACAGCAGAAGTGGAGAACACTGGATCACCAGGAAATTCCCTAGACAACTATTTTTTTAAAGTACAGTTGATATACACCTGTTTTCTCTTTCACATGCCTTCATCTGAACTTCAGCATTGTAAATGACTGCTTACTACAACCTAAATATTTTATGAGCATTATTTTCAACTCCACAAGGAAGTTTGGATTATATGTTATCTTTTACAGTTAGGAAAGCAGAGACTCTAAAAGGATAAACACCGTTGCTCCGTTAACAATGAGCTGAAATTTAAACTCACTCCTTCATCATTGAAGCCAGCTTATTGGAAAAGACCTTGATGCTGGGAAGGAGTGAGGGCTGGAGGAGAAGGGAACAACAAAGGATGAGATGGTTGGATGGCATCACCGACTCAACAGACGTGAGTTTGAGCAAACTCAGGGAGGTAATGAAGGAAAAGGAAGCCTGGCATGCTGCAGTCCATGGGGTCGCAAAGAGTCAGACACGACTGAGCGACTAGACAACAACTTCATCCTGACAACAGAGCGTTTCCTTGAACTAGACTGTTGTGTTGTTTTATCTAAAACAAAGTATCTTTAAAAAAACATATGTATTTAATTGGAGGATAATCTCTTTGCAAAACTGTGATGTTTTTGCCATACATCAATTTGAATTGGCCGTTGTATCCATGTGTCCCCTCCACCACCTCCCTCCCCACCCTATCCCTCCAAGTTGTCCCTTAGCGGTGGCTTAGGATGCCCTACTTCAAACATCACATTTCACACAGGCTATCTATTTTACATACAGCAACGCATATGTTTCAGTGCTCTTCTCTCAAGTCATCCCCTGACTCCTCCCACTGAGTCCAAAAATCTGTTCTTTATACCCCATGTGCAGGGTAGCATGGGAGACAGACATAAATAATCTTTAAATTTGACAATTCGATGTTTGTGGACACAACCATGTTGATGGAAACTTCTGAACAGCTTTAAAAATACAGCCTTTGGGAGGAGGAATAAATTGGGAGGCTGAGACTGACATACACACACTACTATGTATAAAATAGATAATTAATAAAAACCTATTGTATAGCACAGGGAACTCTGCCCAATAATCTGTAATGACCTATATGAGAAAAGAATCTTGAAAAGAGTAGCTGTATGTATATGTATAACTGATTCACTTTACTGTACACTTGAAACTAACACAACATTGTAAATCAACTATACACCATTAAAAATTAATTTTTTAAAAAAGAAAATGCATGTCAAAGCCATGATATACACTTCCCACATCCTCCACTATGACACTTGCTCATAACTAGAAAGTCTGACCTTGTTGATCTGGGGGAAAGATGTGGGGGCAAAATGGTGACTTTTATTTACTACATCTGTGTTCAATATTTAATAGTTTTTAAGTTTAAACCTGTCTATAATTCCACATTAAATAAGACAAGATTTATGATGTACAATCGACACTGAACACACTGCATGTTGTATGTCTTTGTTACTGTTGTCCACTTGCTCTGTCGTGTCCAGCTCTCTGTGACTCCATTGGACTCAGCACACCAGGCTCCCCTGTCCTCCACTATCGCCCAGAGTTTGCTGAAATTCATGCCCGTCGAGCCAGTGATGCCATCCAACCATCTCATCCTCTGTCATCCCCTTCTCCTCCCACCTTCAATCTTTCCCAGCATCAGGGTCTTTTCCAATGAGCTGGCTCTTTGAATCAGCTGGCCAAAGGATTGCAGCTTCAGCTGCAGCATCAGTCCTTCCAGTGAATATTCAGGATTGATTTTGTTTAGGATGGACTGGTTTGATCTCCTTGCTGTCCAAGGGACTCTCAAGAGTCTTCTCCAGCACCACAGTCCAAAGGCATCAATTCTTCAATGTTCAGCCTTCTTTATGTTGTACGTCCTAGGGGCTATTTTTTTAAAAAAAGGTTTTGCAGACCCCTAGACATAGAGAACAGACTTGCGGTTGCCAAGGGGAAGGAGGTGGGACAGGATGGATTAGGAGTTTGGGGTTAGCAGATGCAAACTAGTATATATAGGAGGGATAAAAAACAAGGTCCGACTGTAGAGCACAGGGAACTATATTCAATATCCTGTGATAAGTCATGATGGAAAAGAATATGAAAAAGAACATATATGTGTGTGTGTGTGTGTATCTATCCGGAGAAGGCAATGATATCCCACTCCAGTACTCTTGCCTGGAAAATCCCATGGATGGAGGAGCCTGGTAGGCTGCAGTCCATGGGGTGGCTAAGAGTTGGACACTACTGAGCGACTTCACTTTCACTTTTCACTTTCATGCACTGGAAAAGGAAATGGCAACCCACTCCAGTGTTCTTGCCTGGAGAATCCCAGGGACGGAGGAGCCTGGTGGGCTGCCATCTATGGGGTCGCACAGAGTCGGACACGACTGAAGTGACTTAGCAGCAGCAGTATATCTATCTGAATCACTTTGCTATACAGCAGAAATGAACTCAACACTGTAAATAAACTATCCTTCAAAAAAATTTTTTTTAAATAATAGGTGATAATAGGTAATAAAAAGGTTTTGGTCTAAAAGGAAAAAGAAAAATACAAAGGAGGATTCCTTTACGGTCAGCAGTCCACCCTGAGTCTCTGGCTGCAGCCAAGACAGAGAAAACAAGGTTTTGGATAACAGACCTGATTCTCTGGGTGGATGTTAAGTCTATGGCCAATCCCACCCTCCCCAACACCACTCCTAGTCATGAACAATAAAAGCATATAAGGAATACAGATTCCAGATGGCAGATTAAAGCCTCTATTAGATTTCAAATGAAGACTCCTACTGTAATACTTTGAACGTGATACAGTCCCACAAAAAGAAAGATGAATCACAAGACCGTTTTAAACGAAAGGTTTGACTGAATTACGTCACAGTAAGTCACACTGCCTTTCAACATCCTCACGCTGAGAGCAGGACCCAGAAATAGAAACAAGGGCCAAGCGGCAGGTCAGTCCACAGGTCAGGTTCAGGCCTGGCCCAGCCCTCACTCTTTCAAGCCAGCATCACAGAACCATAAGTGCAAGAGGAGGCAGGGAGAGACAAAGTGTGTTTGGAAGAAAAACTAGTTCCAGCTGTCTTGAGAGGTAAGTCAGCTGGGATAACAGAGGGCGTGTGGAATAAGAACTCCCCAGAAACAAGCCTTAACTCTCGCAGTGCAGATATTCTCCCAGCGGAGTTAAGCCTTTACTTTCACATTCCACAGGCAGGTGGACCCAGGAGAACATTTCCCTGCAGAACTGTAGATTCTGAGCTCTGATTCTAAATTCACTGGTGCTTCCAGCTTCCGTATGATATTTACAGATGCCGGATTAAACAGTTACTCAGCTACCGGGAAACGCCAAGCAAATATAAAATACAGAAACTCTACAGGTCACAACAAGTTAAAAAAATTTTTTAAACCCCACCAACTAGAGATTGAAACAACTCACTAAAATGAACAGTTAATTTTTTTTTTAAACCCTAACTACTAGTGATTAAAGCTCACTCAACTGGAGAGGCAGTGTAGCATAGTCCAAAAGGCACGTGATTTAGGGGAGAAAAAAAAAAAGACCATGAACTAAATTCCAGCCCGACCCTACCTCAACCCCATTATCTGTGTGACCTTGGGCAAGTCACTTTACCGCTTCTGGAGCTGTTAAACCAGGCTGTAAAACAAGGAAAATTATTAGGGTGGCTGTGAAGACAGAATGAGATAATATATATAAAGTGATTAAAAGATAGTAAACAGCTCTCACGAAAATAATTATCAAAAATAACAAATCAGGGACTTCCCTGGTGGTCCAGTGGTTAAGAATTTGCTTTGCAATGCAGGGGACACAAGTTCAATCCCTGGTCGGGGAATTAAGATCCCACATGCCTTGTAAGCCCATTTGCTGTGACTCCTGAGCCCATGGGCCACAACTAAAGAGGCTGTACACCACAACGACAGATTCCACATGATGCAGCGAAGACTTGATGCAGCCAAATCAATAAATAAATATTTTTAAAATAACAAGTCAAAATTATCTTCAGAAACTCTTTAGAAAACAAGAATATTATATAGTCAAAATCTGTGAGGGCAGCCAAAGCCCTGCTCACGAGTGCGTTCACAGCCCAAAAGCTTTAATTTTATTAAGAGGGTATTATTAAATTATTCCCTCATTCATTCCCCAATTTATTCAAAGACTTAGGCAGCTGGTGAGTCACCTAAACATTTCACACAAAAAGGAGAAAAATAAGCAAAATCCATGCCTCAAATAATCTAAAAATGAAAAGGATTCATATTATAACAGTAACTAATGAATCGTGGCGAAAGAAAGTTGATACATAAATCCAAGATTTACTTTGTTAAAAAAAAAAAAAGTGGCAAATCTAAATAGGAAGAAAGGAGAATATGCCAACAAGTATTTATTTAATGGCACACTATTAAATCTGATCATTTCAAAGAAACGATCCCTAATAAAATACAAATCACAAAAGTTGACTCAAAAAGATCTCATCAGAGGTTAAAAAAAATTCTAGACTGCATTCTATAACAAACTCGTATAAGATTTTTAAGGATATTAAAGAATTGCTTCCTCAACAGTTTATTGCACCATGGGATTTCTCCAACAAATAATCATTTTCAAGGAAGTGTTAGTTCTGATGCCATAATTCTAAAACATTTAAAATGAGAACTTGCCTGGTTCCTTTTAGGTGGCTAGGATATCAGATAACAAAACTTGATGAAGAGATTGCAAAGTAAAACAGACCAAAACCATAACAGAGTTTCACTCTTGAACACAGGTGGCAAAGATCCATAAAAACAAAGTAAACCGACTTCAACACTGTACTCAAAGGATAATTCATCACAACCAGGTAGGGTTTACCACACAGGAAAGCAAGGCTGATTTTATGCTAGGAAATCTATTAAACATGATTGTCAGATAATACCATCGTTAAATATTTAATGTGAGTCTTGGTCAATAGAATAAGATTTTAGATGAAATGAAAGGTACAACATTTAGACATGATTTTTTAATTTGTAGACCATAAAATTGCACACAATAAATAAAAATATTTAAAACTTACTAATCAATTTCACTAAAGGATCTGAATTCAGGATAAATATACTTATTTACAGTACTACCACCGACAAAAGCTCTGTGTTATAGGAATTAAAAATCATCACAGCAAAAAATATATGGGGTAAATATTTTTAAAAGCATAACATGAAAAGATTTGTAAAAATGGAGAAACTGATCACATACCCGCGTGGAAAGGAAAAATATTAAGGTATTGATTACTCAAGTTAATATACAGATTTACAGATTCATATAACTTTTCATCAAAATTTCAATGGATTTCATGTGTATGGGGGGAGGTAAATTTGTAAATTCTTAAGTTTGACAAGAATAAACACTTTAAAAAAGTGTAATAGGAAAAAACTGAATCTACCATCAATAAAACATACTCTAGAGCTATAACAATTAAACCAGCATGGTACTGAAGAGACACAGATGAATAAAATAGAGCTGATATCTCTGAGGCAGATCCTGGTTTTTGATTGAATTTAGTGTGTGCGTCTTCAGTCATGTCTGACTCTTTGCAACCCCATGAACCCCTCCAGGGTCCTCTGTCCATGGAATTTTCCAGGCAAGAATACAGGAGTGGGTTGCCATCTCCTACTCCAAGGGATCTTCCCAACCCAGGAATCAAATTCTCATCTCTTGCGTCTCCTGCATTGCAGGTGGGTCTTTTACCACTGGTGCCACGTGGGAAGCCAGGCATTTTGTAGTAGAAGGGGAAAAAAAAATGGCCACAAGTGCTTCTCCTCCAATCAACACGTAGCATCTATATCCACCCTCTTCCTTCAAGCTTTTCTCAACCACATGACTTGCTATGACCAATGGGGACTTAGCACATGTGAAGCAAAAAGAGACTTGAAAAACACTTGAGCACTGGGGAACTGTGTCTTGTTACTCTGGGAACCTTGAGACCATCACATGATCCAAATCCAAGCCAAGCTCATGCAAGATGAGTGACCACAGTGAGAAAAAAACAAAGCACCGCAGCAGACAGCCAATACCAAATGCCAGCCACGTGAGTGAGGCCAAGCTAGACCATCCAGCTACTGGTCATCCCACCAGCTGATCCCAGAGACTGGAGATAACCAAGCCTGTGTCTTTGGTCAGCTAGGGTGGTCCAACCCAGAAAACCCACTTAGAAAACTTAACTCACAGGATCATGAGCAAAGTAAATGACAGTTGGGCTGTGGAACTCTGCTCAATGTTACGTGGCAGCCTGGATGGGAGGGAAGTTTGGGGGGAAATGGAAACACACATACGCATGGCTGGATCTCTTCACTGTTCACCTGAAACTATCACAACATTGTTTGTTAATCAACTATACTCCAACACAAAATAAAAAGTTTTTTAAAAAATGACAGTTGTGCAAAGTCAGTATGTTTCAGAGAAGGTCTGTTAATGCAGCAAAAGCTAGCTGGTACAGGTTCCAAGAGAAGATCCCATGTCATCCCAATAATGGAGAAGGCAATGGCACCCCACTCCAGTACTCTTGCCTGGAAAATCCCACAGACGGAGGAGCCTAGCAGGCTACAGTCCATGGGGTCACGAAGAGTCGGACACGACTGAGCGACTTCACTTCACTTTGCACGCATTGGAGAAGGGAATGGCAACCCGTTCCAGTGTTCTTGCCTGGAGAATCCCAGGGACGGGGGAGCCTGGTGGGCTGCCGGCTATGGGATCACACAGAGTCAGACACGACTGAAGCGACTTAGCAGCAGCAGCATCCCAATAAACCGTCCCCTTGTGGTTTAAGTTAGTCTGAGTAGATTCCCATCACCAGCAATTATGAGTTGACTCTGATGCTCAGTGCTGAGCCAGGAAGACAAACTGAGCTGAGGTTCCCTCCCTTACTGCCTTAATCCTGAGTCCACTTCCTCTCTGCCCTGTTACCTTGAAAGCACTCTGTTCCCCAGAGAATGAGGAGAAGTCAAGAAGGAGCTGACACATTCCTCACTCTCAGTCACCCATAGACGTGATGACAGTCTCAGCTCTGGTCAACACACCTGCCCCTTCCTTGTTCCTCTTCTTGATTAGATGTCCCTATAATGGCCTCTTTGTTATGCTCAACTTTCCCAAGCTACTCCTTCCTCTATTCCAGGGCTTACAAAGCTTGGGGGGGGGG
>SJYQ01093128.1:33662-62621 GCA_006410935.1 Redunca redunca
CTTATGCTCCCTGAATCCCACCCACACAACCAGGAGAAGTGGCAATTGAAAGATGATAAGACCTTAAGGGGAAAAGAGCATGAGGGCATTAGGTTACAACCAAACCTAGTAAAGTACTCTACAAATATGTTAATGTCCCCTAAACTAAAACAAACAGACCACCTGTTACCCAAAAACTGAGCTCACATCTTGGTGGCTGTTGAGCCAATGGACACGACAAAGCCAAAGATCATAAGAAAGGATTTATTACTTGCTCCAAGTAGGGAGAACACCAGGGATCCCTCCCAAAGCGGTGTCTCCCCAAACAGCAAAATTGGGGAAGTTTTAAGTTAAGGGCTTCACTGGTGGCTCAGTGGTAAAGAATCTCCTGCTAACACAGGAGACACGGGTTTGATCCCTGGGTTGGGAAGATCCCCTGGAGAAGGAAAAGGCAACCCACTCCAGTATTCTTGCCTGGGAAATTCCATGGACAGAGAAGCCTGGTGGGCTATAGTCCATGGGGGTAGCAAACAGTGGGACATGACTTAGAAACTAAACAACAACATGCATATTCATGAGGGGGCTTGAAGAGAGGAGAATTCAGGGCACTATTGGGACAAAGGTAGACAGATCTTTAGTTGATTGAAGTGGTGGAGGTGGTAAGCAGGATCCAACATCATCCTTCTATCCTCCACCTGGATGGGGGCTTTAGTTCCTGCAGAACTCAAAGGTATATTATTATGTATACAATATAATTCATGTGTGCATGCTAAGTCACTTCAGTCATGTTCAATGTACTGTAGCCCAGCAGGCTCCTCTGTCCATGGGATTCTCCAGGTAATAATAGGTATGTATATTATGAAGAACCAGGACCCTGCCCCAAGGCTGCACTATGGATTCTTGACTGCCTCCCTTGTTTCTTCATTCCCTCCTGGAACATCACTAATTACTGGAAGTTCCCTGGTGGCCTAGTGGTTAGGATTCCAGGCTTTCACTGCTGTGGCCTAGGTTTGATCTCTCGTTGAGGAACTGAGATCCTACAAGCTACATGGCCAGAAAAAAAAAAACAAAAACTTTAATTATAGAGACCTATACAAGGGCAAGCATTGCAGCCAGGCTTAGATCACAAAATGGATTAGGCAAAAATAGGTTCTCTTATGTCCAGTAAGCCACCCTTGGTTCTCTTTTTCCAGGAACCCCCTACCCTATGTGTTTATGAACTGATGCCATGCTATGCTTACTTAGCTAGCAAGAACAGATTCTGAACAATGTATTCCCATTGTCCACTCCTGCTGGCTAGACCCCTTTCTAGAGCTTTCACAGAGTTGGGGAAAACTTAGAGGAAAAAAAAAACCTCTGTGTAGGCAATAGCTGCACTTTACATCAAGTGGGGAAAAGAATCAATGTCATCTTGTGACTTCTTTTATTCTGAATTTGTAACTCTTATGCCCTGAGTCTATGTTAGCTTCCTTCATCCCTCCTCCCAAGATCTCAGGGTCAATATACCAAGGTGTCCTTCACTTTCTATCCCATCAGTCCTATTTTTCATCCTACCAAATGCCCATTGCTGTTATCTGCAATCCCCAATAAATATTACACTCCCAATGGCCAGGACTCCTCAAATAAAGGCAGGCAGTGCACCAAGCTTGTGGGTCACAAAGACATCCTTTCAAAACTGTGAAAATCTGTGAAGAATTATGCCCTCATCTTAACCACATGGGCCTCTTTAAGACAATTCTCCAGCTTTTTCTTCATCAAACTCATGTCCACATGGGACATCTTTCCTTTCTTGGATTCATCTACATCGTGTCTCAAGGTCTTCTGACTAAGTTGTCTTCTGTACAACCACAAATCCTAAGATCAACTTCTTGCTTTTTTTTTTCTCTTGCCCTTGTAAAATTCCTTTGCAAATAACCTTCATACCTCCCTCGCTTATAAAAATAATTTTCTTAGCAAAACTTGCCTTGGTTAAAGAACATAGAGTTTTGTTACAAAGTTCAGCCTGTGCCTTGTTTATCATAAACTAAAAATGGGAAGCCACTGAGTACTCTTTGACTGCATAACAAAATTTTCAGGTTTTTGAAAAAGAAAAAAAATAATTCTCGAAGAGCCCACCACCACCCATACTTGTGCTCCAGAGGAGGAGCGGCCAGCATGATTGCCTCTCAAAATGGTCTGTTGCAAATAGTCCTGGGGTGAAGCTGGGGGGTGGGGCAGATGTTAAATAAAGTCCACTGAGGGACTAGAATCTGAGTCTGACCCTGACTCTGGGTCCAGAGGACAGAAAGCCAAGCTGAACTGTGCCGTGAGAGAGCAGTCAGCAACACTCAGATGGGGGGACATGCCCCCCGGTGGAGCAGCAGGGAGAGTAGAAGAAAAAGAAAGGGATGGAGGGGAATGCTATAGATGAGGATTTTTACACTCAATGCTATTCACATTTGGCGCCAGATCATTCTAGAAGATAAGGGCTCTGTCTGCATTGTAGGGTGGCAATCACTGCAGATGGTGACTGCAGCTATGAAATTAAAAGACGCTTGCTCCTTGGAAGAAAAACTATGACAATCCTAGACAGCATATGAAAAAGCAGAGACCTCACTTTGCTGACAAAGGTCTGTGTAGTCAGAGCTATGGTTTTTCCAGTAGTCATGCATGGATCTGAGAGTTGGAACATAAAGAAGGCTGAGTGCTAAAGAACTGATGCTTTCAAATTGTGGTGCTGAAGACTCTTGAGGGTCCTTGGAACTGCAAGGAGATCAAATCAGTCAATCCTAAAGGAAATCAACCCTGAATGTCCACTTGAAGGACTGCTGCTGAAGCTGAAGCTCCAATCCTTTGGCCACCTGATGGAAAGAACCGACTCAGTGGAAAAGATCATTTGCTGGAAAAGATTGAGGGCAGAGGAGAAGAGGGCAGTAGAGGATGAGATGTTTAGATGGCATCAGTGACTCAATGGACATGGGTTTGAGCAAACTCCAGGAGATAGCCAAGGACAAGCCTTGCATGCTTCAGTCCATGGGGATACGAAGAGTCAGACTTGGCAACTGAACAACAACAACAAAGACAATTCAAGAACAAGTGCATAATTAGAGGGGCGGGATTTTCAGCCTGGCCTCCAGAGGGGGAGGGCTCTGGAGATGGAGTTCAGTCAAGAAGCGGGTGGCAGAGTATGGGATAGTTAGATAGCATCACTGACTCAATGGACATGAGTTTGAGCAAATTCTAGAAGATAGTGAAGGATGGAAAAGCCTGGCATACTGCAGTCCATGGGGTCTCAAAGAGTCAGACATGACTGAGCAACCAGACAACAACAATAATAACTGCGTTGTAGGGTATTGAAATGGCATCCAGGACCTCCACCTACTCGATGTCAGTATTATCACCCCCTACAATTTGCAACACCCAAAAATGTCTCTAGGCATTGAAGAATTCCTCTAGAGGTCAAAATCACCCACAGTTGAGAATCACTGCTATGGACCCAAATAGACAGATCTTTTTTTTTTTTTTTTAATGGTTGAGACTAAACTATATTGTTTAGAGATGCACATTCAAGTGATCAAACAGAAAGGAATAACTAGTAGAAAAGACAGGATAGTGACCATTTGGGGGCTGGAGGGAGAAGGGGGACTGTGTCTAGAGTGGGGACCACGGAAGGACTTCCAGAGGCAGGGTGGCTGGCAAAGTACTATTGCTCAAGCAGGGCTGGGGGATTATAAGGCTGCTTGTGTGCACGTTCTGTCATTCAGTCCTGTCTGACTCCTTGAGACCCCATGGACTGTAGCCCACCCGGCTCCTCTGTCCATGGGATTTTCCAGGCAAGAATACTAGAACAAGTTGCCATTCCTGCTCCAGGGGATCTTCCCAACTCAGGAATCAAACCTACATCTCTTGATGATGTAGGTTGCACTGATCCTCTTGGACTGGCAAAAGGATTCTTTACGACTGAGCCGCCTGCATACCACAACTGAAAGATCTCACATGCTGCCACTAAATATTCCACATGCCACAGTGAAAATGGAAGATCCCAAAGGCTGCAACCAAGACCCAGCACAGCCAAATAAATAAATAAATACAGTTAAAAAAACTTCTATAATAAAAAGATCAAATGGTCCTCTATCCCAAACCTTCCAGGCATTTAACAAATATGGGCTTTATCTACCAGGTACCCCACAGTGCCTAGTTGATGAACACACTTGACCCTGTGCTTCTACGTCTTGTGGCTTGAGTTTGGGCTGGGAGATCTCAGTCCATTTCCCAAACCTGGAATCCAGGGACAGCAGCCCAATCTACCGCTGCTCATATGGTCCCACCCATGATGGACAACAGGAGCCCAAGGAAAGCGAGTCTTTTTTTATTTGTTTCCTTGCTGTGGTTTAGTTGCTGAGTTATGTCTGGCTTTTTGCGACCCCATGAACTGCATCATGCTAGGTTCCTCTGTCCATGAGATTTCCCAGGCAAGAACACTGGAGTGGGCTGCCATTTCCTTCTCCAAGGGATCTTCCTGGCCCAGGGATCAAACCTGCCTCTCCTCCTACATTGGTAGGCAGATTCCTTACCATTGAGGCAGCTGGGAAGCCCCATTTGTTTCCTACTCTTGACTTTAATCTCTAGTGTGGGCAGGCATTTAGTTTGAGCTAGCCTGGAAAATCCCATGGACGGAGGAGCCTGGTAGGCTGCGGTCCACGGGGTCGCAAAGAGTCGGACACTACTGAGCCACTTCCCTTTCACTTTTCACTTTCATGCATTGGAGAAGGAAATGGCAACCCACTCCAGTGTTCTTGCCTGGAGAATCCCAGGGACGGCAGAGCCTGGTGGGCTGCAGTCCATGGGGTCGCACAGAGTCGGACACGACTGAAGCAACTTAGCAGCAGCAGCAGCAGCAAAAGACTCTATGCTCAGTCCTTCAGTCAGGTCCAACCCTTTGTGACCCTGTGGACTGTAGCCTGCCAGACTCCTCTATCCATGGGATTTTCCAGGCAAGAATACTGGAGTGGGCTGCCATTTCCTACTCTAAGCCCAAGACTAAGAGAGGAAGAGGGAGAAGGGGAGGTGAGGGTCTGGGTCGGGGGTAGATGAAGAGACAGGAGAGCTGAGGTTGAGGGGGAGAATGGGGAAGAGAGGCAGAGGAGAGAGAGGAAGAAGGAAGACAAGATAAAAGACACAGTTTTGAAACCCCTCCACTCACATCAGTTCTCTTTTACTGGGAAAGGGAACATTCCATGAGGCACAAGTGTGTAGAGAGAGAAGTACCGACCACAGGGAGTACCTGGGCTCCCAGCCTGACCAGAGCTGAGGTCCCCAGGACAGCCGTGGGGCATTTCAGGTGTTCAGCTACAAAGAAGAGATTTTAATTCTGAAAGAGGGGGACAGGATGGGAAATAACTGGTCAACAAATTTCATCAAGGAGGTGGGAGAAAAAGAAAAACTTGTCAGACCAGTTACCACGTTACCAGTCAGCCATCTTTCCATAATTAGGTATTTAACTCTGCTGCTGCTGCTGCTGCTCCCTACCTTTTTCTAAAGGACTGGGTCAATTTATTTCTCTAAGTGAAAAGGTAGTCGAATGAGTATCCCTAAGCCCCCCTCCAGGAAGGCAAGAACTTGTGCGAACTGTAGGCCTATATCTTCATTAATAAATTTTCAGACTACACTGTCCCCAAGATGCCAGGTGACTATGCGGTCAACTGGTCTACCTTCCTCCAGTGCTTCAAGCCTACTGAAACACTTTCTGCCTACCTATCGTATCTCCTTATTGTTATTTCTTTGACTTTCTCCCAGACTCAGCAAGGACTGTGGGGTCCCAGGAGCAAGCCTAGCTCAGCACAGCTGTCTACTCACTATCAGTGAAAAGCAACCCATCCTGATTGTAGCCCCAAGTGTAACCTCTGTGATCTCCCCACCATACCTGCAGGAAAACTGCTAGCACTCAGAGCACACGATTGCACAAGCCTCTCTTCGCAGTATAAGCAGCCTCCTTACTCTCGCTCTGAAGACCTCTGTGCTTTTGTCATTGCCTTTCCATCCATCTAGAACACCCTTCCCTCTTACCCTCCAAGCGTCATTGGCCACACAAACCAAATTACACCTTTTCAACCACTCCAACCTGGGATAATCTCTCTCCTTCTATGGATGCCATGGCAAATCATCATCAATACTGGGGAAGGAAGGGGAGGCTCAAATACAAACTCTCTAGAACTCTTGTTATTTACTTATGTATTTTATCTTTGGCTTCACTGGGTCTTTGTTGCTGCACATGGCTTTCTCTAGTTGTGGTGAGTGGGGGCTACTCTTCATTGCGGTGTGCAGATCTCTCACTGAAATGGCTTTTCTTGTTGCGGAGCATGGCCTCTAGAGTATGGGGGCTTCCATAGCTGTGGCACTCGGGCTCAGTTGCATGTGGAACCTTCCTGGACCAGGAATCAAACCCATGTCCCCTGCATTGGCGGATGGATTCTTAACCACTGGACCATCAAGGAAGTCCATATTTCCCTAGGACGCTTGTTCTCTCCTGTTATACAAAAACCCAATCATTTCCAAAATTAAGAGTTTACTTAAAAAATTCTGATCATCTCAGTGATAAAGGAATGACAAAGACCACAAAACTTTTTCAGTATAGTACTTTCAGTATAGTGCTTTTAATTCTCTACTAGATTCTAAAACAAAAAAGAATAAATACAAATGAAACACTCAAACGGGCCTCTGTACTACATGATCTGTTGCCTTTTTTCTAATTATTATTATCAAGATCCTGTACATATTAGAGTTTTCTGTTTTCTGCATGGACTGGAATGGCATAGCCACAAAGGAATTTAATTTATCAACATTCTGAAGTGTTATCTAGAGAACATCATGATTTCAGGTGCCCCAGCACCAAACATGTCTAGAATCACTGGTCTGATGACTCACTTCGTGGGGGAAGGGGGGAGTCTCTCTTTCCTTGTGACATCTCCTGCTCACTGGGCTACCTTTAATGGTTAACTGGCTCCTGCCTTTTAACTCCGCAGCCACATTGAAAGCTCCTGAGGGGCAAGGATGATATTCCATTCTTTCCAGCCCCCTCACGTCAGTGCCGGCAAGGAACAGACGGACTGCTTTGGCCTAATGCTAAGATGTCCCAACTTCCACTGAAAACAAGCATCTACCTGGAAAGGTCCTCCTCATTTTTATAAGGGGCACAGCCAAGAACAGATGATGGTACATTTTTTTTTTTCTTTAAAGAGCCATACAATTTTGGTCCATACAGCAGCCACAGGCAAGATATAAATGAATAAACGACCAAGCATGACTGTATTCCAATGAAACTTGATTTAGGGACACTGAAATGTTAATTGCAGATAATTTTTACCTCTCACAAAATACTACTCTTTAGATTTTCCCCTCAATCTTTGTATTTTTAAAATTTATTTTATTGAAGTATAGTTGATTTACAATGCTGTGTTCCTTTCTGCTGTACAGCAAACTGTTAACATATACATTCTTTTGTATATTCTTCTCCTTTATGGTTTATCACAGGATATTGAATATGGTTCCCTATGCTTACAATAGCACCCTGTTGCTTATCCATCCTATATATGAGTTTGCATCTGCTAATCCCAAACTCCCAATCGATCACTCCCTCACCCGGCCTTGGCAACCACAAGTCTGTTTTCTATGTCTGTATCCTCAATCTTTTTAAAGTATAAAAAAACATTCTTAGCTCACGGGCCACACAAAAATGCTGGAGAACTGAATTTGGCTCCTGGGTTATAGTTTGCTGACCTGTCAATGGCTTTAGACCAGACAAGTCTGAGGTCAAACCATTTCCCAGCAAAGTCTTCTGGAATAAGTTTCTTAATTACTATCCAAGCCTAAGTGTCCCTTTCTGCAAAATGGGAATAACATCTTCTCATAGGCTACCATAAGGATTCCATGAGTCACAGCTTGTCAAATTCTTGGCACAGAGCTTAGTGTATTGTAAGTGCTCAATAAGCCTTAGCTAGTAATAAACGGTCAGAGATGTCATTGTTTATCTACATGACTGGTCCTGAGGACACAACTATAAATGCCACGGTCCCTGTACTCAGGAGAACTCAGTCTGATGGAGGAGACAGCTCGCTTGAGATGGGATGAAAAGAGACACACAAATGGCCAAGAGGCACATGAAAAGATGCTCAACAGAAATGTAAATCAGAACTACAATGAGGTACTGCCTCACATCAGTCAGAATGGCCATCATCAAAAACTCCGTTCAGTTCAGTTCAGTTCAGTCGCTCAGTCGTGTCCGACTCTTTGCGACCCCATGAATCGCAGCACACCAGGCCTCCCTGTCTGTCACCATCTCCCGGAGTTCACTCAGACTCACGTCCATCGAGTCGGTGATGCCATCCAGCCATCTCATCCTCTGTCGTCCCCTTCTCCTCCTGCCCCCAATCCCTCCCAGCATCAGAGTCTTTTCCGAGTCAACTCTTCGCATCAGGTGGCCAAAGTACTGGAGTTTCAGCTTCAGCATCAACTATGTCACTTCAGTAGTGTACAACTCTGTGCGACCCCATGGAACTGTAGCCTGCCAGGCTCCTCTGTCCATGGGATTCTCCAGGCAAGAATACTGGAGAGGGTTGCCACGCCCTCCTCCAAAGGATCTTCCCAACCCAGGGATGGAACCTGCATCTCTTGCATCTCCTGCATCAGCACGAGGGTTCTTTACCACTAGTGCCACCTGGGAAGCCCTCTGAAAATGGAAATGCAAACTCGGAGAGACTCACCTCCCTCTGCATCCTGCTCCTTCCTGCTTTCTACCGATGGCTCTATGTTGCCAGCCAGTTTCCTGGTACCCAGCATGCCCCAGACTCATCCTCTCCTCTGACTGGCAGCAAGTAGCTGGTGTGGCCTCCCAGGGGGAAAAAAATACCAGTGGGTTTGGCTAGAGCAGCTGGTCAAGCAAGTCCTGTGGTTCCTAGTCTCCCCAAAAGCCCAAAGCTGAGGCACCAAGTAAATTATTTTCCCTCTGGGGCTGTAGGTCCAAGCACCCAGTTCTCACGGTGGGTTTTCATCTGCCTGCCCCAAGACCAAAATCAGAGATGGAGCCAAGCTTTGGCAGACACTCACCCAGGGGCTGGTCTGCCCAGAGAGGCTGTGAACTCATGGCACCTAGGAGAATCTTCCAGAACATTCACTAAGTGCCAGGTGCTGGGAAAAGTGTACCCTAGGTATCATTTCATTTAACCCCCCAAACTGCAACCCTGACAAGCAGGTGCCACAATTATTCAAACTCTTCAGATGGGGAAGCACAGGTTTAGTCCAGCTCACGTACCATGAACGGCAGGACAGGACTCCAAACAATTCCTGTAACTGTTTGAAAATGGGTCCAGCACGGCCAATCTTTGAGGTCTTTTTCTAAAACTCTTTTTATTCATCTTCTAGGTGGTAACCATTTCCTTTCTAAAACTAATTTTATTTATTTACTTTTGGCTGCACTGGGTCTTCACTGCTACGCCCAGGCTTTCTCTAGTTGCTGCGAGCGGGGGCTACTCCCCAGCTGTGCCTCACGGGCTTCTCGCTGCAGCGGCTTCTTTTGTTGCAGAGCACAGACTCTAGAGCGAGGACTCAGTAGTTGCGGCGCACAGGCTTAGTTGCTCCTGGCCATGTGGGATCTTCCCAGACCAGGGATCGAACCCATGGTCTCCTGCATTGGCAGGCAGATTCCTGACCACTAGATCACCAGGGAAGTCTGACTTTCGGGGTCTTAATGACCCATCCGTGCAGGGGGCAGGGAGCGATTTTCTGACCTGGAAGACTAGAGCTCCACCCCATGCTGTCACCCACAGATCCTCCCTCTTGTCACTCATCCCACAGTGCATTCAGTCACATGTTCAATGTCTGCATTTGCTACCAGAAGGTCCTCTCTAAGGAGACAGGAGCTGCTCACTTCTGTGTCCCCAAGGACCGCACGTCCTGGCACACAGCAGGTTCTCAATAAACACAGCTTGTGACCCAGCTTACATAGACCCCTATCCACTCTGCTCATTCAGAGTTCCTTGCATTTGACCTCCGTTTGCATCTCCACCCCAAATATGTAGACAGAGTGATGGGGAGGAAGCAGCTCAAGACACACGCCAGAGTGATTATCCTTTTAATTTACTTTAACCATTGAGAGCCTTCTTTTCTCTTTTTGCCCAAACCATCATTGTTTGGGGATCAGGTAGAAAAGGAGCCATTGTAGAGAATGTTTAAACTGGGTCCAGAGGACAACCCATCACCTTCATCCTAGTGGTCTGTCTGTCTGGTCTGGTCTGTCTTTTTTCTTTAGAGTTAAAAATGTATTTTACAAATTATTGGGTTTTTTTCTAGTTCTACTTGAATATATACATAAAATTATTATGAAATTAGCTATCCATTCTTCATAAAGTGCAAATCTGATTTTCCAGGGACTTTCTTTTTATCAGTGTGGTACCTATGATATTTCAAAACTCCATCAAGAAATTTCCCCCTCTTTATGTCTTATTTTGAGATAGGTTAATTTGCTATCCAAAAGTATACTTTTTTCCTGTCCCTGAAAGTTTCTGGTTCTTTCTAGCTTTCACAGATGCAATTATCCTAACACTCTTAATATCCTGTTTTCTAATAATTATGGATGTGAATTAATGTTAAAAAGAAGAACAAATAATGATTCACTCTGCTTAATTGATTGTCCACGCACATGGGTGGATCATTATTGCAACACAGAATATCTACACTCCAGATCCTTCGTAGAAAACTAAACCTCAAACTCTTTGTTTTTGAATTACACATCTGATCTGGAGTAATGATCTTTATGGAGGACTCTCTGAAAAGGATGCAGTCCGTCCTTTTCTCTAGATTTCTGGTCTGCTCACAGACCTTGGAGATTTTCAGAACCTAGCAATCATGCAAGAAAAAGGCTCAAGGAGGTGTTGGAGAGGAAATTGAGGACTTGATGGTACTTTTCACAGGTTTGTATCTGTTGCCTAAGACAGGGTGGGAAGAGTATCTTCTACAGATTCCTTTCAGTCTGTTTTACCTTGGGAAATCCCACAGTGTTGGGTAAGCCTTCTAAAGCCATAGCCACAAAGTAACAGAAGCATTTTAAAAGCCAGAGAAGTATGCTCATGTTCATAGCAGCATTGTTCACAATAGCCAAAAGGTGGAAATGACCCAAATGTCCACTGATGAATGGATAAACAAAATGTGGTCCATTCATACAATGGCATATTATTCAGCCCTTAAAAATAAGGAAATTCTGACACCTGCTACAACATGGATGACCTCAAGAATATTATATTCAATGAAGTAAGCCAGACATAAAAATAAAAGTGAAAAAAGAAGACAAATACTGTATGATTCCACTTATATGAGATCCCTAGAGAAGTCAAATCCACAGAGAACAGAGAGTAGATGGTAGGGGGCAGGGCGCTGGGGGAGGGGAGGGGGAGTGAGTGTTTAATGAGGACAGAGTTCCAGTTTGGCAAGATGCAAAAGCTCTGGAGATGGATGGTGGGGATGGTTGCACAACAATTGACTGTCCTTAGTGTCACCAAGCTGTGCATTTTAAACAGTTAAGATGGTAAACGTTATGTTAGATATATTTTACCACAATCAAAGAAACTGAAGGGGCAAAAAGCCAGAGCTGAGTTGTACTGGATAGACAAGAGTGTAGCTTCAAATAAACAATCATTTCTTATCATCTGTGACGAGGACAGGACAATGCCTTCCTTGGCGCCAAAGAATTGATGCTTTCAGACTGTGGTGCTGGAGAAGACTCTTCAGAGTCCCTTGGACAGCAAGGAGATCAAACCAGTCAATCCTGAAGGAAATCAACCCTGAATATTCATTGGAAGGACTGACACTGAAGCTGAAGCTCCAATACTTTGGCCACCTTATGTGAAGAGCCGACTCATTGGAAAAGACCCTGATGCTGGGAAAGACTGAGGGCAAGAAAAAGGGGCGACAGAGGATGAGATGGCTGGATGGCGTCACTGACTGAATTTGAGCAAACTTTGGGAGATAGTGGAGGACAGGGATGGCTGGCATACTGCAGCCCATGAGGCTGCAAAGAGTCAGACACAACTTAGTGACTAACAGAGGACCTCATCACAGGATTACGAACGAGGAGCAAACACTGATTCCATATGCCAGGAACCAGTACCTGACACAGGTCTCAACTTCTCAGCTGCAGCCTTATATCCAAAGCCACGCCTTCTCTGGTGATGAAACCCCCAGTGTAGGAAAACAAGCCTTGTTCTCCAAAGCACAAGATTAAAAACAAAACCGACTCAAAACATCACGGACATTTTTGCAGATAATACCATCCTGGATATTTTGACTAAAATGGGTACAGAAATAAATCCACAGAGGAATGTCTTAAATTATATCTCAAGACGTGTGAGTATGGAGCAAAAATAAGAAACTGATTTTGGAGAACGGAGCATTGGGATAAAAGTGTTCACTGTTTTCCCCCAATGCCCCAGTTACTAGTAAGCTCCCCACCTCTAAACAGAGCAGGCACCCCTGCCCCCACAAAACACACACAGAGATGCTATTTTTGTATCTCAGATGTGGTGCAAACTCCAGCCATCTTTTATTAGCTGTGTGGCCTTAGGCAGGTTGAAAACCTCTCTGGCCTCTAAAACAAGGATAACAGAATTCCAGTTGCAGCTGTGTGTCTTTGTAACATGGTAGGGCCTACACAGCCTCTCCTCCCCTCACCATCAAAGAAGGTAACCCCCTTACCTCCAAATTCGTCAGGATATTTACCCCCACCCAGATTGTTCACCCCCACTGCCACCTCAGAAATCTCCCTGTTCTTCTGTGAAATTCCAAACCCATGGGTGGTCCTCTACTTTCGCCAAGACTTTGCCCCAGTTTTGATCTTTCTTCTTGATCACAGCTTGGCTTCTCTGTGTCCCTGACCTACCAAGGTTCTCAAGATTCTTCCACAATATAATAACCATTGTTCCCTCCTCCATCCACAAACCACCAGATTCTCCCTCCCCTCACTGGCCAAACTCTCAAAAAAGAGGTATCCGCTCTCTCACCTTCTGTTTTCTCCCATTCAACATCTCCATGCATGATGACTCCTTCCTGGAACTTGAAGGAGCCCTCCCTGCTGAGTCTATGGATTCTACTCAGGACTGACTTCTCCATAGCTGTGTGGCTTCTCCATAGCTCTGGGCTCAGGTGTGAAAACCCCCCTTTCTCCCTTCCCTTATCTTTTGTGATACAACCCTTAAGCCACCCACTCACTTTCTCCTGTCTCCATCTCACATTTGGTAATTCTTCCCAGGGAATTTCCCAGCATGTGAAAGAGTCAATAAAACAATAAACAACTAACAAGTTTGTGTTGGGAACTAGCCTTCTTGGATATCAAAACATTATAAAACTACATGGGTTAGAACGGCAATAACTTCAGCACGTGGAAAGGCAGACACATTTATAGAAACTCAGAAATAGACCCCCAAATCAATGATGAAGAGGTAAATTTCTGCAATAAATGGCCTTGAGCCCCCAACTAATTATTTAGGGGGAAATGGATACCCTTGACAAATTTTTTAATGATAATAATTAAAGTTAAGATAGAAAACTTAGAGGAAGAAAAACTTTCATTTTATGCATAGAAAGGGACTTTCTAAGCATTAAATAATATGAGATGCATGCAAAAATTCAGGTCTGAACTCCGTAAACATTTTAAGCTTCTCTGGCAACGGACAGCCAGAGTATTTTCATCACTGAACAAAAACATCTGAAAATGTAATTGGCAAAAAGTTAACAGTCTTTGCTATGAAAACCACACGCAGATTAATATTTCAAAAACCACTAAGGCACTGAAAGATAAATGGACAAAGGATATGAACAGGAAGAAAAAACCTAAATGATAAATAAACATGTTTTAAAAGGTTCAACCCTGATAGCAATCAAAGAAATGCAAATCGAAACAATGACAACACACCAGCTCCTCCCTCCAGTAAATTATGAAAGATTTTTCAAACAACACTCCAAGCTAGCCAAGGTGTTCCCTCTCAGCCAGTGCTAGGAGGAGTGCCCATGGGTACAACATTTCCGGAAAGCCATTTGGCAATCAATATCAAGAAACTTTGACCCAGAAATTTCACTTCTGGGAAACCAAAACCTGAAGGGGGAAGAAAATGCTCAATAAAGCGTCCACACCAAAATGTTCAACCCTCTTTGTGAAAACTAGAAATAATTTAAATACCCAATGACAGGGAAAGTTAAGTAAACCCAGACATAACAGAGCCACTAGCGGGAAATACCCCCAGTAATCGTGGAATAAGGATGGCTGCTTTGTTTCTATCCTTTACACATTCCTTTTTCCAGATGCCTCCCATGAGCAATCTTAAATCAGACAAGAAATAGATTTCCTTTCTTCGACAGCAAAATCCATACTCATCTGCTCTCTCAAGCAAGAGGAACATTCAACCAGCTAGCCCAGGTGTTGGCAAAATCTGGCCCACCACTTGGTTTTGTAAATACAGTTTTATTGAAACGCAGCCATGCCCGTATATTTATTGCCCATTGTTGCCAGGTGGCTGCTTCCTCAGTCCAATAGCAGGGTTGAGTAGTTGCAGTAGAGACTGTATAGGCTGCAAAGTTTAAAGTTTATTTATTGTCTGAGCCTTTGCAAAACAAGGTTTGTCCCCACCTGAGCTAGTGAACACATCCATCATCTTTTTAATGAATCAAGTCACAAGAAATGGTACAGAATCCAGAGAACTCTGACATACCTTTCTGGCAGTGGCTGTGTGTCCAGCACCGCTCCACAAATTGCCCGTTGATGACAGTGGCAGGGCAGTTGGTCTTGCCCTTGGCGGTGCCTGGACAAATGTCCCCACACTCCTCGTTGTCGTCTTTGTTCAGCACGATATAATTATCCTCCACGGAATCCAGGATGCGAGACCAGTCAATGGTGGCCAGGTAGCAGAGTTCATTGTTCTTCTCGATGCGGACAGACCCCCGGGTGATGTTCATCAGGTTGTAGAGCCCAAGCTCCTTCAGGTGAACCATCTCAAAGATGACCAGTGCATAATTAAAGAAGAGGCGCGAGCCTCGGATGACTGTGAGGTTGGGGAACAAGTCCTTCAGGCTCTCCAGCCCGTAGACCCGGAAGAGCAGCAAGTAATCAGTGATCATGATGAGTTTGGGGAAACTGAGGTCTCGGAAGTCCTCAGGTCTCGTTTTGAACATCAACAGAATCTGCAAATGTCCTTCAATGACCGAGCAGTTGGCCAGCTCATGCAGCCGGGTGAGATTATTCCGGATATCCATACCGGGGCACACTGGAAGTGCAAACAAGCAGAGAGCAAGACAGGTGAGCAAACATCCCATGGATGGTTTATAAGAATGAGTGGCAGGGCAGCCACGTGGCGATGTGACCTGGGTCCCACGCCTGCTCAGAAGGGCCTTGCCCTGGGCTTAATGTTCTTTCATCCATCTTGAAACCCTTAACCATTTTTGGGTGAGGGGGTCCCAAGATTTCATTCTGCACTGAACCCCACGACTTCTATAGCCAATCCCCATCAGTGGTTTTCTCCGTAAAGTGTCCATGCCTAAGTAATTACTCCCAAAAGGCAAAAACCCTGAATAATAATCATTCCTTTGGCGATACCTGTTTGGAAACCTTAAAACCATCACATCAAATATGATGCAAAGGAGACACTGGGATTACAGGGGGTTGAGTAATGCAGCAGGTGCAGAAGGGGAAGGGGGAGCCACCCCCAGTGAGTCAATGGGAAACATCTTCAGGAAATGGATTTATGGGGATAAAGGTGCCCACATCAGAAGTGAGGCGAGGAGACCTGGCTGTGCTTTGTCAGTTCTCTCATTTTCCTGACTCTCCTTCCCAACCTGCCCTCCTGGCAGGCAGCCACAGTCTAATTACCTTTCACCCAGGCGTGTCCAGGGCTTCCCAGAGAGTCTGATCTCCCCAGTACAAACACCCTGACACTTATTCTTCTGCAGTTGGTCTCTCCCTCGCTCTGACACCGCTACAGCTCCCCAGCACCCTGTACTTTCCCTCTCACAGCTCTCAAGGTTCTGCCCCTCCATCCCCGGCACCATGTAAAACAGGCCTGTCCACTACTCTCCAATTACAAGAGGGTCTTCCAAACCTCCTCCCTCCCATACCATGACCTATTAAGAGAAGGGAATGAAATAATGCAGACACCCAAGCAGTGGCTGGCACACAGTAGGTGCTCAATTAATGTCAGCCATTTTGTTGTTTATTTCTCCCAAACACATTACGGTGTCAACTCTAGGCTCTGCGCTTTCATCCCCCAGGACCAGGGTGGGCAAATATTTTCTATAAAGGCTCAGATAGTAAATACATTCTGCTTTGCGGTCAGTCTCTGTTTAGACTATCCCACTCTGTCGTTACAGCTCAAAAGCAGCCCAGAGACCAGGAGTGGTTATGGCTGTGTTCCAATAAACCTTTATTATAAAAGCAGGCTGTGGGCTGGTGTTTTCCCTTGAGGTGGTAGTCTGGTGACCTCTGCCTTACTCTGACAAAGTCCAACAGCACTTCTGCAACAATAGAGATGTTCTACATACGTGCTGGTCATATGGAAGCCACCAGCCATTCGTGGTTGTCAAGCACTTGAAATGTGGTTTATGTAAGACTGAGAAGCTGAGTATTTGATTTCACTTTAGTTAGTATGAATGGAAGTAGACATGTGCACCAAGTGGCCACTGTTCTGAATACAGTAGCTTGAGTCCCTTTGGCTGTCAACGTTCTTTACACCTTAGCTCCCTACTGTGAAATCCAGCTCGTCATCCTTCAAGATCTAGTTCAGAGGCCACCTCCTCCAGGAAGGCTTATCTGATTTCCTTTCCTCCATATACTTATTTAGATCTTCCCCTCCTCCTCTGTTCCTTATACTGGAGTTAACATTCATCAGATGTGAATCCCTTAGACAGCCTCTCCTTGCCAACACACACACACACTCACTCACTCAGAGGTTGGGAGACACCTTTGAGAGGACTAGGATATCAGTTCCAACACCAGACACTCATGCCGCCCAAGCCTCATCTAAGGCTCCCAGCTTCAGTCACATCAACAGCATCTATGCACAGAGGTCTGTCTAGACAGGTACCATACCTTGACCCCTCCCAATAGGCTCCATCTGCACCCCACAGATGAGAAAACTCTGAGAGGCAAAGCCAATCAGCCAAGGACATACGACCCACCAGTAACATTCAAGGTTGCCAGATTTAGCAAATAAAAATGAAGGACAGGGCTTTCCTGGTGGCTCAGTGGCAAAGAGTCCGCCATCTAATGCAGGAGACACGGGTTCCACCCCTGGTACAGGGAGTCCCACATGCCTTGGAGCAGCTAAGCCCCCAGGCGCCACAACTATGAAGCCTGTGCTCTAGAGCCCAGGAACTGCAGCCACTGAAGCCCGAGCGGCCTAGAGCCTGTGCTCCGCAACAAGAGAAGCCACCGCAGTGAGAAGCCTTGAACTGCAACTAGCGAGCAGCCCCTACTCACTGCAACTGGAGAAAAGCCCGAGCAGTAATGAACCCAGCACAGTCATAAATTAGTTGATTAAAAATTTATTAAAAAAAAAATGCAGAACGCCCAGTTAAATTTGAATTTCAGAAAAGCAAGGAGTACTTTTTAAGGTAAGTCTGTCTCATGCAATGTTTGGGACGTACTTATCCTTAAAAATTACTCAATGTTTATATTAAATTCAGATTTAACCTGGTGTCCTATACTATATCTGGCAGTGTACAACTTAGACTTGGCCACAGGTCTGGGCTTCTCAAGCCTGAGCCTCATAACTCTATGTTACCTGCACACACATACACACACACGTGCGAAATTGGTGCAGAGACAAAAACATCACCCTTCCCAAGTTGTGGGAAAAATCAGATATGAACATGCATTCAAAGATCAACCAGCTGTTGAACATCAGGGAAATGTAAATCCAAACCACAGTGAGACACCACTTCACTCCCACCTGGATGGCTAAAATTAAAAAGACAGACAATACCAGTAGTTGACACAGAAGTGGAGAAATTAAAACCCTGTACATTACTGGTGGGAATGGAAAATGGCTCAGCTGCTGTTGTGGAAAATAGTCTTGTAGCCCCCTCAAAACATTAAGCAAAGAGTTACCATATAACCAGAAACTTCATTCCTAGGTAAAATGAAAACATAGGTCCAACCAGAAACGTGTGTACAAATGTCCATAGCATCATTATTCATGATAACCAACAAGGGAGAAACAAGCCAACATTACACGTCCATGAAACGTAGCATGTCCATACAGAGGAAGCTTATTCAACAATAACAGAGGAGGAGACCCTGACACCCGCTACAAAAGGGATGAGCCCTGAAAACAGGATGCTCAGGGGAAGAAGCCAGTCACAAGACACCACATGTGGAATGACTCCATTTACACGAAACATCAGAAGAGGCAAATCCGGAGAAAGCAGAGTAGTGGTTTCAAGGGGTTCCAGAGAGGGAAATGCGGAGTGACAGATAGAGTATGGGATTTCTTTGGGAGGACTGACGAACATGTTCTAAATTGATCATAGTGATGGTTGCCCAATTCTGTGAATGTACTAATGTATGAAGAACCTCTAAACGGTAAACTTTAAATAGGTGAATTGTATGGTACTTAGTTAGCTCTCAATAAAGTTGTTGTTTAAAAATTAAATGACTGTAACTACCCGGGACAACAAAGAATTGCTTTATTTTTTAATCTCCAATGACTTGAGTTAAAGTCATTAAAGCATAGCGGTGGTGGTGGTTGTTTAGTCCCTCAGTCGTGTCCGACTCTTCGCTACCCCATGGACTGTAGCCTACCAGGCTCCTCTGTCCATGGGATTTCCCAGGCAAGGATACTGGAGTGGGTTGCCATTTCCTTCTCCTCGTTAAAGCCGTGTGTGTCCCTATTAGCATAAGACAATAGAGCAATTTACTGCGGGGAGAGAAAATACCCAGAGGATGTTAGAAGTGGTGCCAGCAATATATGTAGGACCTTGCACTGGTTTTTAAGACCTCTGGGTGGGAAACTGAAGGATGCTTCAGGTCCTCAGTAAGTGGCACCTGGTTAACCATCACTCCACACACAGATAGGGAAGGACCAGGGGGATCAGGGGAGGAGGGCAGTCCTGGTGACAGCTGACACATTCACTATGTGAAGCACTTGGTCATGTTCTGGCAGACACGTTCTCTCTCTCTCTTTTAAATTATTTATTTAAGCTTTGGTTACGTTCCGTCTTCACTGCTAGGCACGGGCTTTTTCCAGTTGTGGTGAGCAGGGGCTACTCTCGAGTTGCACTGCTCAGGCTCCTCATTGCGGTGGCTTCTATTGCTGCAGACGCAGACTTAGGCGCACGGGTTCCCAGTAGTTGCGGCTCTGAGGCTCTAAAGCTGGGGCTCTGTAACGGTGGCACCGGAGCTTAGTTGCCCTGGGGCATGTGGAATCTTCCCAAACCAGGGATCGAACCCGTATTCCCTGCGCTGGCAGGCGGATTCTTATCTACTATACCACCAGGGAAGTCTCCTCTTGATGAACTCTAAAACTAACCCCGGAGGAAGTAGATAAACAAAATGGTCCATGCCCGTTTTTGTGATGAGCAAGTCAAGATTCAGGTGGAATGAGTTGTAAGGGGTAACTGAGATTTCAACCCAGCAATTAAAGGCAAAGTTTATGCTGTAACTATGTTACAGTCTCTCCACCTCTGTTTTCTCAAAAACATACCTAATGAAGAAGCAGGTGAATGTGACTTAAATAAGGAAACAATGAAACAATGTCCGTTCCGGGGACAACCGAGAGGAAGCTTGCTAAAGACGGTTTCGTTCACTCCTGCAGCACCTATCTGCTGAAAACCTGTTTCCACTGTTCCCGGGACTGGAAGTGCTTAAAAGAATAGGATACAGGCTGCCCTGGGTCTCAGAGACTCTAGTTGCTATTAACCATTCAAATCAACTGAAGGTATAACTGAGGAGGATATCTCAGTTCGTGAAGGACAGTGTCAAAGGCTAGAAGAAATCATAAAAAGACAAGCTACTTGACTAAGCCTGGGACAGTCGAGGAGGGCTTCCCAGAGGAGGTGACACCAGGACTAAAACCTACACAGACAGAGCAATAAGAATTATTCTGTTCTGCCTACTTCATTGGAAGGTCAAGAGTGACGGCAAGCTACAGCTCATCACTGTAGGTCACCAGGGTGTGTAGGGTCTAGAATAGCCTTATCTGATAGAAACACGATAGAATTTTAAATTTTCTCTAAAAAAGTAAAAAAGAAACACTGAAATTAAATATACTTAATCCAATGTATCCAAAAATTTCACTTCGCATGTAAGCAATACTTAAAAAAAAAAACTACAAGATTTTTTTTCACTTTATGCCTCCCAAATGCCATGTGTATTATACACTTGCAACATGTCTCAATTTAGATGCTAAATTTTGATCAGAACTACTCAATCAGTATATGCATATTCCACAAAATGAATCATTGAAAATGTAGGGTTCTTTGTATCCCTCCCAAAAAACAGTTGTTCAATAACAGAATCAAGTGTTGATTTTCTGACATTGCAATCAACTAAAGTTAAACAACACTTTATGTTTCCTTTTTTCACATTTACGTTTCAATGAATTAAAGTTTGTTGTTGTTCAGTCTAAGTCACATCCGACTCTTTTTGACCCCATGGACTGCAGCACACTAGGCTTCCCTGTCCTCCACTATCTCCCTGAACTTCCTCAAACTCATGTCTATTGAGTCAGTGATGCCATCTAACCATCTCTTCCTCTGTCGCCCCCTTCTTTTGCCTTCAATATTTTCTAGCATCAGGGTCTTTTCCAATGAGTTGGCTCTTCGCATCAGGTGGCCAAAGTACTAGAGCTTCAGCATCAGTCCTTCCAATGAATGTTCAGGATTGATCTCCTTTAGGATTGACTGGTTTGATCTCCTTGCAGTCTAAGGGACTCTAGAGAGTCTTCTTCAGCACCATAATTCAAAAGCATCAATTCTTCAGCACTCAGCCCTCGTCATGGTCCAACTCTCACATCTATACATCACTACTGGAAAAACCATAGCTTTGACTATACAGACTATTAAAGTAAAAATCTATTTGCCCTGGCCACAGTTTCAAGAGCACCATGTGGATAATGGCCACCATATTGGATAGTGCAACTACAGACTATTTCCATCAAAGCAGACAGTGCCAGTCTTGAAGACCCCTCTTGGCCAGAAGAATCTATGAATTTTGCAGTTGGAGAGAAGACAGATACGAGAGCCATCTTGGAAAGTGTCCCCTCTCCCCTGGTTTTCTCTTCACCATGAAAACAGCAAACAAGTACTGAGGATCTGGGAGGGAGAGGTCTAGAAGATTCTGAAACTTCTTTACAACACTAAGAGTTATACTTTTTGCTTTCAAGCCCGTACATTCTTCAAACATTCTTCAAATGCTCCCTGGTGGCCTCTTCCGGGGCCACACGTTCCTCTCTGCATTCTTTCCGGTCTTAACACTGCTTCTTCCAAAATTCAGGAGTCCTGGCCAACAAGTCTTGGGTCCAGGGGTCAGACTACCACCCACACCAGTTTCAGGGCACCCTAGAAACCCAACAGACCTGGGAACTTCCCTAGTGGTCCAGTGGCTGAGTCTCCACACTCCCAATCCAGGGGGCCTGGGTTCCATCCCCGATCAGGAAACCAGATCCCACACACGCAACTGAGAGTTCACGTGCTGCAAGTAAAGATCCCGAGTGCCTCAACAAAGATGGAAGATCCTGTGTGGCACAGCTAAGAGCTGGTGCAGCAAAAATAAACAGATAATTTTTTTTAAAGAGAGAGAAACCCAACGGATCCAGCCTCCCACTGCAGCACAGGCACCTGCCAACAGTATAATCCTGAGTCATATATTTAATCTCTGTGTGCCTCAGTTTCCTCATCTATAAATGATGATAGTCACATGATGAAGGGTAGGAAGAATAGAGGAGAACTGGTGTCCAGCCACATACACATTATCAGTTCTTCACTCCAAGCTACTTGGAACCAATTCCCAGATTTATTCCCTTCAGAAATTAGAACTTGGGCACACCGAGGTGCCAGATACTCTTATGAGTCTCCACCTGCCTGCTTTTAAGGCTGGCTCTTAAAACTGACTTCAGCCAGAACCTAGACAGCATATTCAAAAGCAGAGACATCCCTTTGCTGACAAAGGTCTATATCATCAACGCTATGGTTTTTCCAGTAGTCATGTACAGATATGAGAGTTGGACCATAAAGAAGGCTGAGTGCCAAAGAACTGATGCTTTTGAATTGTGGTGCTGGCTGGAGAAGACTCTTGAGAGTCTCTTGGACTGCAAGGAGATCAAACCAGTCAATCCTAAAGGAAGTCAACCCTGAATATACACTGGAAGCATTGATGCTAAAGCTGATGCTTCAATACTTTGTCTACCTCTTGCACAGAGTTGACTCATTGGAAAAGAACCTGATGCTGGGAAAGATCGAGGGCAGGAGGAAAAGGGGATGACAGAGATGAGATGGTTGGATGGCATCACGAATTCAATGGACATGAACTTGGGCAAACTCCAGGAGATGGTGAGGGACAGGGAAGCCTGGTGTGCTGCAGCCCATGGGGTCTCAAAGAATTGAACATGACTTGGCAACTGAACAACAACGAAAGTGTGTGAGATGGATTCTGCTGGAAATGGCTGAACACAGAAGGGCAGTAAATACCCTGAGGTGTGAGATGCACAAGACTGGGGTCTGGGCAACAGGCAAACTGTCACCAAGACAGATTCCCTCAAAGAGGAAAGAAACTGAGGCTCAGAAAGAAACATGTCCTCCTCAAGGTCACGAGGCCACAAGGAGACAGAGCCGGGATTTAAACCCAGCATATTAGTCTACTGTGCCATTCCTAACAAACGAACACAGACTAGGTGGCTTAAACAAGAGGAATTTATTCTCTCCCAATTCTGGAGGCCAGAAGTCCGAGATTAAGGTGTCAGCAGAACTGATTCTTTCTGAAGCCTCTCTCCTTAGCTTGTAGACAGTCCACATGCTCTTCCCTCTGGGTGTGTCTGCGTCCTAATCTCCTCTTATAAAGACATCAGTCTTAGCAGCAAATGGGCTTCCCAGGTGGCTCACTGCTAAAGAACCCGCCTGCCAGTGCAGGAGATGTGGATTCAATCCCTGGGTCAGGAAGATCCCCTGCAGGAGAAAACAGCAACCCACTCTAGTGTTCTTGCCTGGGAAATCCCATGGATAGAGGAGCCTGGCTGGCCACAGTCCATGGGGCCGCAAAGAGAAGGACATGGCTGAGCACATGACTTACTAGCTTAGAGGCCACGCTGGTTATCTCATTTTACCTTGACTGCCTCTTTAAAGACCCAGTCTCCAAAGACAGTCACATTCTGAGATGTTAGAGGGTTGGGAGTTCAGCACGGGAGTTTGTGGGGAGGGACAAAATTCAGTCCATCATACGTAGGTCCTTAGGATTCCCACACCTGTGTCCTTAGTCATCACACAGCATTTCTCAAAATATTCAGTGGAGGGCTTCCCTGGTGGCTCAGTGGTAAAGACTCTGCCTGTCAATGCAGAAGGCACGGGTTCGATCCCGGATCTGGGAAGATCCCACATGCCTCCGAGCAACTAAGCCCATGCGTCACAACTACTGACCCTGTACTCTAGATCCCGGAAGTCACAACTGCTAAAGCCCAAGCACCCTAGAGTCCATGCTTCGCAACAAGAGAAGCCACTGTAATGAGAAGTCTGTGCACCGCGACTGGAGAGTACCCCCTGTTTACCAAAATGAGCAAAAAAATCCCACACAGCAACGGAGACCCAGCACAGCCATAAATAAATAAATAAATATTTTTAAAATAGAGTATCGCCTCCTTTAATAAAAATTCTCTGTGGACCATCAGAATCACCTGGAGTGTTGTGGGGGGGGGGCGNAAGCTGGTTTTAGAAAAGGCAGAGCAACCAGAGATCAAATTGCCAACATCCACTGGATCATCGAAAAAGCAAGAGAGTTCCAGAAAAACATCTATTTCTGCTTTATTGACTATACCAAAGCCTTTGACTGTGTGAATCACAATAAACTGTAGAAAATTCTGAAAGAGATGGGAATACCAGACCACCTGACCTGCCTCTTGAGAAATCTGTTTGCAGGTCAGGAAGCAACAGTTAGAACTGGACAGGGAACAACCGACTGGTTCTAAACAGGAAAAGGAGTATGTCAAGGCTGTATATTGTCACTCTGCTTATTTAACTTCTATGCAGAGTACATCATGAGAAACACTGGGCTGGAAGAAACACAAGCTGGAATCAAGATTGCCGGGAGAAATATCAATAACCTCAGATATGCAGATGACACCACCCTTATGGCAGAAAGTGAAGAGGAACTCAAAAGTCTCTTGATGAAAGTGAAAGAGGAGAGTGAAAAAGTTGGCTTAAAGCTCAACATTCAGAAAACTAAGATCATGGCATCTGGTCCCATGACTTCATGGGAAATAGATGGGGAAACAGTGGAAACAGTATCAGACTTTATTTTGGGGGGGTCCAAAATCACTGCAGATGGTGGCTGCAGCCATGAAATTAAAAGACACTTACTCCTTGGAAGAAAAATTATGACCAATCTAGATAGCATATTTAAAAGCAGAGACATTACTTTGCCAACAAAGGTCCATCTAGTCAAGGCTATGGTTTTTCCTGTGGTCATGTATGGATGTGAGAGTTGGGCTGTGAAGAAAGCTGAGTGCCGAAGAATTGACGCTTTTGAACTGTGGTGTTGGATAAGACTCTTGAGAGTCCCTTGGAATGCAAGGAGATCCAACCAGTCCATTCTGAAGGAGATCAGCCCTGGGATTTCTTTGGAGGGAATGATGCTGAAGCTGAAACTCTAGTACTTTGGCCACCTCATGCGAAGAGTTGACTCATTGNTGGCCACCTCATGCGAAGAGTTGACTCATTGGAAAAGACTCTGATGCTAGGAGGGATTGGGGGCAGGAGGAAAAGGGGATGACAGAGGATGAGATGGCTGGATGGCATCACGGACTTGATGGACGTGAGCCTGAGCGAACTCCAGGAGTTGGTGATGGACAGGAAGGCCTGGCATGCTCGATTCATGGGGTCGCAAAGAGTCAGATACGATTGAGCAACTGCACTGAACTGGGAGCCCAGCCTGCGAATGTGCATTTTAAATGAGGTCCCCAAGGATACGACAGGGACTCACGTTAAGACAAACATACAGTCTACCCAAGCTGGGTCACCTCTCCAGCCCCACCTGTTCCTCTGAGCATTCTGTTCCAGGATCAATACCATTAGTTGCCTTCTTTGGGGTTGTTGATTGTTGTTTTGTTTTTTAATTTACTTGGCTCCACCCAGTCTTAGTCGCAGCACATGTGATCTTTAGCTGTGGCATGTGGAATCTAGTTCCCTGACCAAGGATCGAACCTGGGACCTCTGCACTGGGAGGTCAGAGTCTTAACCACTGGACCACCAGGGAAGTCCCTCCTCGTTCTGAGGCTACCAGTCCTATTGGTTTAGGACTGCCCTCTCATGACCTCATTTAACCTTAATTACCTCCTAAAAGCTCTCTCTCCAAATACAGCCACATTGAGGAGTTAAGGTCTCAACCGATGAATGGGGAGTGGGGAGGTAGCAATTCAGACCACAACAGTTCTTTTCCCCTGCTTTCCAGGACCTGCCCAGTCCAGGATAGACTGCTTCCTACTTTAGACAAACATGTATCAAGCCCTTCTCCGACCCACACTTAGAGTACGGTTTCATTTACCGGGTAGTCAGCGTTTCACTAGAATGCACCTCCACTGGTCAGACCAATGTCTGTGGGGACCCAGACAGATACACCCAGTCTGTGCTGAAAGGGAAGGAGAATGGGCTGGGTGATGAAGCCACAGAGGGGAGGAAGGAGGCCTCTGACCCAGTTCCTTGAGGAAAAAGTAGGAATCCATGGGTGAAAAGAAGGAGGAAAGGTCCTTGGGGCACAGGAAGCAAACGCAAGCACAATAAAGAAGAGAGAACCCCAAGGAAGAGCAGTCATGAAGTCAGGGAATTGAGACCGCACGCTGCCCAGCTAATGCCAGGCTCAACTGCCAGGGGATGGGCTGATTGAGCTGGCAGCTGTAGATGGACCGAAGCAGCCAGTAGAAAAATCTCTCTGGTAGTAGGGAAGAGAAGGTACTAGACAGGGCACTCTGGAACCACCTCCATGGCTTGGCCTAGGGGGCCTGTCATGGGGTGGGTGCAAAAGGAAACAGACAACCACAGAGTCATCTAAGGAACCAGCATCAATGCGGACTCGGTCCCCAGGGAGGTGCGGTGGGGGCGGGGGCTGAGGCACCATTGTTGATGAACCTGGAGAGGGCCAGATAGAACCAGTGGCAAGACAACAGGCTCGGACTAGGGTACCATGAGCCTGTGGGGGCCTTTGGGATGCTCTGGGATGTGGATCCAGCAGGTGTTGGGAAGATGCAGATCCAGAGCTTGGGGAGAGGGGTGGATGCAGGCAGAAGTGATGACAGTATGTGCTAAAACCAAGAGGATAAAAGGATGGAAGGGGTATGGGAGGTCTGGAGAGCACAGTATTTAAGACCAGGGAACCAGAGAGAGGACCAAAGACCCACAGTCACCCTGACACCCATATCTTCCATGAGCTTCTCTGAAAGCTCTGGAACAGCTAGGCTAATCCCTCCAGTCAATTCCATACCTCTGTATAGACCACCCCAAGGACATCACCCATCAAACCACAAGGTTAAAAGGGGCTTCCATGCCATTTCAAGAGTCCTGCCTCCTCATGTATACAGATGATGCCACAAAAGACACCAGAAAAAAATACCAAGAGAAGTCTTGGGACTTTTCTTGGAATCAGCCTGCCAATGCAGGGGACACAGGTTTGATCCCTGGTCTGGGTTGATCTCACGTGCTGTGGAGCAACTACTGAAACCAAGTGTCGCAACTGCAGAAGCTTGCACACCCTACAGCCTGTGCTCCGCAACTAGAGAAGCCGCTTCAATGAGCAGCCAGCGCACCGCAACTCGAGAGTAGCCCACGTGCAACAGTGAAGACCCAGTGAAGTCAAAAATAAGTAACAAAGTTTTAAAAGAGAAAACCAAGAGGAGTCTTGTAAGAACAACAACAACAAAAAAGTAGCAGATGTCTTCAATACCATGTAACTGGATATAATTAGGAAGAAAACTCTAGGTGAGAATTTATCCATTTTCTAATCTCCTGCAAGGAAACCAGACCCATGGTTGAAAACAGATTAGCAACAAGAAGTCACAGAAAGGCCATCAGAAATCAGGGGGAGCCCTGCTTTCTTTATCCCTTTGTGTCCAACCACTACCTTTTCCCACACTCTGAATAAACACAGTTTTTCGAAAGTACCTATGTTTTCCACCTTCTCACAAAGCCATGGGAGAGAAGCGAGCACTTCCTGGTAACAGCCTGCTCTTCCTGAACACGAAACAGAAGGTACCCTCTCAACCTGATAGGACACCATCCCCGGAACGATTCGAAAGAAAGGCTCCGATTTGACATCAAATTTTAATCCTCATCAGTCTGCCTCGAACTCCACCTGGAACTCATATCCAGTCTGTACTGGGCAACACAGAACGAATCTCACTCTGCTGGAAACAAAATAGGTTTCTAGAAGCCCTAACAGCCACTGGGGAATGGCTCAGCACCAGGGTCAGCAGAACACAGGAGGACCTCCCTGCTCCTTGAAACACAAGCTAGGGGCTCTCTGCCATCTCTCATCTCTCAAGGGCTTCCCAGGTGGCTCAGTGGTAAAGAATCCACCTGCCAATGCAGGAGATGTGGGTTTGATCCCTGGGTCAGGAAGATGCTCTGGAGGAGGAAATGGCAACCCACTTCAGTATTCTGGCCTGGGAAATCCCATGGACAGAGGAGCCTAGCGTGCTACAGTCCATGGGGTTGCAAAGAGCTGGACGCGATGCAGTGACTGAGCAACAAGTGTGCACATATATAGAACTGAATCACTTTGCTGTACACCAGAAACTAACACAACTTTGTGAACCAAGTATACTTCAATTAAAAAAAAATTTAAGGATGTTTGTCTTAATCCTTGGGAATTCATGAATCCACAACAGGAAAGATGCAACGAGAAGGCAAGATGTCACCTTGCTTGATCTGAGCTGGAACATGCCTGTCAGATGATCCCAATTTTTTGCCACTTGTGCCTCCTGGCGCATGTCCAGGAATAACCATTAAAGCTCTGAGTATTTATTTTGGAATTACAAATGTGCTTTACTGTGCTTAGTCACTCAGTCGTGTCTGACTCTTTGCGACCCCATGGACTGCAGCCCGCCAGGCTCCTCTATCCATGGAGATTCTCCAGACAAGAATACTAGAGTGGGTTGCCATTCCCTCCTCCAGGGGATGTTCCCAATTCAGGGATCGAACCCAGGTCTCTCACATTGCATGGGGATTCTTTACCATCTGAGCCACCAGGGAGGCCAAATAAATTTCACAAATAGGTGAATTCACAAATATGGAATCCAGAAAAAATGAGAATCTTATGAGTAATGAAGTTTTCAAGCTCAAGACTATTGATCCAATTATAAGATACTTATTAAAAATATTTATTCATTTATTTGGCTGCCCTGGGTCTTAATTGTGGCTTGTGGGATGTTTGGTTACAGCATGTGGGATCTTAAGTCCCTGACCAGGGATCAAACCCAGGCCCCTTGCATTGGGAATATGGAGTCTTAGCCACTGGACCACCAGGGAGGTCACAGGAATTAAGACACTTTTAAAAATCTAGCGAAAACTATAGGGATGCAAAATGTTGCCAGGGGTTTGAGGTAGGGATGGCATAACAATAAAGCAGTGGCTAGAAAATCCCATGGACGGAGGAGCCTGGTGGGCTGCAGTCCATGGGGTCGCTAAGAGTCGAGCACGACTGAGCGACTTCACTTTCGATTTTCACTTTCATGCACTGGAGAAGGAAATGGCAACCCACTCCAGTGTTCTTGCCTG
>SJYQ01093129.1:0-63565 GCA_006410935.1 Redunca redunca
GGAGTGGGTTGCCATTTCCTTCTCCAATGCATGAAAGTGAAAAGTGAAAGTGAAGTCACTTCAGTCGTGTCTGACTCTGTGCGACACCATAGACGGCAGCCCACCAGCCTCCCCCGTCCCTGGGATTCTCCAGGCAAGAACACTGGAGTGGGTTGCCATTTCCTTCTCCAATGCATGAAAGTGAAAAGTGAAAGTGAAGTCGCTCAGTCGTGTCTGACCCTCAGCGACCCCATGGACTGACTGCAGCCTTCCAGGCTCCTCCGTCTGTGGGATTTTCCAGGCAGGAGTACTGGATTGGGATGCCATTGCCTTCTCTGAGTATTCTGGCCTAGAGAATTCCAAAGAGTCAGACACGACTGAGCGACTTTCACTTCACTTACACACATTATCTCATTTAATCTGCACAGTGACAGTAAATATTTTTATCCCTCATTGATAAATAAGGAATGTGAAACTCAGAGTAGTTAAGGAGCTTACCCAAGGTGGGCGAGCAAGTGGTGGCACTGAGATTGGAACCTTGGGCAGCCTGACTGGAAAGTCTTACTCTGGGTCACTCCCTGTGGTCAGGGAGTGGGTTGATAAGAGGCTCCTCTGCCATTGTCCCTGGCAGCACTGCCTCGAGTGCCTTCTGGCCAACATGTGCTTCCTGATTTTGAAGTCAGGATAAGGCTTTCTGGAGTAGGCTTTTCTCTTTGGATCTGATACTTGTCTCTGTTTCCAGGCTGTCTTAACACACAGAAACCTTCTTTCAGCAGCCTGGATGAATGAATATAAATCAGCTTAAGCACCAAGGGAATATTTCTTAGAGACTAATTTGGATAGCAGGTTCTGTAGAGTCCACTCAAAGGTTAAGGTGCTGATATGGCAGAGAGTGAAAAAAGAAAAATAGAAAAAACTACTTCTCCAAGTATAACAGTAAGATTTTCAGCTTAAGGAGCCCTCATGGGAAAGGAGTTGGGTAAGATGGCACCACTTACTTGGCATTGTTCCACTGTCCTTTTCCTCCCAGTGGCTAAGTTATATTAAATCAACCTCTTATCTCTCTTTATTTGCAGCTGGGCACATTTCGGTCCCATGATGGAGATTATTTTATTGAACCACTACTGTCCATTGATGAACAAGAAGATGAAGAGGCCCAAAACAAACCCCACATTATCTATAGGCACAGCACCCCCCACAGAGAGCCGGCAACGGGACAGCATGCATGTGACACCTCAGGTATTTGCGTCTTGCTTAAGCGGAGATCCTGGCTATGGGAGCCGGGTTACTTGCCAGGCCTCAAAGAGGTAGCTATTTCACGGGCTACAGAGAGCTACCATTTACAGTGTCTTTGTTATTCAGTCTTCAAGCCAGGTAGGTATATTCCCATTATACAGATGTGGAAACTAAAAGGAGGTTGAGTAACTTGTCCAGTGTCACACAGTTAATAAGGGACAAATCCAGGAGATGAACGCATACAGCAGTGACGTCAAGCCCACTCTGGGCAGATCCACCTCCTGTTGAAGTTGCTGATTTTTAGGATTAAGCTTTAGTGATGTCTTGAGGCTATTGTTATTATATTCATTAGGACTTTTTTTTTTTTTAAAATGTACAAGTATGAGAAAGTCTTACAAATGGAAGGCACAAAAACTTCTGTATGTTTATGGGAATTTTTTTCAATCAACTTCAATGTAACTAATGTTCTGTGACTTCAGGAAATACAGGAACAGAGCTGTGGCTTGCGCTCTCAGGTGTCAGTTGAGTGCATATATACCTGCCACAGATTTTCCTGCATCCTGGTCAGATTCTTGGAGGCTTGGTGCTGACACGCTTGGCCGTTGTCAGTTCTGTTTCCCCTGGGCACCCTGGAAAGCTTATGCTGGTGTATGCTTCTCAGTCTCCAGTCTTGAAGCACACTTTCACTATCTCTGAAGCCTACTTATTTCTCTCTGATGGTCCTGTTTCTTTAGAAACCATCTATATGTTTGGTCCTGTGTTTTAGGATGTTTGTTAAAATAAGCATCTTTTTTATTGTTTCTAAAATTGTATCCCTCCTCCCCATTCTTGAGTTTTTAAAGTCTCTTCCTCAAATTAAGTGATTTCTCAGGGTGTTTCTGGTTTCTCCAAATAAGACCAAAATTCAAAACCAAGAAGGTCTTCCTAAAATTATCGCTTGTTTCATCTTGTATCTGTATCAGGTTCTTCCACTGTGGCAGAGTGTGATGTCCTCTTCTCTCCCAGAATTATTAGTTCTAAAGTGAAACCTTTAATAAAAGATTACACTGGCTTATAACGTGGTATAGCTGAGTCGTAGGGTGTGTCATCCAGCTTTATCCCATTCAGTCCTGTGTTCTTAACCACCAGGGCTAATTGGAACATAGCTGAAATGTTCTGTCTAGACTCTCTACAGAGCCAAGGGGTAGAGATGGGAGTCTGAAGTCAGAAACAATCATCAGGGTGCCAAGACTGCCAGCCAACTGCAAGTTGAATGGCAAGACATTTATCACATCTTTGTGGCCCTGCTAATAAGAATATAGACCTTAACCTCTGACTTTCTAAATCTGAACTAGGAAATGCTTATTTTATGCATATGTGCTGCGATTCATGGGGTCAAAAAGAGTCGGACACAACTGAGCGACTGAACTGAACTTAAAGAAAGGAAATATATCTCTTCCACTTCTATCTTATATAATGTACATTCAAAAGATAAATAACATTTTCATTGATCAATTTGTTGAACATCGTCACTTTGTGACACTCTTCTCCCTAAAGTGAAAGCAAACCACCATTTTTTAAAAACTGCCTTTTATTATTTATTATGGTCCTATTTTTTACTGGCATTGGGCAAAGCACTTTGCCTACAGGACTTCACTTAATCATTACCACAGCAATCCTATGAGTCAGACACCAGTCTCCCCTCCATTGTGTCTGGTAAAAGAGCTGAGGCTTTCAGAGGTGAAACAGCTTGCCTAAGATCTCACAGCTAGTCCGTGACGACAACCCATGATTTCCTTTCTTACCTTGCAGCCTTTGCTGTGTGCAGCTGTGATATATATGAGTGTGTACATTCAGGTGTGTATTTGCATGAAAGAGAGAGAGAAGTCTTTTTTAATACTGTTATTCCAAAAGTCCTCTGGGCTCATTTTCTTAAATTAATTACCAAAATAAATAGACATTTGGTTTTCTGGACCAGAGGACAAGTCATTGTCAAGTTCAGTTAAAAACACAAAAGAGAGGGAATCTGCAAAGGTAAGGAAAGAGGACAGCAAAAGATGCTTTTGTTTGTCTTTACCATTTAAAAAAAAAAAAGATTTTTCAAAACCACTTATTCGTGTTCTGATTATCTGCACTAGGGCCTCCGAGCCATCTTCCAAATCACCAGTGCCAACTGTTGGTTTTCTGTCTGGTTTTTTGCTTGCTGGTGACCAATCTGGCAGACCCTTCCCTCACCCTGTGTGATGATTCAGCAGGCCGGCAGTTTTGATTGGCTCTTTCAAAGGTTGCTGTTGGACTGTGCCGCTCTGGTTTTTCTCTCCCAGCTGCTTCTACACCCCTTCTTTGCGTTCAGATACAGGAAGCTCAGAGCAACTGGAGAGAACTTTGGAACATGGCACATTTCACCAGCAGCCATTAGGAACATGGACCAGCAGATCAGAAACTTCCAAAATCCAGGGAGCTTTGGCACAGGGAGTAAAAGGAGGTGGGGGTGGGAGAAGTCCCTCTGGCCAGGGATTATCTGGCCAATGCAAATATCAGTTCATTCAGGTTCAGAGATTTCCCCCCAAAAGCAGTGGTTGGTAATCAGAGGTAAACTTTAAAAGTGCCCTGGGAGCCTCATGCAGATTCTTTAAATAAACTCCTCTCGCAGGGAAGTGAGATGGAGCAAGAATCAGTGGGGTTTAAAAAGCATTCCAAGTGACTTAGAAGTTCCGTTCTATGTGAGAGTTCCCACTAAAGTGGGATTTCAGGCAGTAAGCACTGTCCATAGCTGACCCTGTCTTTGCATCTCCATCACTGCTTTCCATCTTTACTTCTCATAAAGTGATAGATGATTCGAGCTAGAAGAAACTAGCTCTAGGTCAACATGCTAGCTCTACCCAGATGAGCAAACTGTAGGCCTAGGATGTTAGGTTACTTGTTTACAGGAGTGATACTTAAATATTCAACAAGAAACCTTCAGAATTTAAGATGGCCCAAGCCTGGAAGCAGGCACCTGGAAGCCCTCTGCTGAGCTAGGTGTAACCCTTCAGTTGCTGGATTATGTGAGTCTTCCTGGGGGCAGGGCACTATGGCTGTGACACTTCTTCCTACAGACAGAATAGAAGTCTTGCTCATTTCTAATTGTTAATGTATGTTGAATTTTCAAAAAGGATTCTGAGATAAGTTCTGTTAAAAAGACATGTAGAAGGAGTCTTATGGAGTAAAAATGTTATGGAATTAGAAAGGAGTCTACAACATAACTTATTCATTAATGTGTGCATTTATTCATTCAGCCATGAGCTATTTATTGAGTAACTCCTCTATGCCATCAGGATTAAACCATAGTTTTACAGTTAGACATGTGACCTGAAGCACATTTAGAACATAAAGTAAGAGTAACATGTCCCTTCCAAGAGGGTAGGTAGGACTAAATAAGTATGAAATAATGAAAACTCCAGGGACAGATGGTAGACAATCACTGAATGGGAGATTTTTTTTTTTAATGATCATAAAAATAGAAATTAAGACACCATAGCTAGGTATGGTGACTCAAAATATTTGGTATTTAGACTCAAAATACCAAAATTCAAAGTTAATCATATCCCTGTGGTTAAGCTTAGAGCTTCTTGGGTACCTGATCATAAAAAGCCAATAAGAGATGCCCCATGGTGCCCCTGCCAGTGAGTAAGAGCTAAGAGCCCCTTCTTTGTATTTATCTCTACCTAATGCAGCATTTTGAAAGTTTATTTCTTGCTACTTTCCCTTAGCTCAGTGTCTGTGCCTCTGTTTTCCCATCGTTGGTTGTGTCTACCTATGTGCCTGTTGGCCACTTGAGTGTCTATGCTTGGTTTGTGGTTTCCATCCTGTTTGTAGGTTCCTCAGGATTCAGGATGGGGTGTGGGGTAAGTCCTTTCTTATGGCAGGCCCTTGTGACTGGTCTCTCTTGCCTACTGGATCCTTAGTAGAGGTCTTTGAGGTGCCTGCCCACCCTAAATGCCAGGGGGGCCAAGTGGTAGACTCTTGGGAGCTGTTTGGGAGAGTTTGTTGCTTTTTAAAAAGCAACAAACTTTGCTGCTGATCCTTTGCATTGCATTTACAAATGACACGCCAAGTTCTGTTTCGCAGACACCTGCTATTTGCCTCTGGATTTTATGCAAGAGGATTTAGTTGTTTTTGTCAGTGGAAGAGACGCGTTTCCCAATAGGTGAATGAGAGGAAGGCAGGAGAAAAGACCAACAGAAGGTTGTTCTGTTTGCCTGGACCTAAAAGACAGTGACTCTCTGTAACTAAAATGCCTCTCTCACCCTCCCATCTCAGCAAGGCTCGCTCTTTTGCTCTCCCTTAAGGCATTTAAGAGTTGTACACCACTAACCCATCAACGCCGCTTCTAAGGAAGTAATTGGACATTTGTTTAAGCAGGTTTATATACTGTGTATGGGGTTGTTTATTATAGCAAGTGACTGGAAATGACCTAAGTGCCTTTGGTTGAAGGATAGATCAATAATTGATGAAGTCTGCATTTGGTGGATTCTTATGCAGCCATTAAAAATGATGGCTTAGATTTAGGTTAACAAACCCAGAAATAGATATATTAAGTGTGCACACAAGTGATGAAGTAATATGAGGGTATGATCTCATTTTTTAAAATAATGACAGAGTGTGTGGGAGAGCATGCGTGTATAAAGAAAAAGATCTGAAGCAGTAGGCACAAAAATATTAAAAGGGACTATTTCTTGTTGGATGGAACATAGGCAATCTTTACGTTTTTAGCTTATATTCTTATATTTTTGTCATGATTCTATAATAGTTCATAATCAAAAAATGCAGTTGAAAATAAAAGGGGGAGTGGCATGTAATTATTTTGTAATCCCAAGACACTTGTCACCAGGGACAAATAGCCAAGTCAAGACCCCACGTTTTTTGTCTTTGGGATGAGATAATCTCAGTACTCAGGCAGATAAAATTCCTACCTTGTGGCTACTTCTTTGGGACACCAGGGCTGGTCAAAGCTGAGACTCCATTCCCACCTAGCTAAACTGCCTTGTGCCTGCTGTACTAACTGTGGGATTATAATGGGATTACCATGGCTTAGTCTTAGTTAGGTGCTGGGACCTCTGCCTGTCACCCCTATTAGAGTGTACTGTCATTTCTTGGTCGGGCTTCCAAGGATGCGACTGTAAAGCCTGGAAAATACAGGACGCCCATGGAATCCCTGTGCTACGCACTTTCCATATATTGTCATATGTAATTCATTCATCAATACTGTGGGTAGTTATTATTAGCCTATTTTACGGTTGAGTAAATAACATCTCAGTGAGGTTGAGCCTCTTGTCCAAAGTCACACAGCTGGTAGGAAGTTGGCCTGACACTTGAATCCAGACCTGATTCCAGTTTGCTCTGCTGTAAGCCGAACTTCATTGAAAACACAAATGGAAGCTGCCATCTAAAAAAAATCCTTTTTCACTCAAGTTTTCAGAGCATCCTCTTTGACTTCTATATAATCTCATCTTTAAATAATACTAACAGTGGCTAATGTTTGTTGAGCGCTTATTGCATGGCAGACACTGTTACAAGTGTTTGCCATGGATTAGATTTAATTTTTACCTCAATTTTCATTTTTGCAGATAGGAAAACAGAGACATAGAAAAAGTCCTTGCGGGTTACAAGTCCTAAACATACCATTTTCCACAACCCTTTTGTCCTGGTCTGGCTAAAGTAGTTTTTTGGCCTGTCCCTTTGTTGATTGGATTGCATTTGTCTATGAATTTTTTTTGCTGAAACTTTTTTTTTGCTGGAATGATTTTTTAAAATGCATTCCTAGAATCTGATTTGTTATGGAGGAGGACTGCCTGCTGCCTGGAATTCCCACTAAGGTTCTGATGACTCATGAAGCCTGTGTCTCCAGCTTGCTTCTGTTGGAGTATATACTTGTTACACATTAACCTCGTGTATCCCATTAATAATTTATCATAGATTAGCTGATTAGATTAGCTTCCCTGAGAGTAGGGCCCAAATGGAGTGAGAGACAGAGGTAAGGAACAGACCTCAGAAGGGGTCTTCAAGTAAACAATTCTGGGACAGCTTGAGGGTTCCAGGCAGTGACAGAAGCTTTGGTTGACCTCCTACTTCTGGCCCTAAGCCTGTCTGGTGTTTTGTGTGTGTGTTTAGTATTTTTAAAGTTTTTTATTGAATTTGTTGCAATATTGCTTCTGTTTTATGTTTTGGTTTTTTGGCTGAGAGGCATGTGGGATCCCAGCTTCAACAGGGATCGATCCTGCAACTGCTGTATTGGAAGGTAAAGTCTGAACCGCTGGACCGCCAGGGAAGTCCCCTGAGGTTGTTGGTTAATTAGTGATTTGTGTGCGAGGCCAGCCTGCCACCACTTTCCCACAGCCTTTTTCTCTCCTTAGATCCTTTCCCCTTAGCCTTTTAGCCTAAGAACAGGCCACGCTGAAGGGACCATGTGCTGGTCAATGTGAAAGTGCATTGTGGGTTTTTTCATTTAGTCCTATAACAGCTTCCCGGGAGGAAGATGTGTCAGTTATTCCCATTTTGCAAATGAAAAAACTGAACTCAAGAGACATGAATGAACTTGTGTAAAGAGGAAACAGCTGACCCTCAAACCCAAGTCTATTGGAATCTTTAAAGATGGATTTTTTTCAGTTGGGTTTATTGTTTTGGCTTAATTTCTTTTTATTTACCTCTTTTTGTTCCTCATCCATCTTTATATGCCTTTCCCCCCTTTATTAAATTATTCGATGGACCTTATTATGTCTGTTAAGTAGTCAATAACAGCAATGACTTCTAAAATCCTCTGTAAATTACTAGAAAAGTACTGTTTTAAATAATTGAATTCTTGAGCTTGTTTTCTCAGCTTTATATTCTTTGTGCATTTATATTAAAATATTGCTTTTATTTTGTTTTAACATTAGGATTAATAGTGAAGCACGCCAGTAAAATTGGCAAAGGGTAGTAAAACAGAAACTTCTAATACAGGACCTGTTCTCATCTAATTTTTAAAAAATTTTCATCATGTTTTTTAGAAAGCATTTTATTATGAACATCTTCGAGAAAAGTACAGGCAGAAGTAAAATGAACCACCAGTATGTACCATCTGCATTTAATGATGAGAAGTTTTTTCCCCATATTTGCTTCTTATTTTTCCTTTTTGTTAAAGTAAACCTAAGTCTCACGTCATTCTCTAAATACTCTATGTTTCTGAAAATGAAGATACATTTTCTAACATACCTGTGATAGTGTGTGTCATGGTGAACAGAATCAGTAGTAATGACTGCATATCATCTAAACAGTATCTGTGTTAGCATTTTCTTGATAGTCTCCCAAAAGCCTTTTCACATTTGTCTAGATGATGCTCTAAACAAGGCCCACACACTGCAGTTGGTTGTTAGGTCTCTTAAGGAACTTGTCACTTTGTTGTCGTTGCCATTGTTGTTAACAATCACTGTTTTCTTTCTAGTTTTAGTTTTGTTCCCTCTGACCCTTTGTATCTTTTCCGTTTCTTTCACTCTTTGGCTCTTCTTTATTACCCTAAGATCGGGGTGCATCTGCAATAGTTAGGGTCAGCCCCTAAACCTAGAACACAGCAAGGAGAAAGCCACCAGGGATGAGCCACTTACCAGAATAATTTCCTTGAGCACAAAAGGTGGTGTGTTAGATTGTTTTCCTGACCCTTTGTCTGGAGTCTCCTGAAAACCTCCTCCCCCATTTTGTTTAAACTGACCAATAGAAAGATCCTCAGGTTACAATATTTACTGAGACTACCTTATCTACCATTCAAGAATTTCACTCACTTGTGTTCTGAAACCCAGGAGAGCCGGTTTGCAGTTGGGAAAGTGAAATGGCAGGTTAGGTTTGGATGTGAAACAAGGTCTCCGTGATGTATGACACACTTTCCTGTCCCCTCCCACAAGCCCTTTTGATAAACTTCTGGATTCAGAGATAGCCCGAGGGTGGACCATTTCACCTTTCGTCCCAAATCAGGACCTTTCCCTGTCACCTGCCATCAGATCTCAGTTATTTTCCTTTCTGCAAAAGCCCATTCACTCTCAAGGAAAAAGGTCAGACAGATACTTGCTAGTTTGTTCATCTTCCCAGGAAACCCCTGAAACAGTTAAGATGCATGTCCTTTAAGGAAAGAATGTAAGAAATGACAGAAACCTGGGACAGAGGGCAGCCATCAGATGTACAGGCTGATAGTGGCAGGAGGTACCTAGGGTAAATTTGAGGGCTTTCAGACCTTCACCTGAGCAGGCTGTCTTTTCAGAGTAAGACATCGGAGAAGCTCATGGTTCTCTTCTACTAGGATTTTCTTCATCTAAACCCATTCGTTTAATACAGTGCTATTTACTCATACAGTTGAGGTTTAAATTTTTCATTTCTTGCATCTTTATTGAGATATAATTGGAGGTTTAAATTCTTGAACTTTGTATCTGCCAAAGTTAGGTTCTTTGTAATGATTAGATTGTTATGGAATCCTTGTCATAGTTATTTGTGGGTAGCTAGAGTCTGCTTGTATCTGGACCAGACTTCTGCCTGGAAATGCTGTACAACCCCAAATATTAGTAAGTACAAAGCATTCTGCATGTTACAGAAAGGACCAGGAGGAAATTCAAAATACAGTGGTTGTGTACTTGTGAGCAGTGGACTTTGAGAAGGAGTAAAAATAAATGAGTGGCAAATATTGGCAAAATGCTTTCTTTTTTATCAGTTCCCCATCTCTCACATGACATCAGAGTTAGGGTAGGGTGTTAAGAATGCACTTGGCCTGTGATGTGTGAGAAAAGTTTAAATTAATGAGATAGACCTCAGAATTTCCCTGCTAAGATTTTAACTTTTTACAAATATTTTTATTTTCCATTATATTGGAAAATATATAATATATATAGTTTCCATTATATTGGGAACTGTATTATATATATACTACATATGTATATATAATATATTCCAGTATTTTCTTCATTTTTTTCCTATTAAGATATCATTTATACTCAGAACACAGTCATCTTTTTCAGTGTACAATTTTTCAAGTTTTGGCATGCAGTCAGGTAACCATTATCACCATCAAGATAGAGAATGATTCCTGCTGTGCTCTGCGGCAGCCTCCTACTTTCTCTCTCTCTAGTTTGGCCTTCTCCAGAATGTCATATCACTGGAATCGTTAAGCACGGTCATTGGAGGTTCATACACACTGTGCCTGCATCAGTAATTCATCCCTTTGAATTGCTCAATAGTGTTCCAGTGTATGGGTAGACCTTGATTTGTTTATTACCCAGTTGAGGGATAAAGTTTGGCAATTAAAAATGAAACCTCTATAAACATTTGCATGCAGATTTCAGGGTGAACGTACATTTTCAGATGGATAAATACCTAGAAGTGAGATATCTGAGTTATACGGTAAGCATAGTCTAAGTTTATAAGAAACTGCCCATCTGCTTTTCAAGGTGACTGTACCATTTTGTAGTCCCAATGGCAGGGTATAAAAGTTCTGCTGCATCTTCACCAGTGCTTGGTTTGGGCAACATTTTATTTGGCTGATTTTGTTTTTTAATTTTAGCCATTCTAGTAGGCGTGTAGTGGTATCCCATTGCAATTTTAATTTACATTTCCCTAATGACTAATGATGTGCTTATTTGCCAACTGTGTATTTTCTATGGTGAAGTGTCTGTTCGAATTCATTCCTTAAAAAAAAAAACAACTGGAACATCTGTTTTTGTGTTAGTGAAGAGTACTTTATATATTCTGATATTAGCCTTTTATCAGAAATGTAGTTTGCAAATACTTTCTCCCAGACTACAGCTTGTTTTTTTCATTCATTTGCAGACCCTTATTTCATATATGTCTTCCTTATTTATTGCAAATATTTCATGTTCTGTGGATTTCATGCTGTCACGGGATGATGCTGCAGGCAAGAATAGCAGACAGAGCAGTATAGGGTTTGTCCAAGACACAGGTGCAGAGAAATGGACTCAGAAAGACTTGTGTAAGTCTGGTTATTCAAAGCCATTGTCTGTGCCAACGGAGAGGGACATTGTTGTGTTTCTTTCTAGCTGATATCTAGAAACATACCTTTCAATTTCAAGCCCGTGTAGTTAATGATAGGAATAGGTTCCTCTTGCCTAATGGATGCAAACATTTACAAAGGAAACCCTGAATTCCTAAGGAGGCAGCTGTGTTCTACTTAACATTATGTGCACACAGCAGAGAAAACCAGAGGACAGTGAGACGGAGACACACAGAGCAGAAGTTAGCAGTGTGAGATTCAGCTGTGTGTGACCACACGTTTTTGGGGAAACAGGAATGGGAGACATGGCTCCATTTTCCTGCAAAGATCCTATTCTGTGCTTTGTGGGCGGTATAATGGTTTTTGAAAGGTAAACTTGATTATGAGCTAGTTTTTTTTTTCTTTCTTTTAAGCCTATTTCCTAATCCTGACATTTTATGCTATTCCAGTGAAATAAGTCAAATTAGAGAATAGAAATGGTTTTTAGAAACTGTCACCTATGTTAGCAGTTCCAAAATAAGCACTTTGCAGTGAGAAATGGAGATACATATATGGTCCCTTCCTTGATATTTTTTAACATCACGCATAGCACATTTCTCTTTTCTTGGTCTCTCTCCGTTGCAGTTATTCTGTCTCCTTCTATGTGCCCACCCTGTGTATCATTGATCATTTTTTTCATATCCTCTCTGAGTAGCCAAGAGAAGAGACTGTTGGGTTTTGCAATTTTTGAATCTTAAGACTTCATTTTCAGCATTTTTCACTTTTATCTTATCAAATATGAGAACTCATAAGTTTTCAATATTGGAATGAACTTTAGAGAACTTCTCTTCTCTGTCTTTGTGGATAAGAGGATCGAGGCTCTGAATTTTTAAGTGATTCATAATCTTGGAGCCAAAGTGAATGAAAAAATGAGCCCTGAACAAACATAGACCTCTTCCTTCCTATATTCTTTCCAGGCTGTAAATCAGGGAAAATATAAAAATAAAATATAAATCAATGCATGGTGCCTGGAAAGAGGATGTTCAGAGGTGCAACTCAAATGGGATTTTGGTAGTGCCACTGGGTTTACTGTAAGTGTAATAACTGAATAAACTATTGAGAGCATTTAAAAAGCTATATCAAGGCTATAGAGAAAGAGCTTTTAATTCACTTAAGGGATTAAGTTGTCACAGCAAGCACTGAATATATGAGCTGGGCCAAGGTGCTGCGGGCTGGTGGCCTGTGGTTGGGAGGGCCCCTGGTGAGTTCAAGCTGCGACCAGAGTACAGTGTGTCCTTACAAGCACTCAGGACTATGGTGGCCAGAATATGGACATCATGATGAAGGGTTTCTACTGCAGGCCTAGTGGGTAAACTTGTCCTCAGTTGCCTGGAAACTGGGAGACTGGTGTATCAAAGGAATGTGGGAGATATGCTCTCTAGGAGTTGTTTAGAAGCCTTTTTAAAGGACTCCAGCCCAACTGCCTTTTAGTCTGTGATATGGGAGCCATACCTAGACCCACTGTGGGCATCACGGGGCCACCAGGAGCTGCACAGAAATGTTAGCAGAAGCCCCTTTTTTCTAGCAGCCCTAAAAGGCTGATCAACCTTAGTAATGAGTTGCCAAGGCCAATACCTCTATAGCGCTTACTCTGCACCAGGCTCTATTTCAGCACTTTCCCTGTATACTGAGTGATTCAACCCTTCCTACCACTCTGGTAAGGAAGAATCATCATTATCTCCATTTCACAGATGAGGAAATTGAGGCCCAGAGGGCTTCAGTGACCTGCCTAAGGTCCCAGATTGAATGCACAGAAACTAGGATTTCAATATAGGTCTCTCTGACTCCCAAACTCTTAGCAGCACATCACGGTGCCTCCTGTATTCACACTGCAAACACTTAATGCCTAGGATGTACCAGCCTGTACCATAGCCAACAGCTCCATGTGGCTCCGGAGCCCTTGAAATGGCGTTGGTGCTGCCTGTTGAAAGGATAATATTGGGTTGGCCAAAAGATTTGTTTGGGTTTTTCTGTAAAATGGTCTGGAAACCCCGAATGAACTTTTTGGCCAACCCAATATTTTTGGATGTATTAGGTTAAATAGAATATATCATTAAAATTAGTCTCATCTGTTTCTTTTGACTCTTTAACATGTGATTGCTGGAAATTCTTATCTTCCATGAGGGGCTCACATTTTATTTCTCCTGGAGACCGCTGGCCTGGAAGATCCCACATCATGTCACAAAAGAAACAACCATTGGAAGCAGGCTGCAGAGAGTGCATGGTGACTATAGACAGCTGGGACCCCGCTAGGCAGAAGGGCCCATCTGCCCTTATTGCTCAGAGATAGAATGAGTCAAAACCAACATTTCCCTAGGAGTCTATTTCAGGATATTAATAGCAAAACCAAACAAACTCTAAGACCTATAAAATACAGGCCCGGGTATGTTCAGCATTGTGCTATTTCCAACAGATGTGTTTTAAATATTTTCTGAAGTTATTTCAAGGGTGCCTCAGTTTGATCACTTATGAAATGGAGCTAATAGTGCTGTGAGGAACGATCAGGTTAGTCCCTGTAAAGTGCTTTTTCACCGTGCTTGGCACGGTGGAAAGCTTACATGTGAGCCAGGACTACTCTAATAGCGTAGTCACTGTTGTTGCAGTTACTGCATGTAGTTGAAGGAGCTGGGGGATGCTGAATATGGGAGGATGCAGCAGGGCCTTTGGGGCAGGAGTCTCAGCTTCTGCACCTGCGTCAGCAAATGCACCTCCCCAGAATAGGGGAGGCACTCAGCCCTTGGAAGGTGGTGTTGATGACCCTCAGATATGCCTCCCACCACCCACCACCAACCACTCATCACAGCCCCTTGAACGGCACAAAGCTTCTAATTGTCTTCTCTCAATGGCATTTCGTTCTCTCCCCCAGAGGAAGGTCCGTCAGTACACTCTTCATCTTGTTCTGTTTTCAAGGACTTTCAATCTCCTCATAAATTGGCCCGGATCCCATAATTTTCCTGATTCCATGGATAAACAAANGAAGCACTCAGTGAGTAACTAACTCAGAATAACCAGGCCTGGATGTTATTTTCTAAAATAATTCCAGTTGTTTAGTAATGTCATATGCACTTTATGGCATGGCAATGTGAAATGAAGTTCATTTAAAACATTTTTGCAAGTAAATAAGCAAAATTTTTTAGCTGTCACATTTTTTTATATTGATACTATCTTAAGTTTTTATGATCCTTTGTTTTTAAGGATCCTTCCCAAGTTTTATTTCTGTTTTGTTGTTGTTTATTTCAACTTACTTGGCCAGTGCTTTGCACAAAATAGATACAAAAAAATAAGATTTTAAAATTCAGTTTGTAATTTGGAAATAATTTTTTATACACTTTCTTAAGTCTCAAGATATGCTTAAGGGTGTAAACAGCTATTCATATACCCATTGAAGAGGTCAGAAAACTAAGGCCAAGAGAAGGATTCAGAAAAGATCATTTAAGGGTACAAACAGCTTGTCTTTAGAATTATTTTTAAGCCAGAAAGTTGTTTTTTAAAAGAACAGTCATTCTCCCTAGAGAGAAATCCAGTCATAGTCACAGAAAGAAATTGTGCATGCTTATTTAAGGCAACATAATTCAGTTGAATTGTAGAATCCAAATGCCCACTAATGAATGAATGAATGAACAAAAGGTGATACATCTATATAGTAGAATACTAGATCGCAACAAAAAGTAATAGCGTGCTGATACAAGTTACAACATGGATGAACCTTGAAAACGTTGTGCTAAGTGAAAGAAGCCAGACACAAAAAGCATGACTGCATTTGTATTAAATGCAAATCCATAGATAACAAAATATAGGTCAATGATTGCCAAAGACTAAGGGGAAGAGGAAGAATGAGGAGTGATAACTTGATGGGTACAGGGTCTCTTCTTTTGGCAATATAAGTATTCTAAAATTAGGTAATAGAAATGATTATACAGCTCTATAAATGTACCAAAAACCATTGAACTGTATACTTTGAAAATACTAATTTTATAGTATAAAATTATATCTTATTAAAAAGTGATAATAAATGTAAAGCTTTATGTGGGTGAAATGAAGAGCAAAAATACACTGATCATTTATACCGTGCTTTCTACCAGGGTGAAATTTCATTATGTAGCTCATTCTGATAAAACTATTAGCAAAGTGACATTGCAAATTTGAAATACTAACCTTCATTCCATTATGCTATCAGGTCACTAAAGATAAATGTGAATGACTTACTTTTTATCCTGGCAATGTGTGTCCCTTGGTGAAAATCGTTCTCTGATATTAACAGTTTCTATTCAGAGGCAAGAGAGTTGAGCAGATATACCAGTTTAAGTGTCTGGTTTTTCCATTCTCAGTAAAAATGTTCTTGGATAGTCATAGTGAATGTTTGAATCTTTAAAGCTCTTAATCTTTGTCAAGCCGAATTCAAAACTGCCTGCTAAAATGGTTAATGTGGTAGAAATTAGTTGGGCTAATTAGGTCAATAAATATTCTAACTCATTAAGATAAAAGGTCAGATGGGTAAAAGACTGGAGAAGTATGTAGATGTTCTTTTTGATTCTGAAGACATAATTTTATTCCTGGATTTTTATACCATATATAGCATACTAAATTGTTTCTTTGATACAAAGATTAGTTGTGAATGAAATGTCTTCCAGGTGTATTAGGATTTGCATGAGTTATTCTCCATTATTTCTGTTCTTTGTTAGAAATCTCTTTTAGTGATTAATGCCTTAATTTTTCAACTTTGCTACTTAAGTGTACTTTTTTTGCAATTAGTGCCTGATTTATCCTCAGGTTTTCCCATGCCCAAGAACCCCTTGAGATGATTCTAGAGATGATTCTTCTATGTGGTCGAAAGAGTGAATTCTATATAGTATTTCCTCAGTATTTTTCTTGCTGCAGTCATACTTCTCTCTAAATAAATCTTTTAAGTCAAAGTATTTATGGAAGACAGTAAGTAAAGATTATTTGCTTTTTACAAACTAAGTAACATATTTTCTTTTCTTCACAGTTTTATTGAGATATAATTCACATACCATACTATTCATCCGTTTAAAGTGTCCCGTGATTTTCAGTGTGTTCACCGTTATGTGCCAACCACCATCACAGTCAATAATAGGACATTTTTATTACTCGAAAAAGAAACCCTGTACCCATTAGCTATCAACTCCCCTGCCAAGGTCCCCACCCTGCCTCTAGCACTTAACAGCTAATCTACTTTTGTCTTTATAGAGTTGCCTGTTTTGGAAATTTCATATAACTGGAATCATGTAATTTATTGGCTTTTGTGACAAGTTTACTTCACTTTACTGATATAATAAGGCTTATCAAAGTGTTTTATAGTGGTAAAAGGGTCCATTCATTATAAATATTTAGCAGTTATAAACAAATATGCATCTCATATCAGAGCACCGAAATGTGTAAGGCAAAAACTGACATAAAGGAAGAGATAAATAAAAAATTCAACAGTAATAGTTGGAAACTTCGATACTGCTTTCAGTAGTAGGTAGACTAGCTAAGGAGAAGATTAACTAATAAATAGAAAACTTGAACAACACTGTAAACCAACTATATACCTAACAGATATCTGTAGAACACTCTACTTCAGGGCACACATTATTCTGAAGTACACATAGAACATTCTCCAGACTAAACCATATGCAGAGCTATAAAACATATCAATAAATTTAAAATCGTAGAAGTAATGCAGAGTATCTTCTCTGACTACAGTAAAATGAAACTGGAAATCAATAACAGAAAAAATGGGAAACTCAAATATATTTGGAAAGTAAATAGCACACTCCTGAATAATCAAAGAAGTTGGGAAGTACTTTGAGATAAATGAAAATGAAGGCACAGCATATCAAAATGTATGGGATGCAGCTAAAGCATGACTTGGAAGAACATTTATAGCTATGTGTTTTATATGTATCAAACAGTGAAGAATCCACGTGCAATATGGGAGACTTGGGTTTGATCCCTGGGTCGGGAAGATCCCCTGGAGAAGGGCATGGCAACTCACTGCTGTATTCTTGCCTGGAGAATCCCATGGACAGAGGAGCCTGGTGGGCTACAGTCTATGGGGTCAAAAAGAGTTGGACATGACTGAATGACACAACACACACAGGTTAAGAAAGAAAGATCTCAAATCAAAAACATAACCTTCCACTTTAAGATACTTGACAAAGAAGAGGAATCTGAAATATAGTACAAACTAACATCCAGTTTTCAGTGTGGCTTCTATACACCCGTTAGAGAAAGCTAGTGTTTATGAAAATATGCACCAGATACTATTTTCCAGTATGGGCTCAGTTTAGAAACTGTCAACCAAATCATGAGCCCATTTCAGTTCCTAGCTCTTAAGTAGTCTTATGTGATAGAAAGAGCACTGTTTAGGGTGTTGACCAAATCCATGCCTGATTCCTGATACCACCACACCCTCTATGTGACATTGGACAAGTTGCTTAATGTCTCTGAGACTTACTTTCCTCATCTGTACAGTAGATGTAATTTTCTCTGTCTGAGAATTATAAGATAACATGTAAAAGGGCCTTGTTCAATATCTGGCATATAGTAGGTGCTTGATTCATTTTTATTTATAGTCACTGGTGAATTAAAATTGGAATGACAGCCTAAGTACCTATATGTGTGGATATACATATATGAATGGGGCTTCCCAGGTGGCTCAGTGGTAAAAGAATCTACCTGCTGATGTAGGAGAAAAATGAGATGCAGTTTCCATCCCTGGGTTGGGGAAAATCCCCTGGAGGAGGAAATGGCAACTCACTCCAGTATTCTTGCCTGGAGAATTCCATGGACAGAGGAGTCTGGCAGGCTACAGTCCATGAGGCCACAAAGAACTGGACATGCCTAAGCAACTGAGCGCACACACATACATATATGAATACTCAGAGAGACTGGAAGAGAAGTAGTCTAATGTCGAATCCTACTGTGTACCAGGCTTAGGGCTAGTCACATTATCTAAAGCTGCACCACACATAACTCGTTTGACAGTTTGGACTGATATTGCTGTTTTAACAACCACTAAAACAGTCTACTTAGGCAAAATACACATGCTGGCCTAATTGATTGTTTTAGAAATAGCTTATAATGGTTAAATATTTGAGCCCATCAAATATGAAAGGACTAAAACTTTAACTTGTTGTTGTAATTACTAGTGTAATAAATTCCATTAATTGTGTTTTACGAAAGCATATTTCTTAGTTGTGCAATTCTGTTGCCTATTTGGACTATAGATTAGTGGCATTAAAGCTTTGAAACACATTTATGATTTGATTGGCAAGATAACTGATTAAGTTCTGTTTTTACTCAAAGGATATTTTGGCAGGCACTTTTATGCTTATTTTGTTTACTGTGTGGTTGAATATTTTCACCAGCAACACAAGCCTCAAACCAGGTTCAGAACTAGCACTTGTCAAAACTGTAACATGAATATGAATCACTTAGAGATCTTGTTAAAATGTGGATTTTGATTTATCAGGTCTAGAGCGAGGCCTGAGAGTTTATATTTCTAACAAGCTTCCAGGGGTTGCAGATGTTGTTGGTCCATGGACCACACTTTCAGCTGCAAGATTGTGTAGAATCCAAGAGGTACTTAGGCTAGAATCAGAAATGAGGACAGCCCATCTGGTATTATATATCACAGTCCCAAATACCTATTCATACTCTCTGAGTATAATCTACTTCCTCAACTGAGCCCTGAAATAATTAAGAATTTGTAGGCATTGAACAGCAGTGATTCTATTCTTACATTTCATGTATTACAGTGATTGAATATGGTAATAGAATAATACCCTGTCATGCATTTTCAGTAATTCTTTGTACTGTCTATTACCTTGCGTTCTGCTCAGGCCCCTTTACACTGTATCTCATTGAATATGAAAAGTGATGTACATGAAGCATCTCCGTTTCCATTCTCTAGAGCTCTATAGCTGCCTTGTTGGCCCTCACTCTATGAATAGCAAAGAACAATGAATACAAACCACTTAAACCCCAGTCAGACTTTTGTTACCAAATGAAGAGAATAAGCAATTGTTTCCCCTAAACTCAGGCCTGATTATCTAATAATTTATGTGAGCATTTACGGAAGCGTCCTTGGAGAAGGAAATGGCAACCCACTCCAGTATTCTTGCCTGGAGAATCCCATGGACAGAGGAGCCTGGTGGGCTACAGTCCATGGAGTTGCAAAGAGTTGGACACGACTGAGCAACTAACACACACACACACAGCATGGAAGCTTCCAGGAAGGCTGATTTCAAGTCTTTAGTCATTTAAATGAGAGCACAGATTGAGTTTTACCTGGAGAGTCCATAGTGGGTGCATGATTTTTGTATGTAATTTGACTACAGAGGCATCATTTTAAGACCTGTCAAATTAAATTCTTAGTATGAAACAGATGTGGCTCAAAATGTAATGCCTGCCATCTGATTTGTTACAGAACGTAGAAATAGTCACAGTAAGGACAAGAGGAAAACGAGGACAAGAAAATGGAGAGGGAGGAGTAGCCTGACTGATGACACGGCCGTGTTAAATAGCAGCTTAACCACAAGCACGCTTCCTGCCAATGGTAGCAAAACAGACAGCACAAGGGAAAAGGGGACCCACAGAAGAACAAAACGTTTTTTATCCTATCCACGGTTTGTAGAAGTGATGGTGGTAGCAGACAACAGAATGGTTTTGTACCATGGAGCGAACCTTCAACATTATATTTTAACTTTAATGTCAATTGTAAGTATCTTCAAAAGTAGGTGATTTATGATGTTTCTAAATGTGCCTTTGGGAATGGGTTTCCACCCAGTGCTCTGGAGGATCATTCAGGGCTGGCATTTCCACGATTCAGGCAAGTGACTGAAGAGAACATAAGTTTATTCATTGACTGCTCTTGACAATGACAATAATGAGTATAAATCATGTTTATTCTGCATTAGATAATGTACTTCTTACTTAAAAGGCATCATTTCTAATCCTCCTGACAACTCCGCTAGGTAGATTGTCATTCCTATTTTGTTGATAAGAAAACTGAACCTCACAGGAGTTGAGCTGCTTGTCCATGATCATGTAAAGCCAGAAACGTAGCTTAGAGACTGCATGTGATCTTTAGCCTGTCTACTTCTCCGAATCATTGCCCTTTGACATGTGAACCGGCACAGCCAGGTCTGGGTCACCAGTAAGACATTTGGTCCCTGGTTGTGAATCAGAGTCACTGGTGGAGCTTTGTAAAATGGCTCTATCCCCTGCCCCCAGGATTTTTAATTAAGTAGTTTTGGGGTGAGGCTTAGGAATCTCTCACTTAAATTTTGAACTTTTCTGTTCCCATCTTGAATTGAAAAAGTAATAAATTTGCATGATAGAAAAACAGATCAAGCAGATCCAAAGACTAGGGGAAAAGCCTAAGTGCTTTCTCCTACCCAGTCTCCCAGAAGGCACCTATTTGGCAAGTTTATTTGCCCATATTTCTAACCAGCACTGTCCAATAGAAATATGATGCAAGCCATGTTTAAAAACATAGGTGAATGTAATTTAAAATTTTGTTAGCCACACACACAAAAGAAACAGGAAAAGTCAATTTTAATCATGTATTTTTTAATATCTAAATGTTATTTCAAAAATATTAATGAGATGAGTTTTTCTCCATAGTAAGACTTTAAAGCCCACTATGGCGTCACACTCAGAACACATCTCAGTTCAGACAAGCCACATTTCAGTTGTTCAGTGACCACTTGGCAAGTGGCCACCATGTTGGACAGTGCAGCTCTAGACACTTCTTAAGCAAACATGTATGGGTGTATTTTTTCAGAGATGGAGCATATGTAATATGGTTTTACATATTCCTATTGTCTTGAAATATTGGAGATTGTCCCATAATAGTCCATATGCTCTGCCTTCATTCATTTTAAGCCTCAGGCTAGCATTCCTATTAATAGACTGACCCTAGTTTATTTGAACGGAAATCTACTTGTATTACATTCCCCAAAGCATATGAAAAGCTGCCCTTTCGGAACATCCATTTAGAGTTTCTTCTTTCCTCTCTATGGCCTGTGGTTCTCCTTGTGCTTTCCCTGTGAATTCACCTGTGTTGTGAATCACTCTGCTATGTTCCTCATCCCCCCCACCCACCTGCCTCTTCCCCCTACTCTCCCTCACCCTCTTCCTCAAGTTCAGTCCCATGTGCCCCAGCCCTCTCCTATTCTGGTGGAGGGAAAGAAAAACCTAGTCATGCCTTTTACAGACTCAACTCCATTTCTACCCGATAAATTCAGATCTGTCAAGAATTTTAATGACAAGCATGGACTTAAGGTCAAATTAATCTTGCTTGAAAATTCCGGCTCTGCTATTTACCTACCACTCTCTGTTTAGTCTTGGACAAGTTGCTTAACTTCTCTGAGCCTCATTTTTCTCATTTGCTGAGCAAAGATTATGGTCATACCTAGTCTGAGTGTTGCTATGGGGACTAAATACAAAGGCATATGCAGTTTTAGCAAGGATCTAGTCCACAGCAAGCATTCAATGGGTGTAGCTCTAGTAATTAACGGTAATAATGGAGAAAAAAAAAAGTTACCAGATTATGGAGAATATAAATGGTTGGTACATCAACAGTGTTAGCAAGCTTGTTGCCCATGTGAGATTGCATAAATGGCAGTCCAGCTTCCATTGGGATGAAAAACCTCTATCAAAAGTTAATATCCAGTGTTTTGGCACTGAGGACTGCTAAGTTACGTGACAATGTGGTTTCCTTGGAAAACACCTTGAAATTTAAACTTGCTCGCATTTATTTACTCTCTGAAATTGCCATCTATGCATTTTACAAAGAGAGTTTTAAGAAATATTTGTTGACCGAATGAAAATTCACAACTCCAAAATGCGTATGTTTATGAACCATAAAAAGCCATGGAGACCAGCATAAGAAGTGATTTGCTTATTGCTTACAAAGAATTCACAATTAACTGAAAAATTTATCTTGGTTGCAGGTAGCCTCTATCTATAAAGACCCAAGTATTGGAAATTTAATTAATATTGTTATTGTGAACTTAGTTGTGATTCATAATGAACAGGTAATAAAGTTTTATTTCTTTTTTCTTCTCTCTGTATCCTAAATGGCATATCTAATTGGTGTTGGTACAGTGGATCAACCATAATTCTTGTCTGTATTTAGGAAGGACCTTCCATATCTTTTAACGCCCAGACAACATTAAAAAACTTTTGCCAGTGGCAGCATTCAAAGAACCATCCAGGTGGAATCCAGCATGATACAGCGGTTCTTGTAACGAGGTATAAGGATGTCTTATCCTTCCAGTCTTTTAGTTTCTGGTCACGTTGATGGGATAAGGTTGTGTGTTGCTGCTAGCCAGCCCCTAGTCCAGAGTTTTTTAGCTTTAGCACTACTGGCATTTTGGACCAGATACTGCCCTGTGCCCTGCGGGGTGGTTGGCAGCATCCTTTGTCTCTACCTATTGTATGCTGGCAGCTCTCCCTCTTCTTGACTGTGACAGCCAAACTATTGTCCAGACGTTACCAGATGCTCTCTGAGGGTGCATGGGGGAGAGGACAGAGTCACACCTGGTTGAGAACCACTAACCCATAGTTACCAAGTAGGCAATAAGTGTGTTAGACAGTCCTGAAAGTAAATGCCCTTATAGAGGGAGCAGCTGCCATTCAGATTGAACTGGTCATTACTGTGCAGGATATATATACAGTCTTGCCAGCTTTTGTGATTCTTTAAGAAGCCAGAAATGAGGTGTTTTGGTTTTTTTTTTTTTTGAAAATATGAATGCTCCTAGTTTTTAAATGGTAGCTTCTAGTTCAAAATATTTAAAATGCTATGCAGGGCAACAAAGAAGTATGCTAGCCTTGGGCTTCCCTGGTGGCTCAGACAATACAGAATTAATGCTGGCCTAGTTGTGTCTTCCATCAGCCATCTTTGATATGGTCACAAACATTCTTAACTAAACTTAAGTGAAAGGCATTTATAACCTTCTCAGAATGTTTTTTTCAGAAAGTAGAATCACTTGTTTCAAGGTATGAGGAAAATCCTGGGTAGAAAGATTTTCATTTGCCCTTGGCTACCCTGGTTGACAGGAGACGACTCAATGTAGCTTTTAATTTGTAAGCCAGTGATTCACAAAATTTTTGATGCAAACCCCTGGCTCTGTTAACTAGCTTTTTGTCATCCCTCCCCATCCCTAAAGTAGTGGTGGTGTGAATACCTGAAAGGCTGAAGTGTTTGCTTGTATTGGTGTTTACTGTTGGGTGTCAAGGCCCTAAAGCAAGTCTGCTTTGCTTTCAGACAGGATATCTGCAGAGCTCATGACAAATGTGATACATTAGGTGAGTCTGCTGTGCGTATCCTCTCTGGCTTCAACACTTTACGACACGCTTTTCTTCCAAGCCACAAATGCTTTTTAAAGTAAATCCTTGTTTGTTTGTTTGTTTTCCTTTCTAATAGGTCTGGCTGAACTGGGAACCATTTGTGATCCATACAGAAGCTGCTCGATCAGTGAAGATAGTGGATTGAGTACAGCTTTCACAATAGCCCATGAGCTGGGCCATGTGTATGTTTCCTTTCCATATTTTCATTTCATCTGCAGTGACCTAAAACTTTGGTTCCTTCGCATCAGTGAGCATTCACTGGACTTTAAAAGGTGTAAGACACTTCTCGAGGCATAGTTGAGTTTGCAGGGTTGAAAAGCTTTGAACCTTGTTGGAAGAAATGACTTTGACTTCAGAAAGCTGAGTAAATGCAGTACACCCTGTTTAGCCTTACCTCCTGTGTCTCTTTGGCTTGACTGAACAGGTTTACTAGGCAAGGTCTAATATGCTCCTTTCAAAGTGGAAGAAAGGGGGTTTTTCTACCCCTTCCACTGAAGCAGAGAGTATATCAGCCCAGAAAACTTATCTTTGTTTAGTAGGGTCCTCCAACATTTCTGTGGCCTGCACAATTTTCCCAAACCCAGATCATTCCTGATTCTGGTTATACAAGTTTGTCCTTCAGATACTAGCCTCTGAGAACAGAGGTGACCCTCTTTCAGGGGAAAGAATGAACAAAGATACAGAGAAGAAAGAAACCATTTCCTGTGTATGATCACTAAGTGTCTGGTCATTATGAAATTGGTTTTTCGTTTTTGTTCTTTAGCAACAAAGCCTTGTTAGAATGTGGGGCAAAACAGTATAAATTTACTCAAAATTATTCCAGTTTTTTATCTGCCATCTTTTCTTTCTACAGTGATTAAATTACTTATACCTTTTTGGAATAATTTTCAAAAATAGCTCTGTATCGATCTGCATGTCAGATGTTTGCTTTAGAGATAACATCATCTATTAAACAAACTCTTTCATTTGCCAAATGTTTTTTAAAGGCACTTTATATGCAGTGTACCACGGTAGGTGTAATGCAATACGCATATATAGAGGAATCTCTAATCCCAGTTCCACAATCTCTTATCCCAATTCCACATATGATGAATATATTTCAAGCATATTTTAAGAGCACACTCCTTTTATTCTCCAAAGGAAATATCAGAAGGTGCTCAATATTTACAGAATAAAAAAGGCATGACTTTCAATTAAGCCTTGGTGATAGATCAGAATCCTTTTTAGTCAATCATCTCTCTGTCCCTTGATTTCTCAAATACCTTCATGAAACTCAAGGATTTCTTGGAACTAGGTTTGAAAATTACTGATTCTACCAGCATTTCCCAAAGTTTGGTACTCTTACACTGATTCCAAGAGAATGGTCTATGGGGCGAAATAAGAGTGTTGTAATCCAGTGATTAAAAAAAAAATTTCCTAGCCATGTTTGGAGTGCCAAGGCCAAATACCATGAAGTAAAGGTTCTGACAAGTCCTGTGTTGATTTTAACTCAGGTGTTGATTTTAGCTCAGTTCCCCCATACTTATTTTAACAGAATCTTTGGAGGATTTTCATTTATTTGTTTTACATGAAACCTAGTAAATTACTTTAGACCTTTAAATAGGAGATGTAGATTTCATAGTGAGGAATAGGGTGATGTTTCCATGGGGCAACTATTCCTGCCCCAGAACACGGAACAAGGAGAGTTACAGAGACAAGAATGTATTCCAAGGGCAAGGGTGTATTTGATTAACAGATTAACATTTCCCCCCAAAACAGGGCTAACAAAAATATACTGTGTAAAGAAATATAATTAATTTCCTATTAATTCCTTTCCCCCAACGAGTTTATAAACCTCTTTTAGATGGTTATAAAATTGACATTTTAAGGAATGTAAGAATTTTAAATAGCAACAACAAAATATTTATGCCATATAGAAGTCTTAATTCACAGTTCACAGACAACTCCCCTGTAAAAACTATGCTGTTGATGTGTTTCCAGGAGCTTTCATTTATATTTTCTCCCTTAATCTTTATAATCCCCACAAAGTAGATATTATTAAGTCAGTGTGTTTGACTTAGAGATATTAAGTTAACCAAATTACAGTAGCCAACCAAATTGGGGTAGCTAATGAAGGCATAGGAGCACATGATGCTGGAGCACCGGTTCTAGAGTAGAAATCAGCAGGCAGCCAGATAGCCAAGATCTGGACTGGATTGTTACAGCATTCCCTTTGACTTGAGGAGAACATATGCTATTTCCCTTCCTGTAAGATGGAAACAACATATATACCCTATCTCAAAAGTGTCAGGAGGTAAGAAACCAAGTAATCGGTGGATGATGTGAGTTGTGGCTTAAACAGAAAGTTGTATTCCTAGCCTGTTAGTGAATTATTTTTGTTTTGGCACTTTGTTGCCTAGAGTTAACTTTGTTCTTATGTTAAGAAAAGTGAAAATCTTTTTTTTTTAATTTCCTACCATATTCTCTGACAAATTTTTCTAATTAACTTTTTCAAAATTAAATGTTAAGTTGTTATGGTCATGACTTTCTGATAAAATCCGAGAGCTGCTCGGAGGAAAAAGCAACCAACCTTCTATTTGTTGAGCATCATTGGATGCTTCAAAAATAACTCCTGCCTTCCTGTACCAGCTTCATAGACACTGAGAATCTAAGAGTTAGGAAGAATTGGGGAAGTAATTGAGTCTCTACTGAACACAGAAATCCTTACACAGTGTTCCTGAAAAATTGTCCATGTCTTGCCTCACAGGAGAGAATGCAGTTTGTATATATTCCAAAACAGGAGGTATTAGACTGAAGTAAACTCCAGTTCTAGCTCACTTAATAACCATGTGACCTTGATCAAATAGTTAAACCTCCTACTTCCCAATTTCCTCTTCTGTAAAATGTGAATAGTAATAGCATACTATTCATTGGGTCAAATAAGGAATTAAGTTAAATAAAACATCAAATGCATTTAACACACTGGCTAGTACATTGTGAATGCTAAAAAAGTCTTGTTAATTATTTTTTAGTAAGTGCTTGATGAAGGGCTATTGTTATACAACCCCTGCTATGAACAAACGTTCCTGACATTTGAATGAAAAAAAAAAAAGTTTTCTGTTTACATGATGAAATAAACTGGATTTTATCAAGTCATGTTGGCATGGGGAATAAACACCAGCTCCTTTGCACCAGAGAGAAACAAGCAAGATTTGAAAGCTTTTCTTGTATTAGGTTTGTTGACGGAGGTGTTACACTGAATCTGCATCTCGGTTTAGAATTCTGGAAAGTCATTTCTTTAAGAAAATAGACTCTTAAGCATCCATTACTATTAAGTCCAACCAAGAGAGTCGGAGTTTTCCCATCTGGCAATTATTGAGGGGCCTAAGGTTTTAAAAGAAACAGGAAATAAAACATGAGAAATTACTGGGATGGACCTCACAGACTTTTATTCCAGCTTTTATTTTTTTAATAAAGCAAGTCAGTTGACTTCTGTCTGACTCTCTTGTTTTCATATCTAAAGATATGAAGCAAAGTCAGGGGAATTTCTCCCTAAATGCCAAGTTAGTCAGATGCATCAGTTTTGTGACTAGGAATAGTCATCCAGAGAGGAGAGCCCTCGTGAGGTTGTTGCCCAGTGGATAATTATCTGACTGAGAAAGGCATGTGGGTCATAGAACTGATGTTTCTGGATTGAGAAATGCTTCCTGTCATTTTTTTTTCCCCCCCCGCTTCCTTTCTCTAAGCCAAGAATGGCAAATATGTGTTAATGCTGCTGCTGAGTTCCCTCCCAGACCCAAGAGGACGTTGGCACTCCATCATAGCCATTTTTTTGGGGTGGAACCTGGATTAGTTTAAGAATTCTTTTGTGCCCAGATTTTCAGGAAGCCAGTACCAATCAATTGTCATTGGCGTGAAGCTTGAAACTATTTGCCATCTCTGAGTTAAGCCAACTGAATTGGCACGCCTCTGGTTTCCATGCTTGCAGCTTTACTTAATGGGTTTTATTGTGCACGAACTTTGTATAGCTCTATAACGGTATACTTACATGGTTTTAGCGTCTGTCAACCTGACCCAAAAAGGAGGAGATGCCAAGACCCACCGTGAGCCTCTCATTAGAAAGCTTTTGGCTTCAGGTTTTGACACTTGACTGACTCTTTATGTGAATAGTGTTATCATAACCTGCCAAATTCTTGACTCTATAAATTGGCCTTTAACAGCTTGTTAGGAATTCCAACTACTGTATTCTAGCACCAGCTACAGCACATGCAGAGCCTCTGCAATTCCACAAAATACAGCTAAGCCAAATAATGGCCCAGACATGTCTTTTTTTTTTTTTTTTTTTACATTAAAGGGACTTTACATTCAATTGAGTCAGAAATATGTTTTATTCTACTCTCTACCTTTAATCCTCTAGTAAGTTTTGTTCTGCTCACCAGCATTCAGATTCTTATCCATAATGCAGTAGTCTGTTAAATTTTTTCTCTTAGCTGCGTTATATATTATAACAGCCAATTATAACAGCTCAGTCCCTTATTGTTTATTAACTTTTTTTTGTCATTGTCTTCTGGGCCTTAGGTTCAACATGCCTCATGATGACAACAATAAGTGCAAAGAAGAAGGAATCAAGAGCCCCCAGCACGTCATGGCCCCAACACTGAACTTCAACACCAACCCCTGGATGTGGTCAAAGTGTAGTCGAAAATATATCACTGAATTTTTAGAGTAAGACTTGAACTTTGAGTACAGCCTTCATGCTAGTATCTGACCTACATGCAGTGAACTCATTGTGGGAAAGAAAACGTAGAGTCAAGCATTCCTTTTGAGTTGTTATTTTTGTTGACATTCCTGGGAGGAGGGAAAAGAAAAATACTCTCTGACATCTGTGTAGCTCATAGAAGACTTAGAAGACTGCAGACTGAGCTGAAGAAAATGTTGAGATCTTAAAGAGAATATGTAAATGTTGCTTCATTCTCGGTAAAGCTATGAAATCTGTTCAGGTCTTGGGGAAGAGACCGTGAATGTGATAACATGATGAAGGAAGGCAAATATTTATGTGCTTCTAAGTTAGTAATTTGGGGTTGGAAAGAGATAGGGAAGTGAGACATCCCCAAAGAACATTACAGGGTGGATGAAAATTGCACAGACCTCCATGTTGTTGAATTAAAAACATCCTCTGTCTCTCTTTATCTCCTTCCCTCTTTCTCCTTTTTTGCTTTTTTTTTTAAGTTTCCCACCAGGATGCTCAAGGATACAATTACTTTATACAATATCCTTGTGTCACAGATTTATTGCTCTTCTTTCCCAGATGTACAGAAGGTTAAGTGATTATCCCAAGGTCACTGGGTGTATATTTCCCCAGCCACAGGGAAAAGGGGGCTTGTTAATCAGAACTCACTGGGTGTGAATTTTCCAGAAGATGTGTTTGCAGAAACATGGAAGCTGGGGTTTTTGTTTTTGTTTTTTTTTCAGCCAGATGATCTAAAGTGTTTCTTACTGTAGTCATTTATTCACTTACCCATTCAATCAGCAGATATTTACTAAACACGGATTGCTATGGACAGGATCCCATATTTGGGTGAAAAACAAACGTTTTCCACCCAAAACAAGCTTTTACCCCTAAGAAGCTTATACTCTATTGAAAAAGATGACAAAAAATAAACATTTTAGAATAATTGCCCTGAGATGTGATAAAGGCTGAAGCAGGTATACATTTCCCCCTGGTTGTATACATGGAGAAGGAAATGGCAACTTACTCCAGTCTTCTTGCCTGGAGAGTCTCAGGGACTGACGAGCCTGGGGAACTACGGTCCATGGGGTCACAGAGAGTCGGACACACCTGAAGTGACCGAGCATTCATGCATGCATGCATGTTGTGTGTGTAGCCAGTGGTTCCAAAACAAGTATACATCAAAAAGTAGGCTTCTGGACTCAAGTTTGGATGAAAAGAATAGAGCAAAAGCAAAACAACAAAAGACCAATCTTTGCTACCACTAACAAGACAGAATGACCTGCACTGCCTTCTGGAGACTCTGACAGTCACATCTTATCACTGCCCTTACCACCTGCATTTTTCTGCTTCCCACAGCACTGGTTATGGCGAATGTTTGCTTAACGAACCTGAATACAGACCCTATCCTTTGCCTCATCAACTGCCAGGCCTCCTCTACAACGTGAATAAACAATGTGAATTGATTTTTGGACCAGGTTCTCAGGTGTGCCCATATATGGTAAGTGTCTGGGGTCTCTATCTACCCTCATAACTGGATTGTGAACTTTTTTTATTCATAGTTTTCCACTGGATTCTCATGCTAACATATACCACTCATTGAGTGGTCCATTAACTATTAAGGATAATAGTGATGATGATGATGGGGATAAACAGTAACAGTTCTCAGTGTTGGGTGTTTCCTGAACTTTGTCATTTCACTCTCAGCCCAAAAGGAAGATACAATTATGGTTTTTATTTTATAAGTGGGTAAGTGAGACTCAGTGGGGGACAAGATAACAGAGCTGGTAATGACAGAGCTCGGCCCTTTTTTCTCTGTGTCTCCTTTTCTTCCCACCAGCTTGTCCAGAAGACTTTTATTATAGGGACTCTTCTAGATTCAGTAACTCATGAGACAAAACTGTTTCCCTGTTTTAGCTTGTCAAGACCATGTCCTATGACTGCCTGGGGCTTGAAATCATTTCTGGTGGTAGCTCAACTGGCAAGTGTGTGATTCTTTGATGTATGTGTTAAGAACATTTGGACCAATGATATGATCCAGTGGTTAACAAGAGGCTTAGCAGAACTGTTCTTCTGTGGGATGCCCCATTCTATTCCTTTAGGTGTTTTTCTGGGAGAGGTTCAGAGATAGCTGGTGAACAGTGATTACATGGAAATAACAAAATATTTTATGTAAAATGTATCCATGATTATATTCATTTCTCTGTTATTCATGATAGCAAACATTAGGAGTGACCTACAAGCCCAAGAATAGAAAGGTTAAGCAAACTTATGTGTGTGCTTACTCAGTTGCGTCCAACTCTTTGTGACCCTGTGGACTGTGAACCCATCAGGCTCCTCTGTCCATGGATATCTCAGGCAAGAATACTGGAGTGGATTGACATTTCCTCCTCCAGGGCATCTTCCTAACCCAGGGACTGAACCCGAGCCTCTTGATTTTCCTGCACTGACAGGCGGATTCTTAACCACTGCACCATCTTCATTTAATGGAATATTATTATACAGAAATTGAAACGTGATTATACATGGGAACATGCTCCAGCTATAGTTTTAAATTAAAATACCAGGATACAGAATTATTTTTACTGAGTATTTTCTCAATGTAAAAGGGAGAGAAGAGCTTCAGAAAAGACTGGGTAATTTAAAACTTTTTTTTCTATTAAACAAAAAAATAGGACCTTCTGAATTTTTCTACTGTGAGTGTGGTTTATTCTCATCATCATGGGAACAGTTATTTTTTTGGCTAAGGACATTCGTGCCCCTGCGGCTAGTGATGTGACACCTGGGCAGGCTCTCACTGCAGACTCTTCACCTCTGAGCCAGGCCCCTTCCTGCCGGGTGCTCCTGATGTTCCCAGCTCCTGCACAGATGCCCCACTCCTGCTTGCCCTTTGTCTTCTCCCTTTGGGTAGGACATGATGCCTGTGTGTGTGTGCTCATTCACTCAGTTGTATCTGACTCTTTGCGACTCCATGATGCCTACCGTTCAGTTAAACCTTCTTCATGTCCTCTCTCTATTGTCCATGTTTCCAAAGAAGAGAGTGAAGTACTTTGAAGTCTGTACTTGAAAACTGTCTGAAGGCATTTTCTCGTTAGATTTTGGTTTTCTCCCCTTGTCCCCAGGTGAAGCACTGGGATTCTTCCATGTGGAAACCCACAACCTGAAAAGCCCACCTGGTCAGCTCCAGGTGTAGGAGACCATGGGCCTCTGCAGTGTATTTGAAGTCCAACTCCTTGGTTTCCTCCCTTGCTTTGGAGTTGAGTTTTGCTCTTCCATGTTTTGCATGTATCTTGTTCACTGCCCTCAAGAGTTGCACTTCACTTCACTGCGGCAGAGCAGAGTACATTCTGATTTGCTATGTTTATATGTATCTTGAAGCTAAATGCATAGATGAGTAGTTTGCCTTGAGATTAAACAGTGTAAACAGAGTAGACACCTAGAAATTGTGGTTTCTGTGTTCTCTCCATTTGAGTATTTTGTACTTTCTTTGAAATATTTGTGGCATAAATAAAACAAGCTACACTACAAGGAAAAAAAAATAGTATGGCCTGAAATAGAGCTAAATATATCAACTTGGACAACTCTAAAAGTCACAGTGCATAGAGGAAACAAATAGCAAATTGTAGGATGCCTCTGTATGTTCTGAAATAGCGAGTAGCATTGTTTGTTGAAAGCCAAAGTATTGTACATTATCGATAGATATTTAAACATTTGTAGTAAAAGCAGTGGGCTTCCCAGGTGGCTCAGTGGTGAAAAATCTACCTGCCACTGCAGGAGGTATGGGTTTGCTCCCTCAGTGAGGAGATCCCCTGGAGGAGAAAACGGCAGCCCACTCCAGTATTCCTTCCTGGAAAATCCCACGGACAGGGAAGCCTGGCAGGCTCAGTCCACGGTGTCGCAAAGTGGGACATGGCTGAGCCCATGTGCACACAGAGTAAAAGCAATGGGAATGGTGAGACGGTGAGCATCACTAGAGCAATGGTTACCTATGTGGAGAAAGAGAAGGGATTGGGATTGAGAATGAGTGTGCAAGGCTGGGCCCATGAAGTGTCTTCTTTCTTAGTTTGGGAGGTGGACATATGGGTATCCATTATGTTATTGTTCATATTTTTTATATGCCTGCAATATTACTGATATTTTGTCCCTTCTTTCTTCTGACATAATATGTATGGCTTAGTAGGGAAAAATACCAGTTTTAACATTAAGTCAAACCAAAACTAATCACAACAGAAATCAAAACCTACTCTCCAATCATCAGTCCAGTTCAGTTGCTCAGTCATGTCCGACTCTTTGCAACCCCATGAACTGCAGCATGCCAGGCCTCCCTGTCTATCACTGACTCCCGGAGTCCACCCAAACCCATGTCCATCAAGTCGGTGATGCCATCCAGCCATTTCATCCTCTGTCGTCCCCTTCTCCTCCTGCCTTCAATCTTTCCCAACATCAGGGTCTTTTCCAGTGAGTCAGCTTTTCGCATCAGGTGGCTAAATATTGGAATTTTCAGCTTCAACATCAGTCCTTCCAATGAACACCCAGGACTGATCTCCTTTAGGATGGACTGGTTGGATCTCCTTGCCATCCAAGGGACTCTCAAGAGTCTTCTCCAGCACCACAGTTAAAAAGCATCAGTTCTTGGGTGCTCAGCTTTCTTTATAGTCCAACTCGCACATCCATACATGACCACTGGAAAAACCATAGCCTTGACTAGACGGACCTTTGTTGGCAAAGTAATGTCTCTGCTTTTTAATATGCTGTCTAGGTTGGTCATAACTTTCCTTCCAAGAAATAAGCGTCTTTAAATTTCATGGCTGCAATCACCATCCGCAGTGATTTTGAAGCCCAGAAAAATAAAGTCAGCAACTGTTTTCACTGTTTCCCCATCTATTTGCCAATCATAGCTCATTGCAAACCTAAATTCACATCATATATTTCCATTGTGATACTGACCTGCCCTTTGTTCTGCCAGCTTCAGTTTCCTCATCTATAATTTGGGGAGACATTACTAGGACCAAATGGCATCTTGTTTTTTTTTTTTTCAAATGGCATCTTGTATGTTCCTGTTGCACAGTAGTTCCCCTCTGACATCCCTGCAAACCCTACCAGTCATAGAAGTGTGTCTTGTGGGCTGCTCTCTGTATCCATTAGACTATTTTATCATTTATCAGACCAAGGAAAAAAAACCGTTTCTAACCTATACTGTACATCACCGGCTAAATGTTTGTTGAAAGCAACCCTTGCCTTGCTTGATGTCACTGAATCACATTGTCACTGAATTGTCTTCAACTGAATTGCACAGATGCAGTGTAGACGGCTCTGGTGCAATAACGTGGATGGAGCTCACAAAGGCTGCCGAACTCAGCACACGCCCTGGGCTGATGGGACCGAGTGTGATGAGCCTGGAAAGGCAAGTAAAGCCCCGATCTGTTCTTCTGTCTTGGGGCAGATGTGGGCAAGATCTGGGCTGTAGGCTCAGTTACCGTTGTTGAGAACATAAGATAACGCAGTGTGTTTCAGCATGCATAATACTTTTTTGAGGTAGGAGGTTCAACTTTGCTCTTGAAAATTGTGCAAACTTACCTTACAGCCTAATACTGACACAAGGGACATAGCTATCATTATTTCCTCAATTTATTAGACATATTTTTCTCATTTTTAATGTTTTTGAAATTCCAATGTGCTTTTCAATTTATGGGAACATTTAATGTGAGGTACATATCTTTTCTGTCTCTCTCTCTCTCTCTTAGAGTGGCAGTGGAAAAGGCTGTTCAGTTGTTGGAATATCTTAAATTCAAGAAAATACAGAAAGACTTACTGTGTTCACTACTTGGATACTAGGCTTTTCCCAGGCAGTATTGATCGCTTAATGGAGCTGTGATGTCACCCGGGTTATTTGCAAATCCAAATTCTGAGTTAGTTATAATAGTTCCCATGTATTTGTTAGTAACCAAACAAAACCTGCTTCTTGTATAGCCTAGTGATAACAAAATCCCAACAACTACAAGTATTATTAATGTAACATTTTGCACCTGGTGTCCATCTTTTAAGAAAAAAAAAGGGTAGTATGTTAAGGATTTACTTACCAAAAGTTTTAGATATGAACCTGATTTTTAAATTCATAAAGAAAATGGTATTCTGTCACTTCGCTGTGGTGCGATCCCTGTACTATATCTGAGTTTCATGTCGTCCTTACTTAAGTTTTTTCCTTTCTCCTCATTTCTCTCATCGCCACTTTACTCACTTTTATTATTTTGTTCTCATCTGATTTTCTGTCTTTCCATTTTAGGAATCAGTAGCTCCCAGTGTTTTCATGGAAACATGTGGTTCTCAGAGATGAGGAACTTACCTATCCCATCCCTGATTTTATAGATAGGGAACACAAAGGAGAAGTGACTTCAGTTCAGTCGCTCAGTCGTGTTCAACTCTTTGGGACCCCCATGGACTGCAGCATGCCAGGTTCCCCAGTCCATCACCAATATTCAGGACTGGTTTCCTTTAGGACTGACAGGTTTGATCTCCTTACAGTCCAAGGGACTCTCAAGAGTCTGACTTGCCCAAGGTCATTCAGCCTCACTCTGGGTGGAGTCCTCACACACCCTGCTCCCTCCCTCCCCATTTCTCTTTGCTTTCTGTGTCTGAAGGGGCTGCAGACTCCACAACTGCAGGCTGTGGCCATAACTCAAACTCACTGAGCTCTTAAAGTCTTTATGGTCAAGCAGGAGAACTAATAGCTTATCCACTCATTTCTTAGAGTAATTTCAATTTTTTTAAATTTTATTAGAGTGACTTTATAAAGTTGCAATGAAGAAGATTTTGTACTTGACCTAGCTTGGTTACTCTGTCAGCTCTGGTCTCACTCCTCTACGGCGAGGACCTCAGCATTTGAGAATACAGCTTTCTCCAAGAGCAGCCTAGCAAAACTTTGTAAGGACATAAGCATAACAACTTTTGCACTGCCACTTTCATTCACTTAGAAAGAAATATATCTACTTGGTCAGAGTGAACCTTTCACTTTTTGCAAAACATTTAACTCAGTGTGTTGTAGATGGCCAAAGAGTCTTAGGTTTGAGTGGAAATATGGTTCCCAGGCTTCCACGTCAGCCATTAGAATCCACTTGTTCTTCCTCAGTGAAGATGTAGCTTCAGCGTGCTTCTATACATGGTCACCCATACAGCTGCTATCAGTTGATGGGAGATGATAGTAGACATGGTTGACAACTTAGTTAGTTGATCTGAGTTGGAACCAGCCAACTATTCATTTAAATTGAGTCTGTTTGAGCTCAAAGATATCACTGGTATTGTGTCATGGTTCTTAGTCAATCTGATATATCCACCTATTATGTCTAAATCTGATACATATTACAGATGGAAAAACCTTAACAAAGAACTGTCAATCATATGATGACATGAATTGTATTTAGTAAAATAGTCATGTACAGGCTACCAAGCTCCATGTAGTACTTGAGAAGATGTCTGTTGTGTCTTTTTCTAATCTTCTGTTTTTGTAACAGTAGCAGAAGATAAAAGATTATAGTATAATCTCATACCTGATAAATGGGGGATTTGGGGAGATCTTTCAAAAAAACATTTACCTTGTAAGCGTTTGTTCAGCAAAAGCAAGAGACTTCAAGGCATTCCAAGGGCAGTCTCTGAACACTTTCAGAGAAGCAGCTATGCAGAGAAGATGCTGGGTACATTTTTAGTTTGTTTTAGTAAAGTGGCTAAGTCTAGTAGCTTATATTAAAGACATGGCTGTTTGTGTGTTTATTTCCCAGAAGAGCATTTATGCATTTTACAAATAAGATGGTGAATATGTTTGCACAAACATATTCTGTTTCTGTTTCTCCATTCTGTTTTGTTTTCATCAAATTGGCAGTAAACCTTATCCTTTTCTCTAGCAAATTCTAACTCCCTTTGCTGCTAGGTTAAATTTTTTTCCTTTCTCTTCTCTCTGCCTTGCTCCCTCAGCAGTAATCTGTCTTGGACTGCTGACACAATGTTATTTTGATGAATGGCTCTCTCATGTCCCTTTATTTTTTCCATTCTCTTGTTAAGTCCATTAACATTTTCATTTTAACCCCGTTTGTAAATCTGAGGTTTGAAACTCTTGTATTTTAAGCTTCTTTGGGACAAAATTGACCTCCAAGTCCTTCTTCCAGTCTCTTTAGAAAAACATTTATGTAAAATATCATTTAAATGATTCTGGGTGCTTTTAGGAAAGGCCGATTATGTTTTGGCTCCAGCTCCACCAGTTGCTTAATGCTTTGTTATGATGTAATGGTTTTTCTAGTATATAATTATTGTTTGTTTAGTTTCCTGGTAAAATAGATTAACTTGATACATATTTGCCAAACAGTCCCCATTTCCAGCCTCTTTCACCTCAGGTTCTTCCCTCTTCCTCTGAGGTTATCCCTTCCCTTTGAACCCCCATCAGTGGTCATATCAGTAAGAAATATCTAAGTTGCAGATGAGTTTTATTTAGGTTTTCTTTTAAGAAGGGACCATATAAGGACATTTTAATCCATTGTTAACTAACCTATGCCCTTATTCTGCTCTGGTTTATGGTAATACTTAATGAGAATTATGGTCACTTTGAAGAATATTGTTCTTGTGTGAAGGTACAGTCTATAGAATAGAGAGGCCAACAGACTAAAGACTGAAGTGTTGTGAGGAAAAAAATATATTTCCAAACAACTTCTCATTATGAGAGTCCATGACTAGCCATAGGAATGTTCTCTTTAGTTTGTAGAATTTATAAAATGTGTATTTGATATCAAGATTTGAGGGCCGAATTTGGGCATTGGCTGTAACCTCAATTGTATATTAATTAAGAATTTTGTTCAGGTCAGATTGAATTGTAGTAGTATAAGAAAACTGGCTTTTTTTCTGACACACACACACAAACGCAAAAACTAGTCAGATGTAAGCAGGTCATGGAGCTGCCATGGTAGGTGTACAAAATAAGAGACACAGGCTCCTAATTGCTTTCTGTTCTACTATCATATACAAATGGCCATCATCCTCAATATCACAAAATAGCTGCTATAGCTCCAGCCATTGACTCTGAGTCCCAGGCAGAATGAAACCAAAGGACAAGGTGCAAAGAGGCAAAAGGACCTTCCCAGGAATCTTATCCAATGAATTCTGCTAACATTTCTTTGACCATTTCTACCTACACAAGAATCCAGGGAAATATAGATTGTTAGGAAGGATGAAGAACAGAATGATAATGGGTAGAGTGTCAACCTCAGAGTGTCAACCTCACCTCACCATCTCATTAGTCTTGCTTTTAAATCTCAGTCTGTTTAAGATATCAAAAATTGTTCCCATTTGCTAACCGTAGAAGGACAGCATGTGTCACAGTTAACAGTGTGTACTCTGGAGCCAGACTGTCTATGTTTCAGTGTTAGCTCAGCTCCTTAACAAATGTTTGACATTAACCCCCCTGTGCCTCTGTTTTCTTTTCTGTAAAAATGGGGTAATAGCAATACCTATTTCACAGTATGCTATGAGGATTAAGTAAGTTAATACATACATAATACTTAGAGTATTATTATGCACATGTAGTAGTATTATTGAGTGCCTAGCAACTGTTAAGTGCTATTAAGTGTAAATATTTGCTCTTATTACTACAAACCTTTTTCAAGTTGGATCTCCTATGTCCTCAGCTGTATATTAGGTGCTTTCCATACATTGTCTCATGTTAAACTCAAAACAACTTTGGCAGGTAGGTTCTCATTTTTCAGCTATGGAATTAGAGTTCACTGACTCATCTGAGGTCACAATTAATTTGTAGTATGGCCACCCCATGCCACCAGACCATTTGCCTGCTAAGCTATGTCCCCTTAAGATCTGCTCTGTCCAATAGGGCAGCCACTAGCCACATATTTCTGAACTGAAATGTGCTACAATGAAAATATATACCACGTGTTAAAGACCTAGCATGAAAAAAAAGTGTGGGAAGAAAACCTTAGTTATAATTTTATGTTGATTATATGGAAAAATAATAATGTCTTAGATATTTTGAGCTAAGTAAAAGATATTAAAGTTAATTTCAGTGTTCTTTTTACTTGTTTTAATGTGGCTACTAGACTTCCTTAAATTACATGTATGGCACAAGTTACGTTATTAGATAGTGGTGCTGTACACCAGGCTGCCTCTCTCATTGATTTTTTTAACATTTCTAATTGAGGGATATTTGCTTTATAGTATTTCATTGGTTTCTACCAAACATCAACATGAATGAGCCATAGGTTTACCCATGTCCCCTCCCACTTGTCTCACTGATTTTTATGTGCATAGATTCCAAGGAATGTTCAAGATGGCTATAAAGAAAACTGTAACATAGTTTTGGGGAGTGATGTGGTCACTTCTGCCTCTGCCCACATTTCTCGGGTACAGAGTTGTCCAGGAGTCTTTGGATGCCGAACCTTTTAAGCCTCAGCCAAACAGCCAGAGGGAGGGATGTGGCCCCAGTTACCCTAGAGGGTAATTATAAGGAAGGAGGCCTAGGGCAGAGTAGAGAAAGCCCAACTGCGCTCTTTTAAATAATTGTATGCCAGGCTTTTGCTGGCACTGGCCGCTGACTGGGGCTTCACCAGTCTCTTATCTGTCCCGTTTCCCCGCGCACTCCCCCACCGCCTGACTCTGCTTCTAACCTGAGTCCACCCTGCAGATAAATCACAGTGGCCACCACCAGCTCCGCTTCAGAGATCTGAGCAAGCGGCGGGGTGTCACTCTCCTGCTGCCCCTCTTCCTTTGTGCGTTGCTCAGTGACCTCAGCTTCTTGTCAGGGCCTCACACCCCAACAATGGCAGAGGGTTGAAATGGGCTTCTCCACTCCCTTGTCCTGCTGGGGAGTTTTACTTTGTTTTTCTTTAAAGCGTCAGGGCCTTCTTCCTGCTCCAGACTGAAGAATCTGAAACCATTAGCAACCCAAAAGTAATAAAGTTTAGGGCTCCCTGTAATGTGTCCCTTTTTGCTTTAGTCTCATCTTCTGCTAGAGTGAGTTTATAGTAATCTTGTAACTAGCTTTTTTTCCCCTTCTCCCATTTAATTAAAATTGGGTTTTCAAATCCGTGAGGAACCGTAAAGCATTATATTTTACCAGACTCACAACATCTCTAGGCCTTATTAATGGAGATGCACTATGCAAATCCAATAACTCATTTCAGCCCTGTCTACAACCAGTAGACAGCCCATTTCCACACCTCATTTTTCCAAGTAGACTAATTGAGGGCTTCGAGGCTGGCAGTTGGACTTTCCCTGCCAGCCTGAAGCCAGCCACTCATTGGCCAGTTTTATTCAAGCCAGTTGTAAATGAAGACACAGCCTAAAATCACTACGAGGTTAAAGTCCCTACCATTTCCATTACTCACAGAGATAATTAAATTGCAGCATTTCAAACCAGCACATGGAAAACAATGATAGTACGGTATATTTAAAAGGACAGCAGGTCCTGCAATACCTCAAGCACCGAGCTCTCCCTTACTGTTCCCCTTATTAAATACAGCACTGCAAGTTTGGATTTTGTGTTCCCAAAGAAATGGAGGTCCCTGTGACTGATGGATCCTGGGGAAGTTGGAGTCACTTTGGAACCTGCTCAAGAACATGTGGAGGGGGCATCAAAACAGCCATTCGCGAGTGCAACAGACCAGAGTAAGTCCACGAGCTCATCGCTCTTACTACTGGGGCGGTAGGGGTGGAAAATTCCTAGAGGAAGTCATTTAAATTGAGGCAAGTGAAGAGCTCTTTCCAAATTATAAAGTGAGTGGACTTCTAGGACTGCCCAGACCAATGGTATCTATGCTCTATCCCTCTGTATTATTTTTCTGCTGTGACCCTTTATTTTAAAAGCTTTATCTGTTAAATGGTAGATGCTTTGTGTTGCTTTGACATTCAGGAATGTCTCACTGCCCCCCACCCCCCACGAAGGGCTGGGGTAACATGCTAATAAAGCAAACAAGTAGATGTTCATTAGGAAACAAAGAAATTGGACATTTCCACCCAGATTGTAGATAAATGTTAACTTTCTACTTAGTAACTGAAATGCTAAAAAGGGCACACAGACCCCCAAGGTGGCATTAGTGAACCCCAAGGGACCTGGAAGCCTAAGTCAGGATTTATTTTTGAATCAAACTGTTTTTTCCCTGACTCCTGACGTCCCATCCTACAACCGCTTTTCAGGGTGATTCTCAGCGAGTGACCATAGTTGTCTCTACCAGCCAAACCTTGTTGAAACATGTTCAAATAAAGTCCACAGGCTTTTCCCCAGCATCTCATTATGATAGACGAGTTTTAGGGGAGAGGCTATTTATAAGCGGATTTTAAAAGTTGCTATCTTCATTATAAGGAGTAATATCAAATTTTGTCTGGTTCTAAGATGTATAAAGCTTAAAGAAACAGAAAATAATACATGCTTTTATTACCATCAAAGCTATATAGCCCAAGAGGTCTTCCCAGATTAGTTTTTAGATATGCAGACTCACAACCATCTTTAAGAACCAGCTGCTTTGGGATTATGCAAAACGGTTTGGCTCAGCAGTACTCTTTGATTTTTAACAGCCTATATTAGGGATAACAGACTGGATAGGAGAGAGAAGCAAGCAGGTTGAGGAGCAAAGTGGGCTAGTGCAGTAGACTAGGTTTTACTGCAGAGTCTAACCCTGAAGTCCTGACATAGTAATAGCTACTAAGGCCAGCTGATTCTCCCTGAGTAGGAAAAGGGCCTCCTGTTGACAAAGGTGCCAGTTTTTAATAATTAAAATCTGAATTGTGTACACAAAAAAGAATATAGCTTTAGCCTGTCATTGCAAGCCCTGGTCACATAAACACTCTGTATAGCCCAAATCACAGATGGCAATCAATTTATTTTAATTTATTTTTGTTCATAGTCCAAGATTGTTTCATATCCACATAATATAAATGTTTAAGGACAAGTCTATAAGATAAAGACTCTGATCTGTAAGACTAATCCTGTAGCTATGTATATAAACTAATATACATTAGATTTTCCCATAAAGTCTATGTTTAGTATTAGCTTTTAAAATAATAACGTAGAGAATGGACATATGTATATGTATGGCTGAGTCCCTCTGCTGTTCACCTGAAACTATCACAATATTGTTAATCAGTGATACCGCAATACAAAATTAAAAGTTTAAAAAAATACAATGTAAATGTAGTAGGTGTTTTCAAAAAAATCAGATACAAAAGTGTATGATATAAAAACTTACTGTCATTATTATTCCTACTCCCCTACTCCCTACTAGAAATAACCACTAAAAAATAATTTGAAAGATTATCGATCTAATATGTATTACATGAAATAAGTATCACATAACATAAAATATGGGTCATCCTATATATATTGTTCCACAACTTGCTTGTTAAAAATCGATTGGTTACGTAATCTTAGCTGCTTATGTTGTTGAAGTTTTAGAACATTTTAAGCTAGCAGCAAATATGAATTTTTTAAAAATTTAAAACATTTGGCTACATTGAACCAAATTGTTTCTATCATGTTGTTGTTGCTGTTGTTATTTAGACACTGAGTCATTTCTGACTCCTTTGTGACCCCATGGACTGTAGCCCGCCAGGCTCTGTCCATGGGATTCTCCAGGCAAGAATACTGGAGTGGGTTGCCATTACCTTCTCCAGGGGATCTTCCTGACCCAGGAATTGAACCTGCATCTCCTGCTTTGGCAGGCGAATTCTTTACCACTAAGCCACCAGAGAAGCCCTGTTATTATCATAATAAGTTATTATTATCATGGGAGTGTGGATATCGCAAATAGTAGGTACTTTTAACATTTTGACTCAAGAATATTCCATTCAAAAGAAGTGGGTTTTTTGTTTTTGTGTGTGTTTGTTTTGTTTTTATAGTGTTAGAGCAATTCTAAAAGTAGTGTGGAAAGAGAGAAATCATACCGTAACTGGAGTGGGCCAGGCAAAGAAAAGCACCCAGTGTAAAGATCTCAGCAGGGAAAGATCTTGAGCTTCAAAGTGAAGCAGAGATCCTCACCTTCAGAAGTTAGGAACTGATCTTTAAAGACTTCAGTTAGATGTTCTTATCCTGGATGTTTGCTATGGGAAGTTTCAAAATAATACAACCCACCTAGTTGAGTGTCAGCACTGACATCATTTCATTAAACTCCTCCAAGTTATGTGTACTTTGGGATGTCCCTGTGAACTACTAAGGAAGGAGTCTGCCTCTCGTAACTGAGATTACGATGGCACTGGGGAAGTCAGCTAGACAAGAAAGAGGGACACTAAAAAGAGAAAAACAGGTCTAAATCAGTTTAAAAGCTTGTTCAGAGAAATTAGCAGAGCAGGTGGTTTGTTATGTAGAATGTGCCAGTGATTGCTGTCCTGATTCTCAAGAAGTTTGAAAGAACAGAACTCCTGGCCCCCACGTTGGCTGGCAAAATGCTCTTCTCAGTTTCAGAAGCCCTTAGAATATAATGAGGAGCTCCATTTTTAGAATCTGTGGTAGGCCTCTCTCAGGAACACTGGATTGTTCTTTTATTTTCACTGTATTCATGGGATTCAATAATATATTTATTTAGTATCTGGATACTTTAAGCTATGTACTTTTTTCTTTAAATATATGTAAGCTAAAAAAGGGAAGCAGCCTTGCCATGTGCATGGAATTACACTATACTAGAAGAGCAAACTTTAGAAAGCATTTCCTTTCTAATTTCATATCCCCAAAATGTTTTTGGTCCCAGTTGGTATCCCATCATGACAGTGGAGCCCTAATGTTTTGTCTTTACATGCTTTACTTTTTTAGTCCCATTTTTGATCGATGTCCTACATATAAGATAAGCGTATATTTTGGTCTGTAAGGATGGTCCCCATTTACATGTGTTATCCTGGAGAAATTATCTATAGCTCTCCTTTCAATTCTCAAAATGTCCTGGATTAAACAATTACACGGTCACCTGATCTATAAGAAACATGTCATAGGATGAAATTTTAAATCAGAATCACCAAAAACAGAACTTGGGGTCCCAAAACAAGGCAAAGCTTTAGATATAGAAGATGCGTTACCAGGCCATTGGGCCATATACTTATTTTGTGCTCTAAATTTGGCTCTGAGGTTCCTGGTGACTAGAACAAACTGGATTACAGAATTGTTATGGTCTATCAAACTAAAAAATCATGCAGATTTTTTTTTTAAGCAAGGCAAAATATTTCCTTCTTCTTATGCTTCTGTTTTGCTTTTAAGTTGGTAGGTCAAATTAAAGAATAAGCTCATAGATTTGAGAAAAAGACAAGATTGTAAACTGCATATTTCCCATTTAGGCTTTGACTCTAGCAACTGCTTATGAAATCTTCCATAAATAGAATAATAAACATATGTATATTTCACCTAAGAAAATTAGTCCTTCATTTGGCTGTGAAGTTTTTTTGAGGTATTGAGCTGGATGAATTTACAGATGGTCCCCAACCTATGCTGGTTAGACTTACGATTTCTCTACAATCGTGCAAAAGCAATACGCTAGGATTCCCAGGTGGCTCAGTGGTAAAGAATCCACCTGCTAATGCAGGAGACACAGGAGACCAGAGTTCGATCCCTGAGTTGGGAAGATCCCCTGGAGAAGGAAGTGGCAACCCACTCCAGTGTTCTTGCCTGGAAAATCCCATGACAGAGGAGCCTGGCAGGTCACAAAGAGTCGGACATGACTTAACAACTGAGCAGGAGCACATGCAGAAGAGAAAAAGGGCTTCAGATTTTGAATTTTGGTCTTTCGTCAGGCTACTGATATGCAGTATGATGCTCAGATAATGCTGGGCAGCAGCATCCACTGTACCTTCCAGTCAGCCATGCGATCATAAGGGTAAATAACTAATATGCTTCTAACCATTCTGTACCTAGACAAACATTCTATTGTTTACTTTCAGTATAGCATTCAATTCATTATGAGATAGTCAATATTTTATTATCAAGTAAGCTTTGTGTTTGATGATTTTGCTCAACTGTAGGCTAACATAAGTGTTCTGAGCATATTAAAGGCAGGCTCTTCAGTAAGTTAAGTGTATTAAATGCATTTTCAACTTTTAAGATATTTTTCAAATTACAATGAGTTTAATCAGGACATAACCCCATACTGAGTCCAGAAAGATCTATCTTTTGAAATACTGAGAACTGGCTGCTGTGGGAAAGCCATTAACTAATGAATGTATAGAGATCCAGTCCCATAGACTATTCCATTTGACAAAGTTGTTAATGATCGCTAGTATGGCTCCTTGGTCCATCCCATCTAACCCTTGAATAGTCTTTCAGCATTCCTCATAATTGGTCGTTAGACCCCTTCTTAAAACCCTCCAGATATAGAAAACACATTTACCTTCTCACGCTGCCTGTTGTATCATTAGAAATTTCTTCCTAGTGCTAACCCTAATTTGTTGTAAGTAAACATAAATGTTGAGATTTTTGTTCAAACCCATTTGCAGACCAAAGTTTAACTTTCCTTCTAGGTAGAATATGCCTACAATGATCTTTGCAAAATTCTCCCAGAGCTTTGGCCATGCAGCGTTATGAATTTTCTTTGTATATATGATTCAACTTGCCTGTGCTGAATACAGTTACTTTTGTAGTAATTAATCAGCAATTTCCTTAAGTTCTTTCTATCCCTGTTTGAGAAACAATATTTTTAAAAGGATTTTAGTAGTTGGAAAATGTGACTATTTTTAAAGTTACATTTCCTATAATTTTCAGTATTTGCCTATGGGGGAATAAAACTCCCACTCAGCTAAATTATTAAATTAAAACATGAATTTTTCCATGAAATTCAGTTGTCTGAAGCCCTCCCCATTACACAGTCCATGCAGATTCAGTAGAGATCCTATTGTCTAGGATATTTTTTAAAAGCTATATATTTTAAAGGGCAAATTCATGCTCATTCATAAAATACCATTTGCCTTCACACAAAAAGCAAATAAAGTCATAGAATGAGTTTTGAAATGGGAAGAGACCTGTCTCAAGAGCGGCACTGTGGGAGGGAGGCCAGGTCATGAGCTTTGGGTCAGGAAGGCCTGCCCTGGTCTCTCAGTCAGTGTGTCTCACTTAGCTGTCATGGGAACTTGCCAGGTTAGTTAATATTTCTAAACCCAGTTCAAGCAAAGGTTCAGAAACAAGGATGTCACTACCTACTGCACAGGATGGCTGTACACAGTCAGTGACCTATCTTGGCAAGTGACATGGTGCTTGTATGCTAGACCAGCTCAGGGCTCAGCAAAGTTTTCTGTAAAAGGCCAGCTAGTGAATATCTTGGATTTGGGGAGCATCAGCTGTCTACAGCTTGAGAAACATATGTGGATAATATGTAACATGTGGGTGTAGCTATATCCCAACAGAACTTTTATAGACATGGAAATTTGAATTTCATATAATTTTTATGTGATCCAAAATATTCTTTTTATTTATTTCTAAATTATTTTAGAGTGTTAAAAACTATTCTTAGCTCACTAACCATATAAAAACAGACAGTAGGCTGGATTTGGCCCACGGACTTGGAATAACTTAACATTTACTGTGTGGGTGGCCATGTTCAAGTGCTTCAAATCTATTAACCGTAAAACCCTCACTCAGCCCCATGAAGTAGATATTAGCATCATCTCCCTTTTATGGATAGGGAAACTAAGACTTCGAGAGATTCAGTGATTTGCCTAAGATTGCACCGTTGTTAAGAAACGGCTGGGGTTCAAACCTGTTTCCAGGGTCCGTATATAACCTTCAGCAATATTGCCTCATACATGGAGTGTTTTCTATGTGTTCTTTATTTTTTTTAATGTCAGTTATAAAAAGAAATTTAAAAATGTTCTTTTGGTAGTGGTCAGAGCAAGCAAAGGTGGACAGTGTTACTATGTGAATTGGGAAGCCACCTGCAAATGGTAACTGTTTGCTGCTCTTGTTCAATTTCAAGAGTCAGAAACCACTTTTTATATAAGAGAATTGGAAGAAAAGAGTCAACTGTAAAAGAAATTATTTTCAAAAGGGAAGAAATATGAGTTACTTTCAGGCAACAGGTAAATGACCTGATGGATCCACTGTAATTAGTTGAAACATTAAAAAAAAAAAATTCCATGAAGTTTGTTTCAATTTGAGAAAAAAGTTGAAGGGGATCTTCCTTATAAACGGAAAAACAGATTTTACAGCGATATGAGCCTGCTCTGTTATTCATGTGTCATCACTGATATTTTATGCATGAGACTGGGTTGCTTTGGTACTGAGAGAAGAACTTGGTATCCAGGAAACCAAGACTGCATCCCTACATGGTACCAAAAAAGAAAAAGACAGGACTCTGGGCTGTAGCTCCTGGGTAATGAAACAGAAAGAGCACAGAGGGAGAATCTGGGAAGCTTGAATTTCAGTCTGGTCTCTGCTCTTTTGTTAGCTGTGTTACCTTGGGCAAAGTTCTTAATTTCTCTGAACCTTCTCTCCCTTGGTATAAAAGTACCTCAGCTGGCTTTCCCTTGCACAAGATATGCGTGAGTATGGGCTAGTCAAGCACATGAGGCAGATGTAAATCACATGGGCTTAATGGGGAAACGATCATACACAGATGTTGCTGGATTATGTGCTGTTTTGCATCCCTAGATAAAGCCTTCATGATAAATAACAATGAATACTTACCATACTCTTTATTGAACTCTTCATTTATAACAAGCCTTTCAGGTGAACAGGATCATCTCTGTTCACTTGGACAGAACGAAGCTCACAGAGACCAGGTAGCTCACACAGAGTTGCCCAGCTTGTGACTGCAAAGCCCACGCTCTTACCTCCCTCTACACAGTGGAGAGAACATGTTTATAAGAGTATCATAGACAGGCAGCCCTTCCTGAGACTCAGGCACTCAGCAACACCAGTGAGACCTGACTCACCCATACATCATAGCTCGGATGCAGTACTCAAAACAAACAAACTGCTGGATCAGATTGGGCTGGCTTGTGCTGAAATATGACGTCATAGTCGCTAACATTTTTAGGCATCTGCTGTGTGCACTCATTTTAGAGAAGAGGAAAACTGAATCTGTGGGAGGCTAGAACATTGTCTCTAGTCACAGAGTGAGGCTAGGGCCAAGACAGGAAACCAGATCCAACTCCGGAGCCTTACCAGCTCTGCTGCTGCTGCTGCTGCTAAGTCGCTTCAGTTGTGTCCAACTCTGTGCAACCCCATAGACGGCAGCCCAGCTCTGCTAGACTGCCCTTGATTCTGTATTCTATGCTCATGGATATAGTTCCCATTTCCCAAGTCCTGGTTTAACAAAACAAAACAAAGGGGGGAAAAAAAAACCACAACACTTCTTGTTGTCTGAATTACTCTGAAAGATTCACTCTAAAGACAAAAGGTAGAAATCTTTCAGTTTGAGAGGTGCCTTAGAGTAGCTACAGTATCCAGGCTGCTCTAGCTGTGGGTGGGTGAATCTGATTTCCTCTGATTCTGTGATCTTCCCGTTTCCGTGATGCACTTGGCAAGCTGTTGACCGTTGGGAGATGGGTTATATAATTTACTCTCTGGGTCACATCTGGAAAATCCATGAGCGGGGTTGCATGCTGAGATTAAATTGTTCTGTGGTGTTTTGCAAGGCATCCTCCACACTCTTGTCACACACAAGTTAATGAAACCAGTACATTCTCTCCTGCTTCTCCTATTAAGTTTAGTCAAAATATGAGCACATCTTATTCCATCTTATTTGTAAAACAAAACAAAAAACAATAGTCATGCAGGGGGAGAGAGAGAGAAAGAGAGAAGAGGGAAAGAAAGAAATGGAAATGGAGTGGGGCAAGTTTTAGGATGGTCACCCATGAGAATACCATGGTACAGAGGTAGACAGGAACATTCCACGTATTCATTTGTACATTTTCTCCTTCTGTGTCTTCAAAGGAACGTGGATGTTCAGGGCATGGAGGACAGAAAATGACCTGATAGACCCCAGGTTTATATTTCAAACTTTAAGTTAAATGCGGTCTCATTTTATCCTCAAAATTGCCTTACCTTATCAGAATGATGCTTTCCCATTCTACACATGGAAGGGTTGAGGCTTGCAGACATTCAGTGACTTGCCCAGGGTTAAACATTTAATGATGCTGAGGGCAGAGTACAAACCCAGACCCCCAGAGCCCTTGTCCTGGCCACTGTCCCTGACCACTTCACATTTGCCTCCCTCCAAGACAGGAAGCCACATTATAACATTAGAGAAATACAGTATAATACAGCCTGTGTGTTCTTTACCTTTCATCAGGCCCAGAAATGGTGGCAAGTATTGTGTAGGGCGCAGAATGAAATTTAAGTCCTGCAACACAGAGCCGTGTCCCAAGCAGAAGCGAGACTTCCGAGATGAACAGTGTGCTCACTTTGACGGAAAGCATTTCAACATCAACGGTCTGCATCCGAACGTGCGCTGGGTCCCAAAATACAGTGGAAGTAAGTTCATCTGGGGAGGTGCCTACAGCTACAGGCTGGCACAGGGTCCAGGCACAAAAGTCACGTCGCATGGTGTTTCTCCTGTCTAGTTTTGATGAAGGACCGCTGCAAGCTGTTCTGCAGGGTGGCAGGGAGCACAGCCTACTATCAGCTCCGTGACAGAGTGATAGATGGAACACCGTGTGGCCAGGACACCAATGACATCTGTGTCCAAGGCCTGTGCCGGGTGAGTCCCAGATGGCGCCCTCTTCACTGTGTTGTCCTGCTGCCAAACTGATGTGTAGCTTCCTCAATACAATAGCAGCTGCTTGTGTCTGTGCGTTATCTCCAGGGCAGTGGTTCTCAAAGTGGGGTCCTCAGACCAGCTTGAGCACCATCTGATTCTCTTTTTTTTTCCTGTGTTTTATTTTATTTGATTTTTTAAAATTGTAGTGTAACTGATTTACAATGTTGTACTAGTTTCAGGTGTATGGCACAGTGATTCAATTATATTTATCTGTGTGTATACATATATATATATATGTATACACACACACATATCTCCTTTCTTTTCTCTTATTGGTTGTTACAAAACATTGAGTATAGTCCCCTGCGCTTGGACTATATAGTAGGTCCTTATTGATTATGTATTTTATATACAGTACTGTATATCCGTTAATCCCAAACTCCTAATTTATCCCTCCCAGCACTACGTGATTCTGATGCATGCCAAAGTTTTGAGAACCACTGCCCTACATTTTTCTGACACTCTCTGTGGGGGCCTGCAAGAAACTTCCCTGTGAGGAAATAATAATCGACACTATACACAACTTCTTTACCTTAACCATTGTGCATAACGTTAAACCCCAAAGCTTCTTGACAGCAAGTTTTAGAAATTGAATAACACTTCTGGCAGATAGTAAAGCATCAAAGCACTGATTTCTTGGGGTTTGGCACTATTTTTCTGTTCTCATCAGTCAGAAATAATTTCTTACACAGCCAAGCTCTGGGATGATGCATTTGTCCCTTGCAAGCAGTCCAGGGCACACTGAAGCTCCTCACTGGTAGGATTTGATAGAAGAGTCTCTGAGCTTCACCCAACTCCTGACCACAGCTACAGTGAGGACTTCCTTGTCACTCCATGCTAGAGCAAAACATGGAGTTTCTCCTCAGAGACTGGTCCATTCGAAGGAGCAGAATAGATGAGAATGTGAACTCTGACCTCCTGGTCTTCTGGTGATTGCCACTGACGTTTGCAGACTCTTGTCTACTCTGCTGCGTTGCATTAAGATAGGAAGACACTGAAGAGGCCACTTGGAACCTGAAGCCTGAGCCTGGCAGCCTGCAGTCATGCTTTAGTCCTCCATTCATAGCCAGTGTTTAAACATAGGGGATTTCACATAAAATCAAATTATCAATATCTTGGAAAATTGAGAAATGACAACACTGCCTTCCTGTTTCTGTGTGAAAGCAGTAGCCTGGATTAGACAGGGACTGCTACCTTAAGATGGGGTGTGAGCTCTTTAATGGGATAGCCCTCAGCCACTCCTTAATTTTTTTTTTCATTCCTGAGCTGTTTTTCACATTTACTTTACTTACCTGTAGGCCAGTGCTCCTCAAACTTTAATCTCTAGATGAAGCACCTAAGGGTCTTATTTACATGCCAGGAAATATACTCTGACTCAGTGAATCTGGGTGGGGCCTAAGATTCTGCATCCCCAACATCATTTGGGATGCTCATGGCTGCTGGTCCAAGAACCACATTTTCCCATAGCAAAGATAAGGACTGTTTGAGTTCACCACGCTTAAAAGTTTACAGAGACTTTAAGTTCTTGTCATTTTGAATGCCCCTCTTTCAAAGAAACACATTACCTAAGAATTTATAACCTCTCTAATACTTACCATGTATTTCAACTGTTTTCTTTTTAAAAGCAAGCTGGATGCGATCATGTTTTAAACTCAAAAGCCCGGAGAGATAAATGTGGGGTTTGTGGTGGCGATAATTCTTCGTGCAAAACGGTGGCAGGAACATTTAACACAGTACATTATGGTAAGAATTTGTTCCTAAGAGCTGTGAGAAGAAAAATAGTCAAACTGTTAACATTATTAACCACATGTAATATGTAAAAGTATTTGTGTAAAACATAAAATCAGTCTTGTTAAGGTATATTACCCATCTGGCTATAAGATGCCTAACAGTGAGAATTTTGATATATTCCTTTGTCGCCACCCTTTATGCCATGCTTAGAAAAAATGAGCCAGTCTGTGGAATGCTCAATTTCTGCTCAATTCTTTTCAGGTTACAACGTTGTGGTCCTAATTCCAGCTGGTGCTACCAATATCGATGTGCGGCAGCACAGTTTCTCAGGGAAATCAGAGGATGATAACTACTTAGGTGAGATGGGTCCACCTGCCTTTTGTAGGAATTCTGGTTCCTTTTCCTTATAGCATGTGGAGCACTTTCAGATTTCATGTATTTTCATAAAAGACGTTGATTTTGAAACTCATTATTTTATATTCCTAGCAGTAGCATACATTATACCCTCAGTATATTGATTTAAGAGTCGTGTAGTTACACTAGTCAATATCAAGGAATGGACTCTGGATCTTAGAAAATAGAAATGCCCCAAATCAAATTTTGAAAACACTAGCCTTGTAAGTTTAGCATAAAATCATTGCTATCTTTGAGTAATTTAAAAAAAAATCTGTCCTTTAAGTAACTGACATGCCAGTGTTTTCAAAAAGGTGTTACTTAACCAATAGCAGACCACAGGTGGACTTATTCAATATTTCATTATGCCTGATCATTCCAAAAGGTTCTATACTGGCAACATTTTTCTTAGGTCACTACTAACATGGCCCATCTTGCTATTCTATAGATTCTCCATCCTTCTCTCACCATGGCCAGGATCATGATTAATTCAAATTTATTCCTGTTTTCTAACCACAACTCACCAAGAACTTTGTGTTCATTTTTTTTTTTTTTACGCTGGTGGCTCATCCCAGTTCCACTTCAATATATTATTTTGTAAACTTTCTTAAGTGATTAAGAAATTCACCCACTCATTTTTAATTTAAAAAAAGGACATGAGCACTGGGATAATGACAGAAAAGGATTGAGCTAGTCACTTAGCACAACCAGACTCTTCTTAGCTGTGAAAAATACCAGGAGTTGCTCTTAGATCTAGAAGAAATCAGGGCAGTCTTGCTGGGCTGCCAATCTTTAAAAGAAATGAATGGACTTTCTTATAATGCCCAGACAGGGACTCTACTTATCCATTTTGAATACAGCCTCTATAGAGGCTCTACAACACATTCCTCTGTTGTAGCATTTTCTGCAATGTCTCATTGTTCATTCAGTCAGTCACTTATTTAATATGTGCCAGGCCCTGTTCTAGGCATGATAAGCAAACTGAACAAAAACATTAACAAAAATCTCTGCCTTCTTAGAACTTACTTTTTAGTGGGAAGAGATAGATGATAAACAATAACTTAATAGATAAGCAAACTATATTCTGTTAGAAGGTCATAAGTAAAATTAGAAAATAGAGGAAATTGTGGTACTGAGGGTGGAGCAGGAACAGTAGAATTGAAAATACTTGAATTGTAGCAAGTGATAATGGATATCCAGGGAAGAGCATTCTAGGCAGAGGGAATAACCAGTGTGAAACCCTTAAAAGAGTAATGCGTTTAATTTGTTCCAAGGATAGAGGGAGGCCAGTGTGGCTGGAGCTGTGTAAGCACAGAGGAGAGTCCTGCTGCTGCTAAGTCGCTTCAGTCGTGTCCGACTCTGTGCGACCCCACAGACAGCAGCCCACCAGGCTTCCCCCGAGATGAGTTTAAACACATATCAGGACTAAATCAGACAGGGCCATATATAACTGTTGAAAGAACTTGTATTGTAAGAGACAAGGGTAGCTACTGGATATTTTGAACCAAGGACTAGCATGATATAGTCATATTTATATTTTCAAAAGAGTACCCTACTTGTTACACTGAGAATGGGGGGATGGTCGGGGGAAAGGGTACCGGGTAGCAACAGACCTTCTGGTAGGTACCGGAAAGGTCAGGGTAGAAACAGAAAGACTGGTTAGGAAGTTATTGAAATAATCAAAGAGTTGCTAGCAGTTTGGCTCCAAATGGGATTGGAGTAGAATTGGCAGTAAAACAGTCAAATTAGTCAAAATCTGGATATCTTTTGAGGGTGGAGCCATCATGACTAGTGATTATGGTTGAATATGGTATGTGAGAGAAAGAGAAGGCTCAAGGGTGACTCCACAGTTTGGACCTGAGCAGCTGGAAGAATGGAGTCACTATCAACTCAGCTGAGACTTGTTTCTTATATATTTATGTGACCACTAGTGTTTTAGGATCAGAAGCTGTGATTTTGTATCTTTAGCTCAAGATATAAAGCCTTTACATAATATGAACTGAGTACATGATGGCTGAGTTATTGAATAACCATCGTTCACGCTATCTTTACTGAGTGCCTACCATTAATGGGGATGGAATTATGATGGAAATATAGAGACGCTTCCTTCTTTTATTTGTTTATAGTTTATTTCTTTCGTTTTTTTGGGTGTGCTGGGTCTTTGTTGCTGTAAGGACTCTTTAGCTGTTGAGAGTGGGAGACTACTAGTTAGGGTGCACAGGCTTCTCAGTGCAGTGGCTTCTTCTTGTTGCAGAACACAGGCTCAGCACGAGGACTTCAGCAGTTGTGGCATGTGGGCTCAGTAGTTGGGCCTCCTGGGCTGTGGAGCACAGGCTCTATAGTTGCTCTGCAGCATATGGGATCTTCCCAAATCAGGGATCAAACCCATGTCTCCTGCACTGGCAGGGAGATTCTTTACCACTGAGCCAGCAGGGAAGCCCTCCTTCTTTTAAGCATGCATGCTAAGTTGCTTTAGTCATGTCCAGCTCTGTGCAACCCTATGGACTGTAGTCAGACAGGTTCCCCTGTCTGTGGGATTCTCCAAGCAAGAATACCGGANAGGTACCGAAGCAGAAAGCCTCTGTGTCAAAGGTCGTCCTTTCAACAGAGACCCCTCCCTCTAGTTGGGTTAAAGCCAAGTTGCACCCAGTGCTACCATCTTCGTATTTCTTAAGGAGAAAAAAGGAGTCATTTCCATGGTGTTTATTTGTCTCCAGGATACTAACCTTTGATGAATAGTGTCAGCAAGAAGACAGGAATTGATTCAGTTCAAGATAAAGCAGGAACTCCATTTCACTTGATGATTCCTATCTCCTTTCCTACTCACCATTTGCTGGGATAAAGAGCATGCAGTGAAGGGTGAAATGCCCCCAAGTCAGCATAAGCATGCGAGGAAGCCTGGAGATGTTGGAAAGGGTCCCCAGAATTAACCTAGGATAGATGATTGCTCTTTGAATACAGACAGAACTGGATTACCGCTTAATTTACAGAATTGGCCTTGTGACATCTCATTTCCCCCTTTTCAGTGAAGCGTCAGCTGGGTAGCTAGCCTTCGACTCCACTTGAAAGCACTGGGTGATTTTGCTGGCAGCACATCTTGCCACTGCAAGTGCCCACATCAGGAGGCAGCCTTAGGAAGCCTGAGGTGCCACAGAAACAACCTCTTCTCTAACCCGTGACCCACTGAAACTCCTGCATCTTGCATGATTGGTGGGTCTCATGCTGCAGGAGCTGCGGGGAGACGAGGTTGTCAGAGGTTTATACTGACTGGAAAACAGTTATTTGGCTGAAAGCTCTCTGTTCTTCTTGTCGCAAATGTCAGGTTCAATCGGTCACTTGTTCTTTCAGTGTCATTGATTGAGCACCTACTATGGGCTGGGATCTTTCTTAGGCTTATACAAGCACCTTTTTAAGTGTTAACTTTACTTAAAGAGGCTCATGCAATCTAGCAAAATCAACAACTTAATTTAAAAAAAAAAAATCTATAGCTAAACATATTTGCTTTCAATTTGCACATAAGGTAAAGAATGCCTGAAATCATTCACTGATTTCATGGACATTTGTTGGCTTTCTTCTTGAAGAACTGGTGGTTGACAGGCTCTGGAGATACATTTCCATGATTAGAAGTCACCTGGCCTCAGAAAATATTTTAACCATATTTAAGTCATGCTTTTCTTATCTGCATTTGAAGGCATTTTGATCTGCCAGCTACCAAATCATATATGCACTATCTTTTTCAAAATTTACAACAATTCTATAAGAAAGCTGGGCTTCCCTGGTGGCTCAGACAGGAAAGAATCTGCCTGCAACGCGGGAAATCCAGGTTCGATCCCTGGGTCGGGAAGATCCCCTGGAGAAGGAAATGGTAACCCACTCCAGTATTCTTGCCTGGAGAATTCCATGGACAAAGGGGCCTGGTAGGCTACAGTCCATAGGGTTGCAAAGATTCCAACAGGACTGAGTGACTAACACTTTCATTTTCACTTTATAAGAAAGCTGTTATCCAGAGAAGAAACTGAGGCTTAGAGAGGTTGAGAAACTTCCCTGAGGTCACACAAGCAAAGTGGGACGAATTAAAATCCTTATGGATCTGACTTCAGATATTATACCTTTAACCACTTCAGTTTATTGCCTCCACATAGAAAAATGTATAGCTGACCTGGGGATGAACATGACGAAGTCAAGGTTTATTGGTGGGAGTGAATGGTGAGGTTGGAAGAATAGGTCAAGGTAAGAGAGTGATGCTGAGGAGTTTGAACAACATTCTGTTGGTGGTAGGGACAATCAAATGATTTTGAATCAAAAAGAAACCAAGATCTTGGATTACCTTTTTTTAAAGATTGTGTTTTTAAAGGCTTTGTTTCCTGTGCCACCACTCTCTTCCCAACCATTTCAAGTGAAGGCATCTTACTGTTCCCTCAGGGCCAAGATAAGGCTTATAAGGGTAGAAATTCTGGTAGGTGAAGCACTGCTTTAGGGTCCAAATTTGATGCAGTTCATTCTTGAGCCTGCAAAGAATAGTCTTTGCATCCGTATAGTGCCCAGTGGGGTGAACTCTGTGAGGTTCCTGTGTCTACAAAAACAAGGGCCCTGCTGCCACTAAGGCAGAGTCTATTCAGAGCTACATTACAGCCTTCATTCATTTCCACATAAAAGTATGATATCTAATTTCCCTAAATCCTCTCAACCTCTTCTGCATATGCGTTGCTTCTGGTCTGCATGGTGAAAGACATGTTAGGATGTGGCAGGTACCTGGGATAACTTGGCTTCTTCCTATCCCAGAACCAAAACAGATGTCACTAATGATGCTGAGACATGATGCTGAAAAGAAATCCTGTTCTCCATAGTTTCTTGAGTGACTAGTAGCAAATGATTAACATTGGTGTCTGGGAAGAAACCTATTTGCCAACTCTGAGTTAAGTTTCCACATTCCTTTTATTCACCTAAATATTTATATGGCCTGTGTGTTTTAAGGGTTCCCTCCCTGCTGAGATATGCTGATTGTGTACAACTTACAAAAGAGAAGGTGCCTCTTTCTAGTATTTTGTTCAGAGCTCAAATGTTTTGTAGTTCTGCTTTCTTGAGTACTTGTTACATGTCAGGCTCAAAACATGGAATAGTTCATTATTCAAAGAGCAGTTGTACTGGAAAAAAAAAAGTGGTACTTAAAAATTTTTATAGTAACTGAAAGTGAAAATTAGTTGCACAGTCGTCTCCAACTCTTTGCAATCCCATGGACTGTAACCTGCCAGGCTCCTCTGTCCTTGGAATTCTCCAGGCACGAGTGCTGGAGTGGGTTGCCATTTCCTTCTCCAGGGGATCTTTCTGACCCTGGCATCAAACCCAGGTCTCCTACACTGCAGGCAGATTCTTTACCAGCTGAGCTAATAACTACTAGGGAGAAAATATGATTGGGATAGTATTTGATTTTTTTCATGATATAATTGGGATTTTGTCTTGAGAAATTAATCAAAAAGTATGAAAATAAATTTTATTTTTTCTTACATTCAACAAAATTACATTTTTATTTTACTCATGCCCAGGTTTTTAGAATGGAGACTGTGTCAATGGATAAATATTTTTGCCTAAGTTTTTTAGTCAAGTTATATACCATCAGAGAGGTACATTCTTTCCTTAAAGTTTGAGCTCAACAGTAAAATCTGAAAAGGAGTCATTTTTTAAAAAGCTTCCTGAGACTTTTTTATTTACTTTCCCAGCAATCTCTCTTGACATTTGGAGAACTAAATTATTCCTTCTGAAGCAGCTGTCCTCTCATCTTCTTTGTCCATTTTCTTTCCTTTTCTTAAATGTCTGACTGGTCTAACTCTGTCATGTTCTCAGTTGGCCAGGGTTTTGGCACTTGACTCAAGCTGTTCTCTAACATTACTTTTTCAGCTTCACTGATTATTTCATCTTTTGCAATATTTGCAGTAGATTCATTCATTCTCCCTCCCCCCCCTCCCCCCGCCAAAAAACCCTATTTTTTGAGCATCTACCATGTGTTCTTTCAGAAGCTGAGATATAACTGTGAACAAAACAGTCCAAAAATCCTTGCTTATATTCTTTTTCTGGGAGAGTAGAGAGAGCATAAACAAAATGCTGTGGAGAAAAATTAAGCTAGGAATTGGATAAGAAGTTTGGATGGAAGGGGTTTGAAGGTTTAAAAAGAATGATCCAGGTAGGCTTTACCATGCAACAAATTATCTCATGATCTCGTGACTTAGAATAACAAGAGTAAACAGTATACACGTTTCCATGCGTCAGGAATCTGGCAGCAGCATAGCTGGGTGCTTCTGGCTTTCGGTCTCTCCTGAAGTGGCTGTCAAGACTTCAGTTAGGGTTGTGATTCTATCTGAAAGCTTGACTGGGGCTAGCAGGTCCACTTAATTGCTCTTGGCAGAAGGCTTTGGTTCCTTGCCGCCTTTTGCAGAAGGCTTCTCAGTGGAGCTGCTTGAGTATCTTAACAATGCAGCAGCTGGCTTCTCCCAAAGCCAGAGATTCAAGGAAGAGCAAGGTGGGGCCCTAATGCCTTAGACCTAGCCTTGGACATCACAGTATCCTAGTGATTATACAGTCAGTGCAACTCAGTGTGGGAGGGGACAGCACAAGCTGTGACTGTAGAAGGCAAGGATCATTGGGGCCATATTAGAGGCTGACTACCTCAGTGGGTCTTGCCAAAGAAGTGATATTTGAGCGTCATAGTAGTCATGGATTTTCAATATCAACATCTGTCAAAACAGGACAACAAAGATTCAATAGGTTCAACTATTGAATGAAATATAAAGAGTTATTTGGGTGGGAACCAGTTTTATAAATGTTCATTTCATTAATAATATATTTTTAAATCATACGCTTTCTTTTTTTAAATTGAGGTAACTTTGGAAAAATGGTTTGGGTTCTCAGGATCATGGCTGAAATTCTGGAACAGGAACAATGAGGTCTCTGTGTTTATGTGTTCATATGTGTCTGTATGTGTGTTATAGATGTGTGATATTGCCAAAGTTATTTCATAAAGGAGCTCTATTTAATTGACTTAAAGGAAATTAAATACTCATAAATACTCAAAAATACAAAATAATCAGGTCAGAATAAATTTCAGGCTCATATTATCTGAAAACTGTTCAGGACAAAATTGATATCTGGTATTGAAAGTGGTGTAAGCTTTTTGGTGTGAGAAAACTAAGATCATGGCATCTGGTCCTATAACTTCATGGCAAATAGATGGGGAAACAGTGGAAACAGTGGCTGACTATTTTTCTGGGCTCCAAAATCACTGCAGATGGTGATTGCAGCCATGAAATTAAAAGATGCTTACTCTTTAGAAGGAAAGTTATGACCAACCTAGATAGCATATTAAAAAACGGAGACATTCCTTTGCCAACAACGGTCCATCTAGTCAAGGCTATGGTTTTTCCACTGGTCATGTATGGATGTGAGAGTTGAACTATAAAGAAAGCTGAGCGCCAAAGAATTGATGCTTTTGAACTGTGGTGTTGGAGAAGACTCTTGAGAGTCCCTTGGACTGCAAGGATATCCAACCAGTCCATCCTAAAGGGAAGGACTGATGTTGAAGCTGAAACTCCAATACTTTGGCCACCTGATGTGAAGAGCTGACTCATCAGAAAAGACTCTGATGCTGGGAGGGATTGAGGGCAGGAGGAGAAGGGGACAACAGAGGATGAGATGGTTGGATGGCATCACCAATTCAATGGACATGGGTTTGTGTGGACTCCGGGAGTTAGTGACAGACAGGGAGGCCTGGCATGCTGCGGTTCATGGGGTCGCAAAGAGTTGTACACGACTGAGCAACTGAACTAAACTGAAGTATAGGCAAAGAGTTATACATGATCAGGATTTTCTAAGATTGGATTAAATTTAGTTGGGTAAATGGATTTTGTTAGGAATGGGCTATGACAAGACTGGATTTGATTTCTCTTTCCAAAGTATTCTTGAAATGCTACTTTTGACAAACAGATTGAGATAAGTTTCTTCACCTGTAAGTGATTTGTATTTGCTTTTGAGATCTTCCCTGATAGCTCAGTTAGTAAAGAATCTGCTTGCAATGCAGGAGACCCCACTTTGATTCTTGGCTTGCGAAAATCTGCTGGAGAAGGGATAGGTTACCCACTCTAGTATTCTTGGGCTTTCCTTGTGGCTCAGCTGGTAAAGAATCCACCTGCAATGTGGGAGACCTAGGTTCAATCCCTGGGTTGGGAGGATCCCCTGGAGAAGGGAAAGGCTACTCACTCCAGTATTCTGGCCTGGAGAATTCCATGAACTACAGTCCATGGGGTTGCAAAGAGTTGGACACGACTGAGCGACTTTCACAATGTTGGCTTCTAACATTATGTAAGTTTCACATGTACAGCATTATATTTCTACTTGTGTATATACTACAGCATACTCACTACAAAAAATTTAGTTTCCATCCATCACCATCCAATTGATCTCCTTGCTCTTTTTGCCCTACCCTGCCCACCCCCACCACTTCTCCTCTGGTAACCACATTCATTATTAGTTCCATCTGTAACCCTGTAACTGCAGGGCTTGTATCACAAACCCCAGTCTAATTAGCACTCTTGTATTATATCTCAGCTAATTTTCAAGGGCACCATGAAGTGTGGGTGTCTTTATCTCCACGTTAGAGATAAAAAAAATCAAGACCAAGAGTCGGAAAGTGATGTCCCAAGGCCACATACTTGGGAAGTGGCAAAGCTCGGATGTGAGTCTGTGTGTGTCTGACTGAAAAGTCCACATTCTTCACACTCTATCGGCCTATCAATGTGTTTTTTCATTTTGCAAACAGAAAAATGGCAACAAATCAATGATTTCTTTTCTCACCACCAGCTTTATCAAGCAGTAAAGGCGAATTCTTGCTCAATGGAGACTTTGTTGTCACAATGTCCAAAAGGGAAATCCGTATTGGGAATGCTGTGATAGAATACAGCGGGTCCGACAACGTTGTGGAAAGAATCAACTCCACAGGTCGCATTGAACAAGAACTTCTGCTTCAGGTAAAAACTTGGCCATGAGCCCATGCCCCATTTCTAATTCCATGAGTTGCCAGGTTCACATCCATCCTCTCCATTTTCTCTACACATTCCAGGTATTGTCGGTGGGAAAGTTATACAACCCCGATGTGCGCTATTCTTTCAATATTCCCATTGAAGACAAACCCCAACAGTTTTACTGGAACAGTCATGGACCCTGGCAAGCATGCAGCAAACCCTGCCAAGGTATCTACTTTTAGGTTGAGTTCAGGGGATTTGACATGTTTTTTAATTCTTTTATTTCTTTCTTTTTTGTGGAGGCAGCCAAATGTATGTAATCTATACATTTTTATATCTGCCTCCATTTTCTAATCTTTCTCTACCTCTGTCTGGTTACTTTCGGCTGGCAGGTTGAACTATTTAAGGGATTTAGGACATGTTTGGTTTCCTCATCATGTGTGAAGCCAAGCAAAATCAGCTCTGCCAAATTGACTTTCCAGAGACATAAATTTAGTAGTCATATTATATGCAATTTGTCTGGTTTCCTTTTGTCTAATTTATGAGTTGGCAAACTATAGCCAGTGGGCCAAATTCAACTCACTTCCTGCTTTTATAAATAAAGTTTTATTGGAACACCATTTTTTACATCTGTAAGTGGCTGCTTATGCCCTATAACAAGAGTTTAGTAGTTGCAGTAGAGATCATATGACCCACAAAACCAAATATATTGACTAACCCTTTACAGAAAATGTTTGCCAGTCTCTAGTCTAAATAGTTGATGGAATAGGTTACTTTGTCTGAAAAATATTTTTTCCTCCTTGCTTAGGGGAGCGGAAACGAAAACCTATTTGCACCAGGGAATCTGATCAGCTTACAGTTTCTGATCAAAGATGTGATCGACTGCCTCAGCCGGCACCCATTACTGAACCTTGTGGCACAGACTGTGACCTGAGGTGAGGCCAATGTTTCCTCATGGTCTTTATTACTGAGTTGTGAAGGTTTTGCAAGGAGCAGGTGGGATATTAGTCTTTAGGCCCCTTTCTTGTGTTTCAGTGAAATAAGCTTTAGTCAATTTTCCATCCCTCTGAAACTGATTATCTAAGACATATGCCTGCAGATTTCTTGTTCTTTTCCTAAGAATTAAAAAAATAGCTAATAGAGTGTGGCAGCTGCCCAAGAAAGTGCTCACTGGACCCTCGCAACTTGCTGCACAGGTATTATTATGACTGAGTTACACTGAATACAAAAGTTTGTGGTTTTTTGGTTTGTTTTTTTTTTTTGAAATTGGTTTTTCTTTTTTCTGTTTGAACGACTACAGAAAAGGAGAACCTCATCCATCAAAGTACCTTTAATAGTCAGTATCCACCCAGAATGTTTATCACCAGTGTAAGAAGTTCTATATACATGAAAGTTGCAGTGCACTAAGGTAGTCATGGAAAGAACTAGAGGAAAATTTATATACAGATGGCAACCCACTCCAGTATCTTGCCTAGTAAATCCCATGAATGGAGAAGCGTGGTAGGCTACAGTCCATGGGGTTGCAGAGAGTTGGACACGACTGAGTGACTTAACTTTTCACTTTCATGTAAACAGTTCAATATTTAAGAAAAGTATGAAATTTGAGGCAGCAAATGGTGAGTGAGCAGAGAATTATAAAGCCTTTCCATTTTCCTGCAATTGACCATGTCATGTTTGAATGTTCACCAGCCTGGGGGTTGCATTGTATAGTCTACATGTCAGTTAAAGGCAGGTAAGATAAGCTGGTGCTTGTCCTCCTTTCAGAGAAGAAATTACCAGCAGGGAATAGTTTGGGAAATTGTTAAGGTCTCATCATTCATAAATAGCAAAATGAACACAGAAGTATTTTTTAGGTTCTGTGTCACCATGCCAAATCCTATCAAGTGGTATTGTCAGCTCCTAGGGCTGGAGTAAAGATTATTAAGTACCCTCAAAGCTCTGAGAGAAGAGAGGAGTGCTGTGATTAGCTAGTTATGTCTGGCAGTATTACTTTAGGCAGTATTAAGTCGTTTTGAGTTATGTTCGTAGAAACCCATTGCTTCAGTCAGTGGAGTTAAATTAGTTAAATTAGACTTAAAGTCTTTTCAAAAAATAATTAGCTAATTGCTGAACAGCATTAATCACTAAAACAGGGAAAAAAGGTTGAGTTGGTAAATAGATTGCTTGATTTAACCTCATTAAATTGGGAAAGATGATATAAGATTAGCCTTATTTCAAATTATCACTGAAAATAATAATTAACTAGTATTAATTAGTACTGTGAATATCATTCAGCAGTAGAGTCGACCATTTACTAAGAACCATATTTAAATATTATGTTTTGATTCCTTGCTTGGGAGGATCCCCTTGAGGGGAAAATGGCAACCCCCTCCAGTATTCTTGCCTGGAAAATTCCATGGACAGAGGTGCCTGGTTGGCTACAGTCCATGGGGTCACAAAGATTCAAATACAACTGAAGTGACTGAGCAAGCACAAATTATCCTAATATTTGTATATTGATTGTTACATAATCTTAATTAACATCCTACTTATTTATATATCCTATAAAATTAATTCCTCAAACAGTAATTCCTCAAACAGCACAGTAGTGTAAGTAGTATTATTATCTCCACTTCAGAAATAAGGAAAACAGAGTCAGAGAGAGGTTTATCAAAGGTGATATTCTAAATTCCCCGTTTGGAGAAAGTCACCTTTTTTTCTTTTTTAATACTAACTTAAAAAAACTAAAAACCTAAACTCTACTGATACCAAAGGAGGAAAGTAGATCAGGGAACCGGCTTGGATGAAGATGGCACCTCTGGCTGATTAAAGAAGAGGAAGTGCAGTGAAGGAATTTTAGCCTTGCTTTTTGGTACAAGTATCTATGGTAGAAGTGACACACCTTGAGGATAATAATTTAGAAATAAAAAGAAAAAATTGAAAGTTTACTGCTAGTTTTCACAACCTTATAACTAGACAGGTATATGCTCACGTCTTAAATTAAGTAGATCATGTTTGTTTTTTGGCTGCACTACAAGGCTTTTGAGATCTTGGTTCCTCAACCAGGAATTGAACCCAGGCCCTCAGCTGTGAGAGCAGAGTACTAACCAGTGGACCATCTGGGAATTCCCTCGAAGATCATGTTCATTTGTCAGCATTCAAATGCATATCTTGCTGGTATTTACAGATAGTTGGAAGAATAAAGTTATTCACTGAAAAATATGCAAATGCAGAAACAAAGTTCAAATAAGCATTACTGTCTTTTCTCTGTCAACCTGAAAATTGCTATTAATTGTGATTTATACTAATTATTGCCAAGTATCTGTGTGCAAAATGGAAAAATAGTAGAGAGGATTGCACTGGTTGCTCAAACTCTTAGTTTTCCCCAAAACATTTTTATAGAACACTAGTTCAGCAAGTTGATCCAGAG
>SJYQ01093147.1:0-18960 GCA_006410935.1 Redunca redunca
CTAGTCAAAGTTATGCACATATTTTGGAGAGTCAAGTAGTTCTACAAGGCTTCTTTCAAAAGGCGTCTTTGGCTATTGTCTGGTGAATTCCAGATGTGGAAGATGGTTTGGTTTGTTCCCCATCACCTCATTCTCCCAGTAAAATTGTAATTTGGTTAGATGATTCTTCAGGGCTTGTGTTATTACGATTCTAGAAAAGCAAGTCACTGTTGTGCTTCATCACCAACTATGATTTGCCTTTGCTGGCCAACGTTTAGATTTTCCAAGCATTCATAATCATCTTTTTTAGATTTGTTTGGTGATAGCTAATGTTAACTGGATGCATAATATGTAGTGGGTGCTGCGCTAATTGCTGTCCGTGTGTCAGTTCATTTAATTGTCAGACAGGTAGAGGTGTGCAGAGGGGTCAGGTAACTTGCTGAGGAAAGCAGCATTGCCAGAGTTCAGACCCTGGCAGTTCAGCCTTGGGATCTATACTCTAAGCTACTGTGCTGCACTTTTTTCACTTTCTATTAATATGCACTTGAACATTGAGTTAAAATTTGAATGCAGTGAATTGTACAGATCTTGGGGTTATATATAGTTGGATGAGCTTTGACAAAAATATACATTCATGTAACCAACACCTTAATCAAGAACATTTGTATCACTTCCAGTCAGTCCCCACCTTTCATAGGCAATTACTGCTCTGGTTTGTAGTGTCACAGATTACGTTTGTCTGTTCTTGAGTCTCATATAAGTGAAATCATATACTACATATTCTTGTGTTAACCTTCTTTTCCCAGATGCATCCACATTGTATGTTAGTGGTTCATTCTTTTTTATTACTGGATAGTATTTCATTGAAGCAAGTATTAGAATTTATTTATCTGTTCTCCTGCTGATGGAAAAACAGGTTGTTTGCAGTAGTTTTTTTTTTTTTTAATTTAAAAAATTTATTTATTTTTCCTTATTTATTGGTGGCACCATGCAGCATATGGGATTTTCAGTTCTCCAGCCAAGGATTGAACTCGTGCCCCCTGCATTGGAAGGCAGAGTCTTAACCACTGGACCTCCGAAGAAGTCCCAGCAGATTTTGGCTTTTATTTATAAAGCTGCTGTGAGTGTTTGTGTGTAGGTCTTTTGTGGAGTTACACTGGCCTTTCTTTGTGAGTAAATCCTTAGCAGTGGAATGGTTTATCCTTAACTTTATGAGAAACTTCTGGTTTATAAGAGGAAGTGGTTGTGTCACTTAACATTCTCGTTTACTGTGGCAGATTCTAAGGTGGCCCCGTGATCCCTGTCCCCTGCTATTTATGCTTTAGTGTAACCCCTCCCTTTGAGAGTGGGTGGGATGTGTGACTTGCTGCTTCCTAATAGAAAATGACAGAGGTGATGGGATAGACGTGACTGTGTTGCCTCACGGGCAGCTTCAAGTCCACAGGCAGCAGGAAATGTGACCCCCGGTTCAGGAACCCACGAAGAACTGAATGTTCATTGCCAACAAGCAGGTGAGTTTGTATACAGATCCTGCCCTGCTCAAGCTTCATGTGAGACCACAGACCCAGTGGGGATCTTGACTGGAACCTTACAGAGGACTCAGCCCAGCTGCACGTGGGCTTCCACCCCACTGGAGCCGTGAGATGTTAGCATGTGTCGTTGTCAGCTGCGACATTTGTGCTCTTATTGTTGTGCAGCAGTAGGTGACTCACACAAACAGTGTACAGAAGTTCCTGTTGCTCCACATTTCAACCAACATTTCATTTTGTCAGTCTTTTTTCATTTTAGCCATGTGAACAGATCTGAGATGTTCGCTCCTTGTGGTTTTAATTTGTATGACTCATTGGATTTCCCAGGTGGCTCAGTGGTAAAGAAACTGCCTGCCAATGAAGGAGACTTGGGTTCTAATCCCTGGGTCGGGACGATCCCCTAGAGAAGGAAATGGTAACCCACTCTAGTATTCTTGCCTGGAGAATTCCATGGGTAGAGAAGCCTGACAGGCTACAGTCCATGGGGATCACAAAGAGTAGGACACAGCTGAGCAACTAACAGTTACTTATATTTACATCTATATTTGTATTTTACCACAATTCATTCTATGCTATTCTTATAAAAACAGAACAGCTTTCTCTAAATTAGTCTTTATGAGCCATTTGAGACTAAGTTATGTATATGATTCCCTCTTTCCCAAAACATTCCCCCAAATCAAGTGCACTCCCAAATAACTACTGCATTCCCTCTTAGGCAGGTCGTTAGCATCAGTAAAGCCCTCCTCTCCAATGCACAGACCCTGCTCACATTTTGCCAGCTGCCCGGCAGCACCTCCTTTTGCTTTTGGTCCAGGGTCCCATCGTGGAGCACGCACTGGGTTTAGTTGTCAGGTCCTTTCGTGTCCTCCACTCTGGGGTAACCCCTCAGTTCTTTCTTGTCGTTCATGTCCTCAGCAGCTGTATGTTCAGGAGGATGATCTGCAAGCTGAATCTATTACTGTTTTCTCGTGCGCAGTCTCAGGTCGTGATGCTTCGATGTTCTCAGTCCGTCCCATCATAGAGCACATGGTGTTAACTAGTCCCGTTACTGATGGATGATGTTAACCTTGATCATCTGGTCGTGTTGGTGTCTGCGTGGCATCTCTGGTTTTTCTGCTTGTAAAGGCATTGTTTTTTTTTTTTTGTAACAAGTTTTTTTTTTGTAATGAATATTTTGTGTGGAGACAGTTTAAGATCATGTCAATAGCCTGTTTCTCATCAGACTTCAAAGTTACCAGCATTAGTGTCTTGCCTGAAACAGCAACAGCTATGTGTTTGCCAAATGGTGTTTTTTTGTTTCTATTATTCCTTCTACATTGATAAATTGTTCTGTTGTAAGGGTAAGCCTTTCTTGTCTCCTTCCTTCCTTCCTCCCTTGCTCTCTTTCTTCCTTTCAGTATAGACTAATGGATTTGTGATTTATTCATTGTGTTGTAATTTACTAGTATTATGATTTATTTTGATGCTCAGACTACCCCAGATTTGGTCAGTAAGAGCTGTTTCAAGCTGTTTCCCTTTTATACGTCCTTTGTATTCTTTGAACACTTCTAATTTTTCTAGAACAAGATGTTCCATGCTTATCTTGTGTTTTCCCTGTCCTGGCCCAGGAATCAGCCATTTCTCTAAGGAGTCCTGGTTCTGTAAGTGGAGGATGGCATTTAGAAACCAAGATCAGGAGTTTGTTGTGCTCACTGTTACAGGGTGTCATTGCTTCTAGATGTGCTCAGAAGATGGAGCCTGGAAATGTGTGTATCTACAGCATATACCACACAGGCGCGCGCACGCGCGCGCACACACACACACACACACACACACACAGTTTCTCTATTTCTGTAGAAAACCTGGATGATTTTTTTTTTAAACTATAAAATACCCCAAGTTCATACTAACATCTTCAGTTCCCATATAGTGCCTCAGGCTGCTCCCCAGCCCTGCCCCTTCCCATGTTTGCTAGTGCCTTTGCCAAGAGTGAGGAGTCTGGCTTTCATTATCCTCAATATATTTACTTATTTGCTGATTGTAAGTGATCTCCCAGCTCCCCTGGCCTTCTCCCCGCTCTGCCACGTCTGCACCCTGCCCCAGCACACCCTGGGTCCTTGAGCACTAGCAGGCAGAAGTTGGGGAACAGGGAGCCTGGCAGGAGACTTCTTAACCTTGACACTTAAGACAGCAGAGGAAGAAAGGGAGAAGCAACCCAGTTCACTCCATAAAATCTTAAGTAGTATTTGTCCCAGTTATTTACTCTTGTGTGAAAAACAAAAAAGCCACTCTGAAAGTTAGCTGCTTAAAATTTGAACAGTGTTCTTTGGCACACAGATCTGCAGTTTAGGCTGAGCTCAGCAAAGATGCTCCGCTCCACTCGAGGTCAGCTGGGCGGCCTGGAGGCGGGGGTTTGGGGTCTGGTGCAGGCTCTCACTCACTGTCTGACAGCCTGGGCTGCGGCTGGGACACCTAGAGGTGGCCTTCCTGTGTGGCTGTTTGGCTTCCTCACATCCAGGTGTCTGAGTTCGCAGGGCTGGCATCACCAGAGAGAGAGAGAAAGCCAGGTGGAAGCCGTATTGCCTTTGCTCACATGACCTGGGACATTAGAAGCGAATCACTAAACCCAACCCATATTCAAGGGGATCTTTGCTTTTTGCCTTTTCATGAGAGGACTATCAAAGAATTTTTAGACATGTTCTAAAACCAGTTAAGTATTGATATTAAAGTCTTTTCTGAATGAATGAGAGATTCATTCGTACAGTTGAATTTTTTTTTACTACTTTTCATTCATTTTGTTTAAAAGTTAAAAAATATATCTATATATGCTTTTGCGGGTGTGCTAAATCACTTCAGTTGTGTCCGACTCTCTGCGACCCTATGGACTATAGCCCACCAGGCTCCTCTGTCCATGGGATTCTCCAGGCAAGAATACTGGAGTGGATCGTCATGCCCTCCTCCAAGCGATCTTCCCAACCCAGGGGTGGAATTTGTGTCTCTTAAGTCTCCTGGGTCAGCAGGCAGGTCCTTTATCACTAGTGCCACCTGGGAAGCCCTGTATATGCTTTTACTTAGATTCATAAAAGAAATCGTATAGGATATGTATCATGTACATCTGTGTGTGTGTATATATATATATACACACACACATATACATGTATTATTTAGTGAAGTCTGTTGTTTCTATTTTTGCTTCCTTTGTTTTCTCCTTGCTCTTCACTTTCTTATTTTTCATGACTCCCTACCAGCTAACTCATATTTACATCCTTCCATATTTTTCTCCGTGGAACGTCCTAGGTGGCTCAGAATCCACCTGCCAATACAGGAGACACGGGTTCAATCCCTGGATCAGGAAGATCCCCTGGAGAAGGAAATGGTAACCCACTCCAGTATTCTTGCCTGGAGAATCCCATGGACAGAGGAGCTTGGCCAGCTACAGTCCATGGGGTCACCAAAGAATCAGACAGGACTTAGCAACTAAACAACAACAACGTATTTTTCCTCCATACTCAGGTATATACACACATACATAGCGTGAGTCGGGATATCCTTTAAAAAATGGAGTCATATAGGAACTGTTTTTTGCATCCTTACTCATTGAGCACCTTGTAGAAATTCCTGTTCAGTCAAGAGATTTTATTCTGTTTTGTTCTTCTTAAGGGCTGCACATATTCTGTTTTCTGATTTGGTTATTTGACCATGAAAATATAGGAGACTAAGCTCAAGAAATAGGAATGGAGAGGGGCAGGCTTTAAGGAAAAGGTTGTCAGGAAGAGAGAGAGGAGTATTCGATCAGTATTCCCGGGGTCTGAGACCAGACGAGCCACAGAAGGGGACAGGAGGTGGGAAAAATGCTGGGGGAGGCGTCTTAATGGATCTTCTCTGAGAAATGAGTGTTTCTGTCTACACTGAGATTGCCTACCAGGCATCTGAAGGCACAGGACAGGCACTCTGGTCCAAGGAGAGGATTGGGGCTGATAGACAGAGCTGTGAAATGGGTGATCACTTGAGAGAGAGCTGTGGCTTGGCCAGTATGTGCTCTTCGCAGGAGACTTCGTGACACCAGAGTCCTGTGTTTACAGCTGATGCATTGCGTTCTGTCCGTTTTTCTGGAAGCAGAGTTTTTATTTTCATTTTATGTAGTGTGGACAGAGAGAACCTTCTGCTAAATAGAGCTGTGTGAGTTTGGAGACACGTAAGATGTTGAAAATTTGAAACCAGAGATGCTTGATGGGAACTTCCTTAATCTCTTCTCTCAGATCAAACCAGCCCAGGCTGCATGAGGTAATTAACATCATTGAATGGCTGAAGAAAGGTGTTCCCCACCCCCCTTTCCTTTTATGTTAGAGAATGGATTTGTAATACAGCTAAGTAATGGATGCAGAATGAATAGAGCAGACAGATGATTCTGCCGAGGCGCTAGAGCTGATTACCACGCCAGTTCCTTTGGGATGATGATGGTGACGATGTTTCAAATACTGGTGGCCTTGAAGTCAGCAATGGAGAATTAAAATGCCATCTCCTTTTAGGGAACAAAAATCTTGTTCTCCATACCCCCCAACTGGCTCCTGAAAAGTTGAGGGGTAATTGTTCTTATTTTCTACTTTCAGATTGGGTTTCTGAAGCACAAAGCTAGGCTAGCCCGCAAGTTCCATGTCAGTGGTAAAGTTGAAATGATAAATGTCCTTCAGATTTAATTCTGATGGGGGGGGCGGTGTGGAGAGAGTGAAGGGTGCTCTAGTTACTGTTCTTTCTCTTTGGACTACCCCCCACCCCCTCCCCCCAAGATAACTTCTATAGACAACACCAGATGTCAGCTATTTGTCAAGTGTGCTCAGAAAACTACCAAAATGAGTATGATACAGGCTTGGCCATAAAGAGCTCATTGTCTTGGTGGAAACAGCTGACAGTTGTACAAAGCAGGTTGAAATCAGCCACACACAGAGGTACATGCTGTGGTGATGCAGGAGAAGAGGGCCTTAATTCCTCTATAGAACCTGGCATTTGAACTGGAATTTTTGCTTTCAGCTTCTTGATGTGGGAAATTTTGGAAATATACCAAAGTAGAGAAAGCATGATGAATCCCTGTGACCTCACCTCCCAGCTTCATTATCAGCTCAGGGTTGTTTCATCTGTATCCCCACCTCCTACCCGACTCGCACCTCCAGATTATTGAAGCACGTCCCAGATGACATAGGATTTCTGCTGTAACAATTTCAACATATCTCTAAGGAGTAGGGGCACATTTTAAAAGCATATAACTATGATGCCTTTATCCTTCGTAAAATAATTGACAGTAAGTCCCTAATATTGACTCCTTATAGTCAGTTGATCTGTACTTTACAGAGACAAGAACTTTCTAGTGGGAAGAATTTTGTTACTGGGAGAAAGGGAATTCAGGTTGCAGGGAACAGTCTCTGTAGAAGCAGGGAAATGTGCGTAAGTGACAGGTGGCGCGAGTCTGGTTTAGGGCTGCAGCGATGGACGTGGAGATAAAATGGCCGAGATGAGTCACTGTGGAGGAAAAGTCCATGGAATTGTACTGTTGCAGACGGCAGGTGTATCTTCCCTCTCTTTCTGGGTAACGGTCCTGAGTGTTTGTTTCGAGCCATACAGAACAGGGTGGGCAGACCATGTCCTACTCCCAGCCAGGGTTTTGTAAATGAAGTTTTGGGCACACAGCCATATCCATTCATGGGCACGTGGTCCACAACTGCTCTCGCCCCACAGAGGCAAAGTTGAGTGGTTGCAGCAGACACCCTGTGACCCACAAAGCCTCAGATACTTACTGTTTAGCCCTTTATAGAAAAAGTTTGCTGACCCCTGTTCTAGAAGAAACTGGGTCCTGGGTTTAGTGCTGTCGGAAGGCTATGTTGAATGTTCTGGTGAGGAGCAGCTGTGGCTTTGTGAGGCTTAGGAGTGAGAAGGGTGGGAATTTGTTTAGTTCTGAGTTCATCATTCACTTGATAGCCTGAGAAAGTCCATATCTCTACGAATTTCTCTGTCTGTTTGATTTGATCTTGTTTATTGTCTTTCCTGCCAGTCAGGGATTTTGGCCTATCTTGTTAGCTACTCCATCCCCAGGGTCTGGATTAACGCCAGAAGCTTAGCAAGCACTCAGTAAATAATTGTTGAATAAATAGGTGAATGCACTAGTGTTTTTGCTCCGCTTCTGCCTTAGATACATTTGGAGCTTCTTGGGGGACAAGAAAGATGTATTCTTAGGTGACGATGCTCTTATGTAAATGCATTATAATTTTCTGCCACCAAAGTTTAGGACAGTGTTTCATCAATACAATAGAGTCTTAAGCAGCAACTAAAACTAGTAATTATGAAGAGTGTAGAAATGTGGGAACATGTTTATAATGGGACAAAATCTTAGGCACACTGCCTCTCTGAAATATATATGAATATGGATGAGGCCTGGAAAATAAAGCAAAATGAAATGATTGTTTTAAGACTGGATTTTTTGGATAGTTTTTCTCTCTGGATTTTTCTTTAACGCTGTTGTTTTCTCATATTTTCAATAGTGATTTTAAAAATTCATAATTTTTCTATGCCGTCCACACCCGCCCCATTCACATACCTCTGCTGCATGTCCAGAAATGTAACCATTAGTGTGGGTCACAAATAATGCAGTAATCAGAAATTGGAGTTAGGATTGGGAAGGTGGGTGGGCATTGTGGGTGCACGTTTCACTTTATCCCCTGGGTAAACTGCTGCCGCATACCTCCCAGTAGGATATGCCTGTGAGCTTTCTTGGTTGGGGCCTGATTTGGGTGTATATATAAGCTTACATTTAGACAGAAGCCCTTTTATTTGAAAGGGAACATGAATGGGCATTGTAGGAAGGAGTGGACTGGGTGAGAATATCTTATGTTTGCCTTTCCTGAGAGCTGGGCTCCCTCTTCCTCTTATTCGGAGATGCCTATCCTGCCGGGTTTTTCTTTTTCCACGTTTTCTTGGGGATATAGTCATTTGGAGCAGTCATGTGGTTTTCTTCTCATTTCACTTTCAGGCTGCCTTTAAAAACATGATTAGGGGCTTCCCTGGTGGTGTAGTGGTTGAGAATCTGCCTTGCAATGCAGGGGGCACCAGTTCAATTCCTGGTCAAGGAACTAAGGTTCCACTTGCTGTGGGATGTGGCCACCCCCCCCCAAAATTTTTTTAATTAAAAATGAAATCCATGGGTAAATCTTTTCTTTGTTCTTCAGTTTCTTCAGGTGCAGAATTGTTGTTCTCTATACATCTTCCAAGGATGTGGTGCATTTACAGCCCTTTTATTTAAATAGGTGTTTGTGTTCTACATAATTACGTTTCTAGGTTATATAGAGTTGATACTTCAGCCGTGGCCTCTAGACTTGGTCTGAGTGTCTTGTCAGGGGCTAGAATTCTGCATTGCAAAACAAAATACAGAAAGATCTCACAATTTCAGAAGTCTACTCTTTAAGGGAATGTTATTCCCTTAAAGAGAGTAATGGGGCTTCCCAGGTGGCTCACTGGTAAAGAATCTGCCAAGCAGGAGACCTGGGTTTGATCCCTGGGTTGGGAAGATCCAGGGAAGGAAATGGCAACCCACTCCAGTATTCTTGCCTGGGAAATCTCATGGACAGAGGAGCCTGGTGGGTTATGGGGTCACAAAGAGTCAGACATGACTTGGCTACTAAACTTGCACCAAAGAGAGAAGTAATTGAAATATCACCTCTCAGGTTTAGCAAATGGTAAGATGATGAAGTGTCTTTTCTCAGTTCATTCAAGGTAAAACTCAGTCTTTCTAGTGGTCTGCAAGAGCCTGTGTGATAAGACTGCCTGCCTGCGGTGCGCCCCCCGGCCCCGGACCACCTGCCACTTCTTCATAGGTCACTCCATTGTCACGTGGACCTCTTGCACGTCCTTGAAAATACCAGACGTGACCTGCCTCTGCACTGCCTCCACCAGCTGGATGCAGGGCTCATTCTCATTCTTTGTTTGCTCAAGTGTCACCTTCCCGGTGAAGTCTCCCCTGAGCCCTCCTTCCCCCACACGGTTCCTGCTTCTTTTTGTCCATAGCAGCTGTCAGCCTCTAACACACTATATTGGAGAAGGAAATGGCAGCCCACTCCAGTATTCTTGCCTGGAGAATCTCAGGGACAGAGGAGCATGGTGGGCTGCCGTCTATGAGGTCGCACCGAGTCAGACACGACTGAAGCGACTTAGCAGCAGCAGCAGCAGCACACTATATAATTTCCTCATGTGTTATGTTCGTTGTTTACTGTCTCCTCCCGTCTCATTAGAATTGAGAACTTCCAGATGTACAAACTGGATTTAGAAAAGGCAGAGGAACCAGAGATCAAATTGCCAACATCATTCGCTGGATCATAGAAAAGGCAAGGGAATTCCAGAAAAACATCTGCTTCATTGATGACGCTAAAGCCTTTGCCTGTGTGGATCACAGCATACTGTGGAAGATTCTTAAAGAGATGGGAATACCAGACCACCTCACCTGCCTCCTAAGAAACCTGTATACAGGTCAAGAACCAACAGTTAGAACCAGACATGGAGCAGTGAACTGATTCCAAATTGGGAAAAGAGTACGTCAAGGCTGTATATTGTTACCCTGCTTGTTTAACTTACATGCAGAGTATATCATGTGAAATGCCAGGCTGGATGAAGCACAAGCTGGAATCAAGATTGCTGGGAGAAATATCAATAACCCCAGATATGCAGATGACACCACCCTAATGGTAGAAAGTGAAGAAGAACTAAAGAGCCTCTTGATGAAGGTGAGAGAGGAGAGTGAAAAGCTGGCTTAAAAGTCAACATTCAAAAAACTAAGATCATGGCATCCAGTCCCATTACTTCATGGCAAATAGATGGGGAAACAATGGAAACAGTGAGACTTTATTTTCTTGGTCTCCGAGATCACTGTGGACAGTGACTGCAGCCATGAAATTAAAAGACACCTGCTCCTTGGAAGAAGAGCTATGACAAATCTAGACTGTGTTAAAATGAAGAGACATCACTTTGCTGACAAAGGTCTGTATAGTCCAAGCTAAGGTTTTTCCAGTAGTCATGTACAAATGTGAGAGTTGGATCATAAAGAAGACTAAGCACTGAAGAACTGGTACTTTCAAATTGTGCTGGAGACGACTCTTGAGAGTCCCTTGGACAGCAAGGAGATCAAATTGGTCAATCCTACAGGAAATAAGCCCTGACTATATATTGAAAGGACTGATACTGAAGCTGAAGTTACAGTACTTTGGCTAAGTGATGCGAAGAGCCAACTCATTGGAAAAGACCCTAATGCTGGGAAAGATTGAGGGCAAGAGGAGAATGGGATGACAAAGGATGAGATGGTTGGATGGCATCATTGACTCAAAGGATGTGAGTCTGAGCAAACTCTGGGAGATAATGAAGGACAGGAAGGCATGCTACAGTCCATGGATTGCAAAGAGTTGGACATGACTAGCGACTGTACAATTCCTTTCCCAGCTGGAATGGAAGCTCCATGAGGGTAAGGATTTATGTTGGTTTGGTTCACTTTTGTGAACCAAGTGGTTAGAATAGGGTCAACTGCACAGTAAGTGCTTGGTAGAAGGAAATGGCAACCCACTCCAGTATTCTTGTCTGGAGAATCCCATGGACAGAGGAGCCTGGCAGGCTACAGTCCATGGGGTCTCAGGAGTTGGATACAACTTAGCAACTAAAGAGAGAGAGAAATATTTGTTGAATGTTTGCAGTTTCTGGGACCCTGAGTTTAACTTTCCACTTGGAATTTTACTTGCATAATTGTTATTACTCTACCATTTTGACCCCATGGATGCTCTGTTCCCCCTTTAATGAAAAAGATGAAAACATCTTCTCTTGGTTCTGCTTTGGCATAACTGAGATTGGCAGGGAGTTCAAGGAAACGTTTTGAGTGCTAAGAACAATGGAGAAATGAGTACAGAAGATGCAAGGATGTAAGAAGTCTGGCTTACAGTGATGACTCTGGAATCTGCCATAGTTAACTGGCTCTGGTACCTTACACACCCTGTTCTAATCTCCCTTCTTCTGAGAAGTCTACTCTTGGCCTCAACGGGCCCGTGCTGACCTTGTCTAGATCTCCAGCATGTGGCTTCATCTTACCATCCACTGCTGAGGCACTTCTTGTTGGGGCATCTTCACAGCTGGTGTCGAGACCAGCGGAACTCTCGTTTTATTTGGCCACCATGAGAAATAGCACAGACTGAGTCATTAAGCAGCAGACGTTTGTTCCTTGCCGTTCTGGGAATCCAAGGTCGAGGTGCCGTCAGGGTTGCATCCTGCTGGGGCCCCCCATCCTGGCTTGTAGATAGCCACCTCCTCGCCGTGCCTCCAGTGGGCCTTCCCTCTCTGTACACTTAGAGAGGGAGAGAGATCTTCAGTGTCTCCTGTTGTTATTCAGTGACTTGGTTGCATCCAACTCTTGGGCGACTCCTTGGGCCACGGCCCGCCAGGCTCCTCTGTCCATGGGATTCTCCAGGCAAGGATACTGGAGTGGGTTGCCATTTCCTCCTCCAGGGGATCTTCCCAATCCAGGGATGGAACCCACGTCTCCTGTGTCTCCTCCGTTGGCAAGTAGATTCTTTACCACTGAGCCACCTAGGAAGCCCCTGGTATCTTTTACTCTTCTCATAAGGACACGAGTCCTGTTGGCTTAGGGCCCCACCTAATGACCTCATTTAACCCAGATTTCTTCCCTAAAGCCCCTGTCTCCAAACGCAGTCGCCTTGGAGGTCAGGGCTTCACGATGAGAATTGGGGGCGTGGGCAGGGGAGGAGACAGTTCAGTCCATGTGTGGCATTGCTCTGACTGGAGCGAATAACATGCTTCATTCAGGTGAGACAGCACACAGGTGGTATGGCCTTCTCTAGTGTTTCAGCTGACATTTATTGAACTAAACTAACCGTATCCCAAATCACATGCTCTGTGCAGGACATACCCTTTCCTTGCCGTCCTGAAGCCCACGGCTCAGCAGAGACAGGGCAGGGTGGCGCGTACTACGAGAGTGCCCACAGATGTCCGGGAAAGCGTCCTTGAGAAGCTCTCTTACACTATTCTTGCAGACCTGTCGATGAATATATCCATGGTTACAGCACCGGGGCTTCCCCGGTGGCTCAGAGGTTAAAGCGTCTGCCTGGAATTCGGGAGACCCAGGTTCGATCCCTGGATTGGGAAGATCCCCTGGAGAAGGAAATGGCAACCCACTCCAGTACTCTTGCCTGGAGAATCCCATGGAGGGAGGAGCCTGGTAGGCTACTAGTCCATGGGGTTGCAAAGAGTCGGACACGACTGAGCGACTTCACTTTCACTTTCACAGCACCATAGCGTACAATGTAATAATACGGTAACAGTTCACACATACAGTAACAGGAGGGCACTCCTGCCAAGTCCAGCCTCAATCCTCTTCCTCGTCTTTCCCTGGCTTTAGTCCTCCAGCCTCTCTCCTCAACCTTTACCTCCCCAACATCCCCTGTTACTTTAATAATCAATGACTTTTCTCCTCATTCTCTGTTAAAAGTTACTGTGTTTTTTTTTCCCCTTATTACTTTTCCTTAACAAGTTGAGTTGAACATTTAGCTTTCTGTTCTAATCTCATAGCTTTCTACAGAGGCAGTTCCTGGTGCTCAGTGAGAGCTGTTCCCATCAGAGCCTCCTGTTTGCCACGAATAAAGGCCAAAGGAGATCGTCAGCCAGCATTAATGCCCTGTTTATAAGATGGCAATTACCGACGCAGCATTTTGTGAGGTTCTTACTATACAAATAGCACAAGTGATTTGACAAGTTACGACTCCAGAGAATTCCACACACTGTAAGCCAATATTTCGTTTTCCTTCTCAAGGGAATACACATGCCATTAAATTAAGTTTGTTTCGCCTGCCATGCATTTTAAGCTGAGCTGGCCTTCCTGCCTCTGCTTAGCGTGTTTTTGAGAGAGTCACCAGTTTCTCTAAGAGCATGTCTGTCGAGGGAGTAGCCTCATTTGGCTTCAGTCTCATTAATGCTTCATGGTCTTGAAATAATAAAAAAGCTCTTATCCCTTACTGCTTCCTGACCCTGTGATAAACCACCGAAGCTCCTACCTAACACCCCCTGATTTTCGTGGCCTGCCTGTAGTGCATCGAACACTCCATAAGATGCTTGGAGGCTGATAGATATTCTCTCACATACTTTTTTTTGTCTCTGTAACCCATTTTCCTTTTCCATCCTCTCATGGAATATTTTCTGATACTCTGACAGCTGTTGCTTGTAATTAGTGAAGTTAATTTCTTCAGCAGATGATTCTCTTTTCTCTGTTATTAGCTTTCAGGTTTTACTGGCCTTGTTTTGTAAATAGGTCTATCACAAAGGCTATTATACAAACAGGGAAGCACATGTGATTTTCTCTTTGTTCTTTCTCATTATTTAACTGACTCATGGTACCTTCATCTATGGAGAAACTGTCAAATAGAAATTCAGTGTGAGCTGCACATGTATTTAAAAACAACTTTATCGAGATGTGATTTACATACTGTGCAATTCACTTTATTTAAAGTGTACTGGTTTTTAGTATATTCAGAGAGACATGCATACTTTAAAATTTTACAACAGCCACATGCGAAAAGGAAAAAGAAACAGATGAAATTAACTTTGGTAATGTCTCTTATTGAACCCATTATATCTAAAGTAAATATGATCAATAAAAAAGAACTTCCACTGCTTTAGTTATTAAATTTAAAATTCATCTAAGTTAAATCGAAAGCTTAAATGTCATTTCTTAGTTGAACTAGCTACATTCTAAATGCCCAGCAGCCGCCTGTGGTCCGTGGTTTAACCACATTGGATCTCGGAGCTCTAGGACGGTCTCGGAAGATGATCCTGCCTCAGGCAATTGCGACGTTTATCAAAAACGCACACTTTCTGACTGTTTGGCGGTGAGCCTGTTTTGGAACATGAACCAAAGTTACTTGGCTGACACAGCTGAGCAACAGTACGTTTTATTTAATGTTGGACGGTGAGAGGATGGAAGATGCAGAAGAAAGTCTTTTCTAACATGACTTCAAGAAGATGCAAGAGTTGGCAAAAAATTTCGCTCAGTCAAAGCCTTCCCATTCGTACCTTCTCATCCTCATACATAGATGCACTTAGGTGACATCAAGCACCTCTTTCTCATTTCTCAGAAATAACTGTAATCTTGGCTTTCGTATCTAGTTTGTCCCATGAAGCTTTTCAGTGTTTTTCAAGGAGCAAATAAAGGTTTAGTGTTCTCTTTTTCCAGCCTTCTCATCTGCTATCTCCTACATGTTTTACTTTTTCCTACAGATTCTTTATGAATCAGTCAATCTAGTTGCTTAGTCATGTCCGACTCTTTGCGGCCCCATGGACTGCAGCACGCCAGCCTCCCTGTCCATCACCAACTCCCAAAGCTTGCTCAGACTCATGTCCATCGAGTTGGTGATGCCATCCAGCGATCTCATCCTCTGTCATCCCCTTCTGTTCCTTCCTTCAATCCTTTTCAGCATCAGGGTCTTTTCCAGTGAGTCAGTTCTTCACATCAGGTGGCCAAAGTATTTAAGTTTCAATATCAGTCCTCCCAACAAATATTTAGAACTGATTTCCTTTAGGATGGACTGGTTGGATCTCCTTGCTATTCAAGGGACTCTCAAGAGTCTTGTTCAAAAGCATCAGTTCTTTGGCTCTCAGCTTTCTTTATAGTCCAACTCTCACATCCATACATGACTACTGGAAAAACCAAAGCTTTGACTAGACAGGCCTTTGTTGGCAAAGTTAATGATTCTTTACTACCAACTTAAGAATCATGAAACAGTTTGAAAGTATGAGAAGTGACAGTAACTTCAGGTGCCCCAAGATGTTAGTCTCGTATAAGTTACTGTTATTTGAATACTTGGAGCTAGCTGTATTGACTCTAAAAGTCTGGCAGTTCCTCAAAAGATTAAACACAGTTTAACGATATGACCCAGCAGTTCTACTCTTAATTGCTATTGGTACTGAGTCACTAAGTCATATCCGACTCTCTGCGACCCCATGGACTATATAGCCTGCCAGGCTCCTCTGTTCATTTGATTTCCCAGGCAAGAATACTGGAGTGGGTTGCCATTTTCTTCCCCAAGCGTTTACTCCTAAATATATGCCTAAAAGAAATGAAAACACATGTTCTTACAAGAACTTATACATGAAGATTCATACCAGTGTTACTCATGATAGCTAAAAAATAGAAATAGCCTACCTGTCCATCCTACCTGCTGATGGGTAGATGAGTAAAATGTGGTGTAGAATATTATTCAGCAATGCAAGAGTATGAAGTACTGACCCATACTATTGCATTGGTGAACTTTGAAGATATTATGCTAAGGGAAAGAAGACTATCACACGCTGTATGTGTCTATTTGTATAAAATGTCTGGAGTAGGAAAGTCCATAGAAACAGAAGGAAGACCCGTGGTTGCCTAGAGCTTGTGAAGTTGAAAGAAACTGGGGAGTGACTGCTAATGATAATGAGTATAGTGTTTTTGAGGATGATGAGAATGTTCTAGAATGGACTGTGGTGATTGTTGTACAGCTCTGTGACTGCGCTAACAACAATTGAGTTGTACACCTAAGTGGATGAATGATATAGCATGTAAACCTCAAAAGAGGTTTTCTTTGAAAAGTGCTGACAGGCAAGAATTCTCAGTCAGTGGTGGTTCTTGTACTTTCCACATTGGTTTTACCTTCTTGCCTTTCTTTATTCCCCCTTAGGTTTAAAAAAAAAAGCTGAAAGCCTTCTGGTCTTTCTGTATCTTTAAAATATATATATATATATTTTACCGCTTGTTTGTCTGGCTGTGCCAGGTTTTAGCTGCAGCACGTGAACTCGGTGGTGGTGGCATGCAGGCTCTAGTTCTCTGACCGGGGGTCGAGCCCCGGCCCCCTGCACTGGGAGCACAGAGTTTTACCCACTGGACCACCAAGGAAGTCCAAAAAAAAAAATCTTTTTTAATTGAGGTAATGTTGGTTTATAACTTTATGTAAGTTACATCGTGTGCAACATGTGCATTTCTATTTCCGTGCACACCATAGCGTGCTCACTGCCAAAAACTGGGTTTCCGTTTGACACCATACAGCTGACCAGCTTTACCGATTTCATCCTCCCCCTCCCCCGGCGCCTGCCCCTCTGGTAAACCACTGCTTTGTTCTCTGTATCTACATATGTGTTTTTGTTTGATTTGGTTTGTTCATTTATTTTGTATGTTTTTTATATTTTATAAAAATGTTTATATTTTTATATTGCTTTTTTGTATTTTATATTATTGTTTATATTTATATGTGAGTGAAATCATATGGTTTTTGTCTTTCTATCTGACTTATTTCAGTTAGCATAATTCCCTCCAGGTTCATCTCTGCTGTTGCAAATGGCAAGATTTCATCTTTCTTACGGCTAAATAATACTGCGTTGTGTGTATGGAGCCATACGTGTGTGTGTGTGTGTGTGTGACACTCGCCACATCTTCTGTATCCGTTCAGCTGTTGACAGACATTTAGGTTGTGTCTATACCTTGGCTGTAACAAGTAGTCCTGCAGTGGACATGGGAGTACAGGTTTCTTTTCAAATTAGTGTTTTCATATTCTTTGGATAAATATGCAGAAATAGAATCCCTGGATCATACGGTAGCTAATTATAATTTTTTTAAGAATCTCCACCCTGTTTTCCATATTGGCTGCACCATTTTGCGTTTCCACCAGCAGTGTGTGAAGTTCCTGTATCAGTCTTCTTCAGCTCAGTCTCCGTGCTTTCCTGACCAATCCTACCAGCCACATTTAGAATTTTTCATATGTAACTTTTATTATTATGCTCCTATAAATTTATGTCTTGTAGAGCTTATTATACACTGAGACCCTGTAGAGAGGAAATATTGGGGTCAGTGTTTAACCAGGGACTGAGCTTAAGTGCGCATTGCAGTATTCTGTCATTTAGCCTTTACAGTGACCCTGTGCATCCGCAGCTAATGAGCAGCAGAGATGGGATCTGAACCTAGGTCTGTTTGACTCTGAAGTCCACATCCTTAGCAGCTGTGCTACTCTGTCTTGTAAGCCCTGTAGCTGTAGGCCCAGAGGTCTAGTCCGTGTGATACATTTTTGCAGATTAACTGTTGTATATTCTGATACTTCTCCAACCTTTTTCCTGAAATACTCCAAGAAATACATGCAGATGTATCACTGGGTGTCTTATAGTATAGTTCAGAAACTGCCTGGTACAAACACAAAATGTCCTTGAAATCTTATGTGTAATCTTGGCAAACAAAGGTCCGTCTAGTCAAGGCTGTGGTTTTTCCTGTGGTCATGTATGGGTGTGAGGGTTGGACTGTGAAGAAAGCTGAGCGCTGAAGAATTGATGCTTTTGAACTGTGGTGTTGGAGAAGACTCTTGAGAGTCCCTTGGACTGCAAGGAGATCCAACCAGTCCATTCTGAAGGAGATCAGCCCTGGGTGTTCTTTGGAAGGAATGATGCTAAAGCTGAAACTCTAGTACTTTGGCCACCTCATGTGAAGAGTTGACTCATTGGAAAAGACTCTGATGCTGGGAGGGATTGGGGGCAGGAGGAAAACGGGACGACAAGAGGCTGAGATGGCTGGATGGCATCACCGACTCGATGGACGTGAGTTTGAGCGAACTCCAGGAGTTGGTGATGGATAGGGAGGCCTGGCGTGCTGCAGTTCATGGGGTCACAAAGAGTCGGACACGACTGAGCGACTGAACTGAACTGAATCTTGCAAAACTGTAAATCCAGCACTTTAGACTTTATATGTGTGTGTTCGAATGTAAAATTCATCCCTCCCTGTCCACTCAGCCCCAGGCCCCAGTGAAATTACTCTTGGAGTCCTGTTCACCAGGTGCGGTCCTGGGGCTCTGGAGCAGGTGTCTGCTGCTTCAGAAGCACAGTTGTATAATCCCATTCTCAGTTTCACAAATCCAGCCCTGACTTCCAGGAACTTCAAACTCGTATATCCCAGTGTATATTTGACATCTGCATTTGGACGTTTAATCAGTTATCACAGCTTCACTCTGGTGGCAGTGTTTGGACCACAGGGAAAGCAAAGAAAGCATCTTGCAGATCTAAAGACTCGCCTAGCCTAGACTAGAACTCCTGATTCTCCCCGCAAGTCTAAACCTCTTCCTCCAGGTTTCCCCATCTCAGTGTATGGTCCTGTCATCCACCTAGTTGCAACACCTAGCAATTATCCTAGATTCTTCCTTTTTTCTTCCTGCTACGTCTAATCCATTAGCAAAAGCTACTTATCTACTTTTAAGATATCTTGACACCATCACCATCTCTCCTGTTTTCTCTGCTTTCCATGTTGTCCAAGCCATCCCCACCACCTGTTTTGTGCAGTAGCCACCTAACTGATCTGCTTCTCCTCTTTCCCTTAACAGTTCTCCATGCAGTCAGGGTGATGTTTTTAAAATGCAAACCTGATTATTTTTCTCCCCTGCTA
>SJYQ01093148.1:4340-19953 GCA_006410935.1 Redunca redunca
TTTCATCAAGAGGCTTTTTAGCTCCTCTTCACTTTCTGCCATAAGGGTGGTGTCATCTGCATATCTGAGGTTATTGAGATTTCACCTGGCAATCTTGATTCCAGCTTGTGTTTCTTCCAGTCCAGCGTTTCTCATGATGTACTCTGCATATAAGTTTAATAAGCAGGGTGACAATATACATCCTTGACGTGCTCCTTTCCCTATATGGAACCAGTCTGTTGTTCCATGTCCAGTTCTAACTGTTGCTTCCTGACATGCATACAGGTTTCTCAAGAGGCAGGTCAGGTGGTCTGCTATTCCCATCTCTTTGAGAATTTTCCACAGTTTATTGTGATCCACACAGTCAAAGGCTTTGGCATAGTCAAGAAAGCAGAAACAGATATTTTTCTGGAACTCTCTTCTTTTTTACCTGATCCAGTAGATGTCGGCAATTTGATCTCTGGTTCCTCTGCCTTTTCTAAAACCAGCTTGAACATCTGGAAGTTCATGGTTCACTTAGACTCATCCTTTTAGCATTTGATCACTTACTATTCCCTGGAGGGTCTTTTCTCACTACCCACACCATCAGAAGCCCCATTATACAGCACCCAGAACCATGACTGTCTCTTTTGTGATACTTATCATGCATGTGATTATTGGATTTATGTCTGTCTCCTCCAGTATCTAATCTACTTCAAAGGGAAAATGTCTTTTTGTTCAACATTTTATCCATGTGCTTAGTACATAGAGGACACTCAATTAAATATTTGTTGAAATAACAAGTGAATAAATTAATGATTGAATTCATTTTTATTATAAGATTAGTGATACCTTTTCTAAAAATAATTTTAAAAGGTTTCTTTTCTTCATTTTGGCCATGCAGCTTGAAGTTCCCTGATGAGGGATTGAACCCAAGCCACAGCGGTGAAAGCTCAAAATCCTAACCACTAGACCACTCTCCTAAAAAAGCTTTCTATTATTTTTATCCCAGTTCAGTTCAGTTCAGTCACTCAGTTGTGTCCAATTCTTTGCAACCCCATGAACTGTAGCACACTAGGCCTCTCTGTCCATAACCAACACCTGGAGTTTACTCAAACTCATGTCCATTGAATCAGTAATGCCATCCAGCTATCTCATCCTCTGTCATCCCTTTCTCCTCCTACCTTCAATCTTTCCCAGCATGATGGTCTTTTCAAATGAGTCAGTTCTCGCATCAGGTGGCCAAAGTATTGGAGTTTCAGCTTCAGCATCAGTCCTTCCAAAGAAATCCCAGGGCTGATCTCCTTCAGAATGGACTGGTTGGATCTCCTTGCAGTCCAAGGGACTCTCAAGAGTCTTCTCCAACACCACAGTTCAAAAGCATCAATTCTTCTGCACTCAGCTTTCTTTATATTCCAAATCTCACATCCATACATGATGACTGGAGAGAACCATAGCTTTGACTAGACAGACCTTTGTTGGCTAAATAATGTCTGCTTTTTAATATGCTGTCTAGGTTGGTCATAGCTTTTCTTCCCAGGAGCAAGCGTCTTAATTTCATGGCAGCAGTCACCATCTGCAGTGATTTTGGAGCCCCCCAAAATAAAGTCTGTCACTGTTTCCACTGTTTCCCCACCTATTTGCCATGAAGTGATGGGACCCGATGGCATGATCTTAGTTTCCTGAATGTTGAATTTTAAGACAACTTCTTCACTCTCCTCTTTCACTTTCATCAAGAGGCTTTTTAGTTCTTCTTCACTTTCTGCCATAAGGGTGGTGTCATCTGCATATCTGAGTTAATTGATATTTCTCCTGGCAATCTTGATTCCAGCTTGTGTTTCTTCCAGCCCAGCATTTCTCATGATGTACTCTGCATATACGTTTAATAAGCAGGGTGACAATATAGTCTTGACATACTTCTTCCCAATTTGGAACCAGTCTGTTGTTCCATGTCCAGTTCTAACTGTTGCTTCCTGACCTGTATACAGGTCTCTCTGAGGCAGGTCAGGTGGTCTGGTATTCCCATCTCTTGAAGAATTTTCCACAGTTTATTGTGATCCACACAGTCAAGGGTTTGGCATAATCAATAAAGCAGAAATAGATGTTTTTCTGGAACTCTCTTGCTTTTTCCATGATCCAGCAGATGTTGGCAATTTGATCTCTGGTTCCTCTGCCTTTTCTAAATCCAGCTTGAACATCTGGAAGTTCATGGTTCATGTACTGTTGAAGCCTGGCTTGGAGAATTGTGAGCATTACTTTACTAGCACGTGAGATGAGTACAATTGTGCAGTAGTTTGAGCATTCTTTGGCATTGCCTTTCTTTGGGATTCGAATGAAAACTGACCTTTTCCAGTCCTGTGGCCACTGCTGAATTTTCCAAATTTGCTGGCATATTGAGTGTAGCACTTTCACAACATCATCTTGAAATAACTCAACTGGAATTCCATCCCCTCCACTAGCTTTGTTCCTAAGGCCCACTTGACTTCACATTCCAGGATGTCTGGCTCTAGGTGAGTGATCATAGGTGAGTGACCACTCCCCTAAAAAAGGTTTCTATTTTTTACTTTAATTCATATTTATGACAATTTTTCAGGAAAAATTAAGCAGTATATTTCCATAATTAATAAATTTACAAAAGGATAAAATAATTTACATCTTTAATTGACAGTTGAGTAAATTACCAAAGAACAGAATGGTTTTTATACCATATTTAGTCCAGCTATGAATGGATAAGTGTTAATATTAATGGTACAAAACTGATCAGATAAAATGTGCCATTGTTTATGAACATAGGCAATTATCCATTTCAAAAATTCAATTTTCCTGCAACCTACACTTTCATACATTAGACACTAATACTTACAAATTGCCTCTTCCATGCTATCAACTGACCCGTAAACATCCAAGTTATCCCAAAGTGATTCTATCTTCATTTTAGTTTGACAGTAACTCCATCTCTGTAGGTTAGTATTTACTATGACAACAATTTGAATACTTTGATTATACTTAGATCTTTTGTTGCTGCTATTTAAATGAATGGAAAAAATGTAATTTCGATTCAGTTGAAATAAAAATGGAACCTAGGCCATCAAAAAATTGTGGCTATTTGGCCTCAATTGGCATAAACATTTAGCATAAGCAGATTTACTGTGGGCTTAATAATAGAGGAAAAATTACATGTAAGAAATAATAGAAATGCATTGGAAAATATTTTAAAGGTGAGATAGTTTTGTGATATTCAAGTGCATAGTTCAACTATATATAAATCCCAAGCCTAGAAAAAAATTAACATAAATGAAATATACAAAATGTTGTTATTGTTTGTATCTTGACTGCTGTATTTAAGGAGATTATTTCTTTCTCTCCTTTCCTTTATTTTTTTTGTACTTTTCAAATTTTCTGTCATGACTGTTTTAGTAGACAGTTGTTTTCCTGGCTGTTAAACCCTTCCTTCCTAAAAATAGTGATTTCCCTTTTGAGGAATTCCTCATTGAATATGGTTTTAATGGGAGGTAATATTTGTCTATTACCATAGATTTGAATGGAGCCATCTTCTTCCCATGATTAGAGCTCAGTCAATCTTATGCTTTCTCAGAGGACTTTGAATTTTTAGCATGTGCTAAAGATATGGAAGGGCTTCCCTTGTGGCTCAGATGGTAAAGAATCTGCCTGCAATGCAGAAGACCTGGGTTAGATCCCTGAATCGGGAAGATCTGCTGGAGAAGGGAATGGCTACCCAGTCCAGTATTCTTGCCTGGAGAATTCCATGAACAGAGAAACCTGGTGAGCTACAGTCTATGGGGTCACAGAGTTGGACAGGACTGAGAGACTAACACACACATACAAACATGTGGAAAGGGTTAAGGATCATATACATTCTAATAGCTTCAACAGCATGCAGAGCAGATTCTTTGGGTACAGTAATCTTGGCTTATGTTTCCACTGCCTATATCTCTGGAGCTCTCTAGCTTCTGCCCATTTCTCAAGGTTGACTATTATACTGATTCTGTGAATTGCAAAGTAAGTTAAATCCTTTTTTCACTTCAAGATAGATTTGGTACCAAGTTCCAGTGAGGATGTGGAATAACATGACCTCTTATACATTGCTAGTGTGGATGTTTCTTACAAAATTGAACACAATTGCCAAAAGACCCAGCAATACCATTCTTATGTATGAGAGTCTTTTTTTTTTCCCACTCTCAAGATCATAGCTCATTTATTACTTCAGATAAAAAGATAGTATGCATATTAGTGAATCTTAAAATTCAACTCTAGAGTTATACACCATCTAGTTCTTTTGCACTGAATGTTAACCCCCCCAAAAAAAAATCTCTAAACACTTTAAGGTCCCACTAGTAACATGAACTATGGTAATTAAAAAATTGACACTTAATTTATTCAATATTTAGTATTTANACAATTGCCAAAAGACCCAGCAATACCATTCTTATGTATGAGAGTCTTTTTTTTTTCCCCACTCTCAAGATCATAGCTCATTTATTACTTCAGATAAAAAGATAGTATGCATATTAGTGAATCTTAAAATTCAACTCTAGAGTTATACACCATCTAGTTCTTTTGCATTGAATGTTAACCCCCCCAAAAAAAAATCTCTAAACACTTTAAGGTCCCACTAGTAACATGAACTATGGTAATTAAAAAATTGACACTTAATTTATTCAATATTTAGTATTTACATAATGAAGCCAATGGTGATAAAGAAATAGTAAAAAATAAACTTTAAAAAGCAAAGATTTATATTCTTATAATGTGCTAATTATCATAATTGTATGTAAAAATTAAAATGTAGCAGAACTTTCTGTTACAAAATTCTTAATCATCTGAGTTGTAGTCATTACTTGCTAACAATTTACATGCAACACCTATTAGTACTGATACTTGATTTTTTCCCCCCAAAAAAGTGTGAGTAGATATTTAAGAGCAGACATTAATTTACTTGTGGACAGAAAAAATAAAACTGTATTTAAGATTAGTATTGGGGACTTTTCTGGTGGTCCAGCATAAAAGACTCTGTACTCACAATGCAGGGGACCCAGGTTCAATCCCTGGTCAGGGAACTAGATCCTGCATGCTGGAACAACTAAGAGCCCAAATGCTGAAATGAAAGGTCCCGCATCCCACAGCTAAGACCCAGCCCAGTCAAATAATAATGGATTTTTAAAATAATCTTAAAAAAAGACTAGTACTCATCACTAGCCTCTTCTCTATAGAGTGATAAAAATTGTAAGACCAAAAAAAATCCCAAGATGGAGTTGTCTAGGCAGAGAGAATCATGCATGGCACAGCTCAAAAAAATCTTGGGATTAATCAGACACATCTTTTCTCTCTCCTTCAATGATGAGGAGTGGGTTTGCCATCAAATTATAACAAGTGTAGCAAGTAAGTGGCAACAGATGTACAACTAATTAAATCTTGCAAAATACTGAGATGGGAAGGGGTGGTCAAGAGGAGGAACAATTTATATATTATTCAAACTATATATACCATAGGGCTTCCTGGTGGCTCAGACCGTGAAGTATTCACCTGCAATGTGGGAGACCTGGGTTTGATCCCTGGGTTGGGAAGATCCCCTGGAGAAGGGAACAGCTACCAACTCTAGCATTCTTGCCTGGAGAATTCCATGGGAAAAGGAGCCTGGCAGACTACAGTCCATGGGGTCACAAAGAATCAGACACAACTGAGTGACTTTCACTTTCATATACAGCATAACTGGAATGAATGAAGCTCATCCCAAACTGGCTATGAAACAACTAGACCTTTATGATTTAATAGTTAAAATCATATGAAGTGTAATAATACAATAGATTTATATAGGAGGCAACATCCAAGCAACCTTATATTATTTACTGTGTTGTTTCAACTTAAAAATAATTTTGCTAAATATATATCTCAACTGAGCACTATATATAAAATATCCTAACAGATACAGATATTTACCTTTGGTGAGTTAAAGACCTTTTGGTGACTTCTGTCTGAATTGCAGGCAGAATGCTACATGTACACACACGTGGAAAAACTCAACCTGAGGTAATCCAAAAGATGTGCATGGGAGGAGACTTTGAGGAAATTTTATTCAAAATTGCTAAAAACTGGAAAAAACCCAAGTGTATATCCTTAGTGAATGCATAAAAAGGAAATACAAAACCTGGGAAAATAATCAGCAGTTTACATGCAACAAAATGGATGACTCTTAGAACCGTCATATTAAGTGGAAAAAAAAAACAGAAACAAAAAACCTACATGTTGTATGACTCCATTGATGTGGCATTCTGGAAAAGACAACGATAAAGGGACAAAAAATATAACAATGGTTGACAAGGCAAAGGGGTAGGAGTCGGTCTACTGCAAAATGGCATAAGAGAACTCTTTGGGATGATGAATGGAAGTACTCATGTCTCGATTTGGTAGTAGTTACACAAACAACCTAGATAGTATATTCAAAAGCAGAGACATTACCTTGCCGACTAAGGTCCGTCTAGTCAAGGCTATGGTTTTTCCTGTGGTCATGTATGGATGTGAGAGTTGGACTGTGAAGAAGGCTGAGCGCCGAAGAATTGATGAGTTTGAACTGTGGTGTTAGAGAAGACTCTTGAGTCTTCTCCTTGGACTGCAAGGAGATCCAACCAGTCCATTCTGAAGGAGATCAACCCTGGGATTTCTTTGGAAGGAATGATGCTGAAGCTGAAACTCCAGTACTTTGGCCACCTCATACGAAGAGTTGATTCATTGGAAAAGACTCTGATGCTGGGAGGGATCGGGGGCAGGAGGAGAAGGGGACGACTGAGGATGAGATGGCTGGATGGCATCACGGACACGATGGACTTGAGTCTGAGTGAACTCCGGGAGATGGTGATGGACAGGGAGGCCTGGCGTGCTGCGATTCATGGGGTCGCAAAGAGTCGGACATGACTGAGAGACTGAACTGAACTGAACACAAATGTACATCTTTGCCAAAAGTCATGAATTTTACTGTACTGAGTAATATTTTAATAAACATGACTTTTAAAAAGAACCAAATGGAAATCTTGACATGGAAAATATAATACCTAAACTGAAAAATTAACTGGGTGGGCTAAATAGTAGATTATGATTAATAATAGTAATAATGGGCTAAATAGTAGATTACCCCTACTGCACTAAGGAGAAGGATGAGCTTAATAATATAATGGAGTCAGTCAATTTGAAAATAAATCAATAAAAAGTATCCAATTGTAAGAACAAAGAGAAAATTTTTCAATAAACAATGAGAGCTTTTGGAACCTGTGGGAAAGTATAACATATAATTGGAATCCCAGAAGGAGAGAGAGGGGGGGGGAAAATAATTTTAAGAAACAATGACCAAAATGTTCTCAAATATGGCAAAAGACATAGCTTTTGCCAGAAGAAAAAGTTTCTATTTTAAGACGAATTAAGATAAATACAAAGAATGGCTTGCATATCGTGGTCAAATCGTTGAAATCCAAAGAAAAGGCAACATCTTAAAAGCAGCCATGGGGGAAAAAAGACACATTACAAATAAGAGGACAACAATTTGCAAATAGTACTGACTTCTCATTAGAAACTGTGGAGACCAGGAGACCAGTGGTACAACATTAAACAAATACTGAAAGAAAAAACTTAGCAGTGAAGAGTCAGACATGACTGAGCAACTTCACTTTCACTTTTCACTTTCATACATTGGAGAAGGAAATGGCAACCCACTCCAGTGTTCTTGCCTGGAGAATTCCAGGGACAGGGGAGCCTGGTGGACTGCCGTCTATGGGGTTGCACAGAGTCGGACACGACTGAAGCGACTTAGCAGCAGCAGCAGCAGCAGTTTTCAGTTTTAGTTTTTTTAGTTAGTACCCAAATTTTATATCCAGTGACGATATCCCCCCAGAATGAAGGCAAAATAAAGACATTTTCAAATAAAGGAAAACTAAGAATTAATTGCTAACACACTGACATTACAAGAAATGCTAAAGAAAGTTTTTCAGGCCGATGATTCTACCTGGAACCTTTAATCCTCAGGAGGAAATGAAGAACTTTAAGAAATGGTAGATAACTGCGTAAATGTAAATGAACTCTATTGATTTCTTTAAAACACATATAACTGCTTAAAACAAAAATTATAACCTTTTATACGGGGTGAAATAGAAATGAAATATACATATAACAACTACAGCATAAGGTAAGGCAGGAGATAGTGGACTTTCTTGGTGGTAGGGTGGATAATGATCTTCCTGCCAAAGCAGAGGACTCAGATTTGATTCCTGGTCTGGGAAGATTCCACATGGCACAGAGCAACTAAGCCTGCAGACCACAACTACTGAAGCTGGTGCACCTAGAGCTTATACTCCTCAACAAGAGAAGACAAAACAATGAGAAGCCTGCACACCACAATAAAGGGTAGCCCCTACTGTCCACAACTAGAGAAAGCTCACTCACAGCGTATTAAAAAGCAGAGACGAATACTCTGCCGACAAGGTCTGTTTAGTCAAAGCTATGGTTTTACCAGTAATCATGTATGTATGTACATGAGAGTTGGACCATAAGGAAGGCTGGATGCCAAAGAATTGATGCTTTTGAACTATGGTATTGGAGAAAACTCTTGAGAATTCCTTGGACTGCAAGGAGATCGAACCAGTCCATCCTAAAGGAAATCAGTCCTGAATATTCATTGGAAGGACTGATCCTGAAGCTGAAACTCCAATACTTTGGCTACTGATGTCAAGAGCTAACTCATTTGAAAAGACCATGATATTGGGAAAGATAGAAGTCAGGAGGAGAAGGGGATGACAGAGGGTGAGATGGTTGGATGGTATCACCAACTCAATGAACATGAGTTTGAGCAAGCTCTGGGAGATGGTGATGGACAGGGAGGCCTTGTGTGCTCCAGTCCATGGGGTCACAAAGTGTTGGACGACTGAGAGACCAAACAACAAAAATATGCACAGCAATGAAGACCCAGCTCAACCAAAAATAAATTTTTTTTTTTTAAAGAAAGACAGAAAATGACAAATGAACTCATATGGTTGCAAAGTTTGCACATGTTGTTTTAATCTGTTTAGGCTGTTAGAACAAAAGTAACAGAGACTGGGTGCTATATAAATGGCAGTAATTTATTGCTTACAGCTCTGTAGGCTAAAAGTCCAAACTCTGGGTTACAGCATGGTGAGGTTCTGGTGAAGACCTTCTTCCAGGTTGCAGACCTCTGATTTCTGACTGTATCCTCACGTGCTAGAAGGGGTAAGAGATCTCTGTGCAGTCCCTTTTATAAGAAAAACAATCCCATTCATGAGGGCTTCACCCTCGTGACATAAGCACCTTCCAGAGGCCCTACATTCTAACACTATTACACTGGGCATTGAGATTTTTACATATGAATTTTGCAAGGATGCAAACATTGAGACCATAGCACATGTTATGTGAAGTGGAGTATGAAAGTTGGCTATATACTGTAATCCCTAGAGAAAACACTAAATTAAGAATTCAAAGAGGCATAAATAAAAATGCAAAGAGGCAAAGAAAAATTGGGAAATCCCATGGACAGAGCAGCCTCGGCTACAGTCCATGGGGTCACACAGTGAGTTGGACATGACTGAGCAACTAAAACAACAAAATTCAAAAACATTTAAACCAGAAGAAGGCAGGAAAAGGGAAAAGAAAGAACAAAAAACTGACAAAAAAAAAAGTAATAAATGATACATCTAAATCTGGAAGATTTAAACAAACACTTCACAAAAGTATACAAACTAATGGTAATGACCAAGATGCTGATAAAAAAAAAATGTGCTCCATGTCATTAATCATCAGAGATATGCAAATAAACAGCAAAATGAAATAACACTATACACTCATTAGAATGTAAAAAGACTGATAAATAAAAAAGACCCAGATTCCCCCACAGTCTGTCTCTCCCATCAGGAAGCTTCCACAAGCCTCATATCCTTATCCATCAGAGATCAGACAGAATGAAAACCACAGTCACAGAAAACTAACCATACAGATCACATGGATCACATCCTTGGCTAACTCAATGAAATTATGAGTCATACTGTGTAGAGCCACCCAAGACAGACAGGTCATGGTGGAGGGTTCTGACAAAACGTGGTCCACTGGAGAAGGGAATGGCAAACCAATTAGTATTCTTGCCTTGAGAACCCCGTGGAAAGTATTAAAATAGGTAAAAAGATATGACACTGAATGATGAACTCTCCAGGTCGGTAGGTGCCCAATACGCTACTGGAGAAGAGTGGAGAAATAACTCCAGAAAGAATGAAGAGATGGAGCCAAAGCAAAAACAACAGCCAGTTGTAGATGTGACTAGTTATGGAAGTAAAGTCCAATGCTGTAAAGAACAATATTTGCATAGGAACCTGGAATGTTATGTCCATGAATCAAGGTAACTTAGAAGTGGTCAAACAGGAGATGGCGAAAGTGAACATCAACAGTTTAGGAATCAGTGAACTAAAATGGACCAGAATGGGCGAATTTAATTCAGATGACCATTATTATCTCTACTACTGTGGGCAAGAATCCCTTAGAAGAAATGGAGTGGGCTTCATAGTCAACAAAAGAGTCTAGAATACAGTACTTGGGTGCAATCTCAAAAACAACAGAATGATCTCTGTTCATTTCCAAAGCAGACCATTCAATATAACAGTAATCCAAGACTATGCCCCAACCACTAATGCCAAAGAAGCTGAAGTTGAATGGTTCTGTGATGACCTACAAGACCTTCTAGAACTAACACCAAAAAAAGATGTCTTTTCCATCATAGGGGACTGGGATGCAAAAGTAGGAAGTCAAGAGATACCTGGAGTAACAGGCAAGTTTGGCCTTGGAGTACAAAATGAAGCAGAGCAAAGGCTAACAGAATTTTGCCAAGGGAACACATTAGTCATAGCAAACACCCTCTTCCAACAACACAAGCTTATACACATGGACATCACCAGATGGTCAGTACTGAAATCAGGTTGATTATATTCTTTGCAGCCAAAGATGGAGAAGCTCTATACAGTCAGCAAAAACAAGACCAGGAGCTGACTGTAGCTCAGATGATGAACTCCTTATTGCTAAATTCAGACTTAAATTGAAGAAAGTAGGGAAAACCACTAGACCATTCAGGTTTAACCTAAATCAAATCCCTTACGATTATACAGTGAAAGAAAGAAATAGATTCAAGGGATTAGATCTGATAGATAGATTGTTGGATGGCATCACCAACTCAATGGACATGAGTTTGAGCAAGCTCCAGGAGTTAGTGGTGGACAGAGAAGCCTGGCATGCTGCAGTCCATGTGGTTGCAAAGAGTTGGACATGACTGAGTGACTGAACTGAACTAAAATAAAAAAGACTGATAATACCAAATTTTGGTGATGATGTGAGAAAATCACACCAACCATTATTGGTGGATGTAAAAAGCTCCAAGCTCTTTGGAAAAAGATCTGACAGTTTTCTACCAAATTAAGTATGTGCCTACCCTATGACATTAATACTTAGGAAAAATCAGTACATCTGACCACAATAAAAGATTTGTATAAGATTTTTCATAGCTTTATTCATAATATCCCCAAACTGGAAACAGCCCAGGTGTCCATCAGAGACTGTATAAACAAACTGTGGTATATTCATACAAGATAATGTTATTCAGTAAGTAAAAAGGAATGAATTGCTGAATCCCACAACAATATGGATGTCTGACACTCAAAAACATTATGATGAATGTAAAAAAGCCTCACACAAAAGAGGAAGGCTGTTTATATAAGGTTTAAGAACAGTCAAATCTAATCTATTCTGGGAAAAAAAATCTCTTAGGGAATGGCTGCTGCTGCTGCTGCTACTAAGTCACTTCAGTTGTGTCCAACTCTGTGTGACCCCATAGACGGCAGCCCACCAGGCTCCCCCATCCCTGGGATTCTCCAGGCAAGAACACTGGAGTGGGTTGCCATTTCCTACTCCAATGCATGAAAGTGAAAAGTGAAAGTGAAGTCGCCCAGTAATGTCCAACTCTGCATGACCCCATGGACTGCAGCCCACCAGGCTCCTCCATCCATGGGATTTTCCAGTCAAGAGTACTGGAGTGGGGTCCCATTGCTTTCTCCATTAGGGAATGGAAATAGGGAATAATTGGGGAGGGGCATGATGGCAGTGACAATATTCTATATCTTAATAGCAGTTTGAGTTTCAGATATGTTTGTTAAACTCAATATACACTTGAGATTTGTACATTTGTACTGATGTCTGTAATTCACTTTTTTTTTTTTTTTTTACTTATTTATAGTGAAAAAGTTGGCTTAAAGCTCAACATTCAGAAAACTAAGATCATGGCATCTGGTCCCAGTGGAAACAGTGTCAGACTTTATTTTGGGGGGCTCCAAAATCACTGCAGATGGTGATTGCAGCCATGAAATTAAAAGACGCTTACTCCTGGGAAGAAAAGTTATGACCAACCTAGATAGCATATTCAAAAGCAGAGACATTACTTTGCCAACAAAGGTCCGTCTAGTCAAGGCTATGGTTTCTCCAGTGGTCATGTATGGATGTGAGAGTTGGACTGTGAAGAAAGCTAAGTGCCGAAGAATTGATGCTTTTGAACTGTGGTGTTGGAGAAGACTCTTGAGAGTCCCTTGGACTGCCAGGGGATCCAACTAGTCCATCCTAAAGGAAATCAGTCCTGGATGTTCATAGGAAGGACTGATGTTAAAGCTGAAACTCTAATACTTTGGCCACCTGATGCAAAGAGCTAACTCATTGGAAAAGACCCTGATGCTGGGAAAGATTGAGGGCAGGAGGAGAAAGGGACGACAGAGGGTAAGATGGCCGGATGGCATCACCGACTCAATGGACATGGGTTTGGGTGAACTCTGGGAGTTGGTGATGGACAGGGAGGCCTGGCGTGCTGCAGTTCATGGGGTCACAAAGAGTCAGACACAACTGAGCAACTGAACTGAACTGAACTTATTTATTTGACTACAGCATGTTTTAGTTGTGGCACATGGGATCTTTATTGTAGCTTGGGCTCTCAAGTGACTGTGAGGGCCCAGTTGCCCAGAGGCATGTTGGATCCTAGTTCCCTGACCAGGGATCAAACCCATGTCGCCTGCATTGGAAGGTAGATTCTTAACCTCTGCACCACCAGAGTAGTCCTGTAATTTACGTTAAAATGTATAAACAGAAAAAAACAGATGAACTAATGTATATACACAGATATATATATATATAGGTATATGATAAAATCAGAAATAGTGAAACATTAATGTTATCATCTAGATGGTCTGAAAATAGATGTTCACTGTAAAATTATTTTGACTTTGCGGTATGAAAATTTTCACAATAAATTTTTGAGGAAAAGATTTAATAAAAATTTATTTAAAATAAGGGGATAGCAATGAAATATGAATGCAGATTAGATATTTGATAATATTAGGGAATTATTTTCATGTGTGTGATAATGGTATTATGGTGATAGTCTTTTAAAATATCTTATCTTTTAAAGACGCATTCCAAAATAAGAAAATCAGATTTTTGAGATCCTTGCAAGTTTTTCTTTGTTTGTTCACCAAATTTATATTTTTTTATCCATGTAAATTGCCCTTATGAATTTACCAGTTCTCTTTTTTCCTATGGTTGTGATATATAAGTTCCGGAGCAGAAACAGAACAAAATAATGACCCAGTGCAGGAATTCACAATTTATGGGATATGAACTCAAAGGCACTGGGACTCAAGAAGTTTTAAACAGACAATGACTGAGCTCCTGAAATTCTAGCAAGCATTAGGGATTAAGTAGTGTGTAAGATGCTAAAGACCAGAGAGCCACTCACAAGGGAAAGAAATTCCATATTTTGGACAACAAAGGTGAATCACAGGAAACCTAAAATTCAGGTATTTGGGTAATTCTGGAAGTTCTTAACCTTTACCCTATAGTGAATAAACTAATTCATGAAGTAGTCTGTGAGTTTTTTTTTCAAGATTTGTATAAAATGATGTCAGTGCTTAGAGTAATAACACATAGAAAGCAATCAATGTAAGACATTACCATTACTAGGAATTTGACAATTTTTTTAGGTACTTATTATACACTGGACACTGTGCTGGGCACTGAGGATAAAACTGTCAACTTGGTGGTGTGGCCTTTGCTACCACCGAGCTCAGAGTTTAGTCAGCTCTGTTTTGACAACCTCCATTTCATCACAGTGCTTTCCCTTTCTTACAGCTGGAGTTCACAAGGCAAAATTGCATGCTCACCATCCATAATAGATAATTTTACATTAATATATATAAAATAAAAAATGTTTTCCTAATGCATACTAGCATGAAAGTTTTATGCTTGATATAGTCACAGATGTGAAAAAGAATCAAACACTAATGCTTTGTCTCTCATTATTTTTACCTACTCTTTCACACACAGTTGAACTTATTTTATAGAGCCTATTAAAATATTAGGCTATTTTCTCCTTCATTAAGCATAATTCCTTTAATTTTTCATTAACATTTTGCATGCTTTTCTTTTTGAAGATTAAATGGAGCTATTATGTAGAATATCATAGACTTGAAATGTTTATCAATATTTTCAAATTACATTGTTTCACTTCCTGATTAGAATCCTTTCTTTGTTTTCTTTTTTTGCATGAATTTGACTGACCACAGAATTGGTATATATTAAATCACTACTCTTGGGGACACCAATGTGAAATTAAAAGCCAATATCTTATCATATAGTAACTATTTTTAGACAGCACTCTGGTACTGTTTGATTTTTTTAAATTGTAAACCTGGATTACTTTTATAATTTAAAACTTGGGAAAACAAAACAGCCTTAATTGTGCCATTTTCCTTACCAAACCTTTGACTTCCTGGTACCAATAGTATACATCCTGGCACTTTCCCATGAACATCCAAGGTCTTTCACCAACTCTCTCCCAAGTAACAAGTACAAATATTCTCTCACGCTTTAAAAATAAGGAACATAAGTTAAAAGACCCATTTCCTGGAGACTCTTGAAATACCTTAAGGTAGAAACCACAATGTATATATTTATGAATTTAAGTTTTAATAATATTTAATTAGATATTAACTCATTTATCCATAAACTTTACAAGTAATAGTATAAATCAAAACAAAAATAGACGAGTTTTAAGTCTATTAGTCTACTACATTATCTTGTTAGAACTGTAATGAATATGTTTACTATCCTACTATCTTAGTTTTCTAAAGAAAGACCAAATACATGTTTGATTATCAAAAGATTATTATAGGGAAAAGAATTTCTGGTAAAGGAGACTTTGTTACTGTCTTGAGCAAGGTCTGACTTGATTTCCAGAATGTACTTTAGGCCCCAAAACAGAAAAAAGTTTCCTTACTGTGGCACAGTTCCTTTTCTTGAACCAGGAGAAGACCATAGCAATAAAGGACTAGGTTCTAGTTTATCATCTTTGGCTTACATCACAGTTCTGTTCAGTCGCTCAGTCGTGTCCGACTCTTTGCGACCCCATAAATCGCAGCACGCCAGGCCTCCCTGTGCATCACCATCTCCCGGACTTCACTCAGACTCACGTCCATCGAGTCCATGATGCCATCCAGCCATCTCATCCTCGGTCGTCCCCTTCTCCTCCTGCCCCTAATCCCTCCCAACATCGGAGTCTTTTCCA
>SJYQ01093148.1:29963-45730 GCA_006410935.1 Redunca redunca
TCCTGACAATTATTTTACATTCCCTGACTCTTGGAAGGTTAAACATTTTTTTATATGTCTCTTATGTTTCTTTACTAGCTGTGCTTTTCTACTACATGAATAAAAACATTGTTCAAATGTATTTATCTTTATCAGTGGAGTTTTATATTGATAACAATTTTAAAATAACAAATTTTAAGTGTTTAAACAAATGCATCAGAAACCTACCATATTTTTCCCATGTGTAACAAATTATTACTGAGTTACAAACTCTAGAAGAAAAAAATCCTAAAACACAATTGACATGATATAATGCTGCAACAGTTGAATCACTTTTCAGGAGTCTTGAAATTATAACTTGCTGAATTAATTGTAAAACTCCCCTTTTAATGACACACATGCACAAACAAAAATTAAAATCTGACACTTTTAAACAGCCTTTCCCCTTACCTTTTAATTCTTGGTTTCAGAAGTTGTTTGTTTGTTTAAGGGCGGAGGCAGTGATGTTAATATGATAGTGCCATAGACATCCCTCATTTTTGTCTTCCCTCCCACCTCAACAACAAAAAAGTCAGCATACATCCATGGACAGAAGTGCCTTTGAGGGAGCTGTGGATTCTAGCATCATATGTCAAGGGACCCATGAGAGTCTTATCCTGTGTCAGGTGACAGGCAGACAAACCTTGATTCTAACTGTGGTCCTTGCAGTGACCCGTAAACCATTTTCAGCCTTTCTCGATCAAGATCTGGTAATCCTTAGAGAACACTGACTTAGACAATCACTCACAAAACAATGAGCCTTTGTGGAAGCCCGTGTTTGTGGAGGAGAAATGCCCATACTCCACTGGAGCAAAAAAAAAAAAAAGCATTGAAGAGAGCATTTAGTAAAGGCTAGAGGAAATGATTGCTACTTCAAATGTGAAGACAGCAACACAAAAACTCAAAAGAACGTGATGAATCAAGGACACATGACACCACCAATGATGATCTGGTACTGAACACAAAGACATGGAGATCTCTGGCTTAACAGATAAAGAATGCAAAATAACTTTTAAAGAAACTCAATGAGCTACAAGAAAACACAGAGACAATTCAGCAAAATCCAGAAACATGAACAAAATGAACTTAACAAAAAGACTGAAATTGTAAGAAAGAACCAAGAGAAATTCTAGAGCTGAAGAATAAAATGGATGAAATTAAATGTGCAATAGAGAACATAAGAACAGACTTGACCAAACAGAAAAATCAATGATATTGAAGATAAGAACTCTGAAATTATCCAGTCAGGAGAGATAAAAGAAAGAAGAAAGAAAGCCTATGTGAGTTATAGGATACTATCAAAAGGATCGATTTGTGATCAGGAGAAGAAGAGAAGGAGAAAGGGGTAGAAAACTTATTTAGAGAAGTAATGACTGAGAACTTCCCAAATTTGAGGAGAGAATTGGACATCCAACCACTTCCCTGGTAGCTCAGTGGTGAGCCTGGTAGGCTACAGTCCATGGGATCGCCAGAAGTAGGGCACAACTGAGTATGCACACATGGAAACATGACTAAGGATGCACGCATGGAAACAATGTTATGGGGCTTCCTGAATCCCCTGGAGAAGGGAATGGCTATCCACTCCAGTATTCTTGCCTGAAGAATTCCTTAGGCAGAGAAGCCTGGCAGGCTACAGTCCATCAGGTCACAACGAGTCAGACATGACTGAGAGACTAACACTTTCACTTTTTTCTTGAATATCCAAGTTCATGAAGCTCATGGGTCGCTACACAAAGTCAAAGAAACCCTCTCCAAATATCGTATGATATCCCTTATATGTAGGATCTAAAGGGAAATGAAACAAATGAAATTACTTACAAAACAGAAAGAGACTCACAGACTTAAAGAAGGAACTTATGGTTGCCAGGGGGAAGGGATAGTTAGGGACTTTTGAGTTGGACATGTACACACTGCTATATTTAAAATGGGTAACTAACAAGGACCTCTTGTATAGCATGTGGAACTCTGCTCAATGTTACGTGGCAACCTGGATGGAAGGGCAGCCCTGGATACATGTATATGTATGTACATACACACTCATGTATACATGTGTATGTACATACATATACATGTGTGTATGTGTATGGCTGAATTCCTTCACTGTTCACCTGAAAATCACAACATTGTTAACTGGCTATACCCCAGTACAAAATAAAAAGCTGGAAAAAAAAAAAAGAAAGAAACCCTCTCCAAGACACATTAGAATAAAAATGTCAAAAATCAAAGACAAAGAAAATTTTGAAAGCAGAGAGGAAAAAGGGGAACTCTCAAAAGGCTATTAGAAGACTTTTCAGCAGAAAACTTAATAGCCAGAAGAGAGTGAAATGCTATATTCAAAGTGCAGAAAGAAAAAAAAAAACTGCAACCAAGAGTACTTTACCTGGCAAAGCTGTCTTTAAGAAAGTAAGGAGAGATGAATACTTTCCTAGACAAACAAAAGCTGAGGGAATTTATCACCTCTAGACCTTCCTACAAGAAATGCTGAAAGGAGGTCTTCATCCTGAAAGGATGATAATTAGTAACATGAAAACATATGACCATATATTTTCAACACATTGCTAAAGTAAATATGTAGTCAAATTCAGAATACTCTAATATTGTAACATGGTAGAGTGTTAAATACTTCACTCTATATAAAGTGTAAAAGACAATTCTTAAATACGCAATATTAAAAAAGATAATCTGTAACATCAAAAACATAAAAGGGGAGTAAAGAATAGAGTTTTGTATGCAATCAAAGTTAAGCTGTTACCAGCATAAGATAGACTGTAACATTTATATTTTATGTAAGCTTCATGGTAACCATGCAGCAGAAACCTAAAGTGGATTCACAAAAGATAAGAAGAAGAATCAAAGCATACCAATACAGAAAACCATTCATTTACAAAGGAAGGCAGCAAGAGCAGAAGAAAGGAAACATAGCAACTACAAAACAACCAGGAAATAATTGATAAGATGGCATATACAAGATCTTACATATTAATGATCTCTTTTTCACACTGTCAGCCTTTCAGATCTAATTATTATTATTATTATTATTATTATTATTATTATACTTATTTTGGGCTGTGCTGTGCCGTATGTGGGATCTTAGTTCCTTGACCAGAGATCGAACCCCTGCCGGACTGCCAGGGAAGTCCCTCAGATATAAATATTAGACTTTACCAGCTATAAACATCTATTGAACTTTAGCTATGTGCTTAGAACTGAGAAGAGACCTGGACATAGGGCTTACAGCAAGCACTGGAGTAGCTAATAACTTTAATTTGTGGTTCAAATTTTTAAAGAGCATACTTTCTCAGAATATGCTAGTGACCTAACAAAAGTAAATGCCGATAGAACTAACCAATGGTTTATTTTTCTAAGATAAGTATTTAAAAACTAAGAGGCAGTAGAGAAACCTAACTGAATACATAACTCACTTGATTTATTTTTAACATATTTAATTGCTAAAATTAAAATATCATCTTGACTATTTTACCCAAGAACTTAGCCCAGTAGACATTTTTGCAAGTGAAGAAAAGAGTGGAAGTGTTAGTCACTCAGTTGTGTCCAACTCTTTCAGACCCCATAGACTATAGCCTGCCAGACTCCTCTGTCCATGGGATTTTCTGGACAAGAATACTGGAGTGGGTTGCCATTTCCATCTCCATATTCTTTATTTATTTAAATTTATTTATGGCTGAACTGGGTCTTCCTTGTGTCACATGGGTTTTCTCTAGTTGCAGTGAGCAGGCCTCTTCTTGCTGTGGCTTCTCTCGTTGTGGAGCACGGGCTCTAGGCCAGCAGGCTCAGTATTTGTGGCACATGGGCTTAGCTGCCCTACAGCATGTAAGACCTTAGCTCCTGGACCAGAGATTGAACACGTGTCCTCTGCATTGGCAGGCTTATTATCTTCAAGTGCAACTAAATCAGTGAAATGACTTCTGATTGTAAATCGCTGACTCTGGTTCTACCAGTAGTTCAGTTAAGACCAGATCTGTTTACACTATTCACAAATCAACAGAAATTGGTCCTGGAAAGTGTCATGCTCTTCCACCAAACCTTTGACACAATATGCTTGCATATGCCTTTCTGCCCTTGTCTGTGTACTTCTATGCAGACATTCTTTCTGCACCTCTAACTCATATGCAGAGAACATCATGAGAAACGCTGGGCTGGAAGAAGCACAAGCTGGAATCAAAATTGCTGGGAGAAATATCAATAACCTCAGATATGCAGATGACACCACCCTTATGGCAGAAAGTGAAGAGGAACTCAAAAGCCTCTTGATGAAAGTGAAAGAAGAGAGTGGAAAAAGTTGGCTTAAAGCTCAACATTCAGAAAACAAAGATCATGGCATCTGGTCCCATCACTTCATGGGAAATAGATGGGGAAACAGTGGAAACAGTGTCAGACTTTATCTTTTTGGGGCTCCAAAATCACTGCAGATGGTGACTGCAGCCATGAAATTAAAAGACGCTTACTTCTTGGAAGAAAAATTATGACCAACCTAAATAGCATGTTGAAAAGCAGAGACATTACTTTGCCAACAAAGGTCCATCTAGTCAAGGCTATGGTTTTTCCAGTGGTCATGTATGGATGTGAGAGTTGGACTGTGAAGAAAGCTGAGCACCGAAGAATTGATGCTTTTGANCTTTGGAAGGAATGATGCTAAAGCTGAAACTCCAATACTTTGGCTACCTCATGCGAAGAGTTGACTCATTGGAAAAGACTCTGATGCTGGGAGGGATTGGGGGCAGGAGGAAGAGGGGACGACAGAAGATGAGATGGCTGGATGGCATCACCGACTCGATGAACATGAGTCTGAGTGAACTCCGGGAGTTGGTGATGGACAGGGAAGCCTGGCATGCTGCGATTCATGGGGTCGCAAAGAGTCGGACACGACTGAGTGACTGAACTGAACTATAAATCTTAGCAAGTTTTCTTCCATTCATTTTCGTTTATTATTTTTATTATTTATTATTATGTTATTTTTATTTATTATTTTAACTTATTTAAATTTTGGCTGTGATGGGTCTTCATTGCTGCTCACAAGCTTTCTTTAGTTGCAGTGCTCAGGCTTCTCATTGTGGTGGCTCGTCCTGTTGTAGACCATGGGCTCCTGGGCACACGAGCTCAGTAGTCGCATCACCTCCACTAGCTTTGTTCATAGTGATGCTTTCTAAGGCCCACTTGACTTCACATTCCAGGATGTCTGGCTCTAGGTGAGTGATCATGCCATCGTGATTGTCTGGGTTATGAAGAGCTTTTTTGTACAGTTCTTGTGTGTATTCTTGCCACCTCTTCTTAATGTCTTCTGCTTCTGTTAGGTCCATACTATTTCTGTCCTTTATTGAGCCCATCTTTACATGAAATGCAAAGGTACCTAACCTTTAAATGAGTAATAACTTTGGGCTTCCCAGGTGGCGCTAGTGGTAAAGAATCTGCCTGCCAATGCAGGAGACAAAAGAAATGCGGGATATATCTCTGGGTGGGGAAGACACCCTGGAGGAGGTAATGGCAACTCATTCCAGTATTCTTGCCTGGAAAATTCCATAAACAGAGGAGCCTGGTGGGCTATAGTCCTTGGTGTCTCAAAGAGTCAGACACGACTGAGCATGCACACACACCTTTGGTCAAAGATATCAGCTTATGTCTTACTGCAGAGTATCTTTCTCCTTTGGTAGTACCTGAGCTAATGCTGACCAGATGCTGGTTTAAAAAAATGGTCTCTCATATTTTCTACTGACCTGATTTACCTTCAGATTTAAATTTTTCTGTATTATTTTAGAAGGTAGTGTGTGTGTGTGTGTGTGCGTGCGTGCGCACACATGCGTGTGTGGATGCACAGACGTGTACACACAATAGATTCTTTGAGCAGTGCTATGGTCATTTTTCTGCAAAGTAAACAGACACTGATACCAGCCATGATCCCTCCCACATATACTCTTCTCCAATCAGCCTGAAATGTGAACAGTACAGTTTTGAGTTAGGAGATTTTTTAATCACCCTTCACAATCTATGAGTATGTCATATCTCTCCCATCTCTAAAATGTGTTCTAAATCTGCCCCTTTCTTCTGTCCCACCACGGTGGCCCCTCCAAGTCACCGTCCTCTCTGATCTGGATAACTGTTCTCTACACCGCAGCTGGAGTGGTTCTCAAATACAGATCTGATTCTGTTGCTCCCCTGCTGCAAGGTCTCCAGTGGCTCTCCATGGCACCTCATTATCATGTCCTACACAGTCCTAGTGGAGAAGGCAATGGCAGCCCACTCCAGTGCTCTTGCCTGGAAAATCCCATGGGCAGAGGAGCCTGGTGGGCTGCCGTCTATGGGCTCACACAGAATCGGACACGACTGAAGCGACTTAGCGGCAGCAACACAGTCCTAGATAACCCACCCTTCTGCACCCGTGCTACCTCTCGACTGGGCCTGCTCCACCACACCCCTTGCAGAGAAAGCTGTCTCACCAGCTGTGTGTTCCTTGACCCGGTGACATTTCAAGACCACTGCACTTGTTCCCTACACTCTAGATTCCTTCATGGCTAACTCTTTAGACACTCAGGTCCCAGTCAAATGACGTCTCCTTAAAGAGGGCTTCCCTGATGGCTCAGCAGTAAAGAATCCTCCTGCAATGCAGGAGACCCAGGAGATGTGGAGCTGGAAGATCCCCTGGAGGAGGGCATGGCAACTCACTCCAGTATTCTTGCCTGGAGAATCCCATGGACAGAGGAGCCTGGTGGGCTACAGTCCAAAGGGGTCACAGAGTCAGACACGACTGAAGCAACTTAAAGTACTGAAGCGACTTAAGAACTGAAGTGACTTAAAGAAGCACGCACACTCCTTAAGTTCCCTTCATCACCCAGTTTAAAGCAGCAACCAGCCACAAGGTGTCACACCACACTGTTCTGTTTTCTTCCCAGTCCTAACCTCTTGGCAGCAGAGCTGAGTGGTAAAGCGCATGAGCACAAGGGCCAGACTCAATGGGCTCAACTCCCCAGTACACCTCTACTACTTGGGTGACTTGGGGACAAACACTTCATCTTTCAGTGCCTCTGTTTTCGGAATAATAAAAGTACATACTTCATGAGAACTGCTGTAAAGACCAAATGAGTTTATACATTCAGAATGTTAACCACAGAACCTGGTTTGTAGCTATATTGTTTATCTGTTGTTTGCCTTTCCTTTCTGTACCTTCCTTACTCTCACTTCACAACCACCATCACCACCAAACACGTAAAAATCAGAAAGAGCCAAGATCTTACTGCCTTGCCCCAACTCCTTTATTTCCTAGTGTGGACCACTATTTGTTCATTCATATTTGTTGAATGAGTGAAGTATTAGAAACAAATGATAAAGGTGTTTAAATTTATCTCAGATTGGTTTCATTTTTTTTTAAGGAATCTCAGATCTACAGAAAAAGCACTGAAGATTATTAAGATAGTGGTTTCTTTTCTTTTTTTTTTTTTTTCTTCTTAGTTTCTATCCTTAGTGCACTGCTGAAGAGAAGTTGCACAGCATTGGGAGGCAGGAGAAATAAATATTTTTTTTTAATGTTTCTGTTTTTATATTCTCAGTTCCAACCAACAGTATTTTAAAAATTTATTACCTCATTTATTTTTGGCTGCATTGGGTCTTCATTGCATGCATGGGCTTTCTCTAGTTGCAGTGCTCAGGCTTCTCATTGTGGTGACTTCTGGCTTCCCTGGTAGCTCAGACAGTAAAGAACCTGCCTTCAATGCTATTGTTGCAGACCACAGATTCTAGGGCTCTAGTTGCCCTTCAGTATGTGGACTCTTCCTGAGCCAGGGTCAAACCCATGTCCCCTGCACAAGAATCCTGGCAGGAGGATTCTTAACCACTGAACCACTAGGGAAGTCCAGAAAAAATAAATATTGGTCCTATTACTTACAAACTAGAAGAGGCTTCTTAAGGCTGCTCTGGGTCTCAGAAGGCTCATCTATATATCAAGCTTATTACTACTGGCTGAAGATAGAACAATGGGTCAGGTGTGGGCAGTTTGTTATTTGTTTAGTCGTCAGCTCTAAGATCTATGATTTTATGAATACAATCAAAATTCAGGAGAAAAATATTAAAGTCTATAAGGTAAAACTCTGAATTATTTAACAGACTACCTGAAAGCAAATTAATGTCATCCTTAATGTTAACATTAATTAAAATGTTAATCAATGCAGTTGTCAACTCGATTGATAGCTCTGGGATTATCTGTAATCACCCACAGAGACTAGCTTCTAACTTTATGTATATACACACACCCACAAATTAATATATCTCTTTCTGTTCGGAGTTATATGTTTAACGAGTAACTACAAAAGATATAAAATGATTATCTCAAACTTGAATGCTTGAAACATCATTGAAGTGTACCTTTCACATAAGTATTTTCTTCCAGACTTTGAATAGGAAGCCAACTTTCTCCCAATAATCTCATTTTCAGCCCCCAATTTATGATTATTTTATTACTTTGGGTTAGGTTAAATTTAAATTACTATATTAAGTTGCAAAATTATATGTGCCAGGTGTTTTAAGGCCTTGATCAATAGCTTTGGAGTTATTCTCTAAACACCTCCTTAAAACAGTTCTTCCAAATTTTTCCTTCTGGATCTCTGGTTGTAATTCTGCTGAAGTTCTCTCTCTGTCTCTCTCTCATTCCATACCCACTCCCCTCCCCCTGTCTTTAATAGGAAATCTGGATTCAAATACTTTTTCTGTTACCACTGACCCACTGAAATAAATTTTTTCACATAGTGTTTCCCATTTATTTATGTTAGTGTAGACTCCTATTTTATTTAATGGTTTATAATCCATTATTATTATTTATCTTGATGCTAAAATTATCCCCATTTTTGACATTGGAAGACCCTTAAATCTACCAACTGTGTCCTTTTGACCAAGTTCTCATCACTTTTTAGCACTTCCTCATCTTCTAGATTAGGTCCATCCTGTACTTTACCTGCCTCAGCCCTACAATCAGTCTTCTCCAAGGAGCCATGGCAGAGTCATGGTTCTTTTTATTGGAGAATGAGATCTGGAAACCAAGATTTGTGTGCTTGATGTATTATACTACTGGCTTATCATTCACTTGAGCTATAAGAATTTGTTATCTTCTCTCACTACATATCAGATAGGCTTTACATTCCGTTGCAAATCTGGCTGTAGAAGTCAGTGGATTTTTATTATCATTTTATTATCTTTCTCACATCTGACTCCATTTTGAGTCAGATGTGCTTTATACAGACGGAAACTTAATGCACTTAAACTATTCCGGGACTGTTTCCGTTTGGAAACCTGAAGAAGAGAAACCCTTGGTCACTGGTGTGCAATACACACCTGTGTCCTCCGGAGTCCGCTGTTCTTCGCCCAGCACAGCCCCACAGCTTTCTCAAACCTGGAGTGTCTGCAACACTCTGCAAGGACACAGTGGAGGGGGCAAGTCAGCGCTCCGACTTCCTCCCGACGCCGCCTCTGATTGGCTCTGGGCATACAAGAAACGGGTGAATGAGCGGCTGGCCCTCGCAGAAACTTGCTTGAGGTCTTTGGGTGGTATTGCCCTTTCCTCCTCGTCCGTCCGGCAGGCCAGCCGAGCCGGAGGAGGATGAGGTCGTCCTGTGTCCTGCTTACCGCCCTAGTGGCACTGGCTGCCTATTACATCTACATCCCTCTGCCCAGCTCCGTCTCCGATCCCTGGAAGCTGATGCTGCTGGACGCCACTTTCCGGAGCGCACAGCAAGTGGTGAGACGCAGCCCGGGGCTGATTCTCTGTCCCTTCTCTTAAGCAATATTTTTGGGGGAAAGAGAATTTCCGGCCTTTGTCCCGTGAGATGCATATTTTTGTGGCGCAATAAGGCTATTCCTTTTTAAAGTGTTTCAGGCTGACATTTTCAGGATGTCGCATTCGCTTCTTGGCTAGCAGCGGGTTGGGTCTGTGTCTTCGTCTGTGTTGATACCGGAGAAGGTGAAGTTCTTGAGCAGAATTTGACAACTGTTTAAATCCTTCGTCTTTCCTAAATGTCACCTTCTATCTTGGTTTGCAACGTCAAAAATCAAGCTTCCAGCGTTTTATAACCCACCCCTCCCCCCATTTTGTTCTCTCATAGAGGGCGGCAGAGAGCGAGTTAAGTGTTGTAGGAAGGCTCTGGTTCCTGGGAATGCAGCCACCTTAAGAGCAGACTTGGCACGGTGATCTCGCACTGTGTCCGACAGTGGAGCCCTCCATTGCCACGGGCAGCAGCCTGGGCTCCAGTACTTAGGGAACGGCACAGATCTGCACGTCATGGCCGGCACGCCTCAGCTCAGCCCAACAAAGGAGGCGGATAGGCCTGGCTGGCTGCGGGAGAGGCTGTGGAGGTAGTGACAGCAGGTGTTTGCATGATGCTCTTGTTTTGCGCCTGCCCTGCAGCGTGACGTTTATGTCCTTAACTGTAGAAGAGCTAACCTTTGCCTGAGTCAGGATATCCAGGCTTAGCCTGGCAGGGTGACAGTTCTCTTTACTGTACCGTGAGTGTATAATTTTTTTTTAACCCCGTAGACAGAAAAATGTAACTTTCTGGTTTATTCTATGTAAGAGGCATTATTTTTAGTGCCAGACAATCTAAAATCTAGACTACAATCAGCTGTCAAGTCTGAGCCCTACTGAACAGGGTTTTCTGAGCATCCTGCTCTATCTAAACTCCTGACCCTCCCCCCAAACCGAGACTCCTCCCCTCCTCCAACCTTGGGCTTTAACCTCAGGTTATTTTTGTAAATTCCTTTAAAGAATGACAACTAGGGAGAGAGAGAAAACAAACAAACAAACAAACAGGATTTTCCTAGAGGATTGATATTCTTTTTCCCTGTGCATTCCAACTATGTGTAGGATTACCTAGTCTCTAAGGCATTATCCTATCACAAATCCCTTAACTAGAGTATTATAGCACATTTCTAGGAAGATTTTGCTTTTCTTGAATCCAGCCACGTTTCCACCCTCAAGTCCCCCATTTTCTCTTAGGAAGGGTCTATGAGGCAATAGAGCCTCTTCCTTCCCTCCTGCTTACTACAGTGTTGACAAGACGAAAGAATGACCATCCCCTTCTCTAGCATTGGCTCCAAGAAAGGCAGTCTTGGGCAGGATGCTCTGCAATCACTCTCTTCCTCCAGAAATTTCGTAGCTGGGGAGTAGCACCCTTTAAAGATTCTGGGATACAATGATATTTACCTGGGTGGCTTAAATGGCCTTCTACAGTAAAAAGAATAATGCCTAATGATAAGAAAAACAGAAAGAAAGAAAAAATAAGTCAAACTACTGTGTTGGCCACAGAGATTATTCTTGCCTTTCTGATCCTAGGAAATCTTCCCTATCATAAGTAATTTGAAAAAAGCCATGATTGGAAAAATATCTTTCTTCCCCAACAAAGCAACCAGTCCAGTAAGGCCTTTGGACTGGTCATCTGCAGAGTGTGCACTTAGTTGGTGTTTGGGAATGATAATGTTTATAGTGCCAGGTCACAGAGACAGATAGGTAGCAGAGTATCCTCACTGGACACTGGCTGGGGTTGGGTTAGCACACAAGTGGCTCTTATCATTTGTCTTCAGAACTGTAAAACATAGGAAAGATCATTCAGCCCACAAGAAAGCATATTCTACCCAGGAAAGCAGTTTACAGTGTCACTTCAAATTGTCCTGGGGAAAAGGCAATGTGCTTGACACTTGGTAGTAAACAGAGCATGACTATTAGTTATGCCTCCCTGAATCCCTCCTCAGCCAGGCCACTTGCTGGCTGCGAGGCCAGCCCATTAACCAACCTTCTCTGACCCTCAGCTTTCCTTGTATAATAGGGCTGATAGCTATTGATGCTTTGTAAGAGTGCTGTAATGTATTTTAATGGCTGGAATTGGTTGTAGTTATTCTTCTAAGTGGACTTCCCTGGTGGCTCAGACGGTAAAAGCATCTGCCTACAATGAGGGAGACCCGGGTTCAATCCCTGGGTTGGGAAGATCCCCTGGAGAAGGGAATGGCAACCCACTCCAATATTTTTCTAAGTATTGTCCCAAAGGGGCACTGTGGGTTGTGGGGAAAATCTGTAGTACTGCTCAACTTTGTTGAAACAATAAAATAAATGTAAACTGGAAGTAGACTACCTCATTGAAACCTGGACTGCTACCACTAAATTGCCTGGCATAAAGTTTGTTGTCCACATCATTTTAGTTTGAATTGATTGGCTCCATTAGAAAAGCTACTTCAGAGGTAAGGCTTGGTCAACTTCCTAATACAGCAGGCACCTGCCTAATATCAAGAAATGTGAAGGCTTGGGACTTCCCTTGTGGTCCAGTGGTAAGACTCTGCGCCTTTCACTGAAGGGGGCATGGGTTTGATCCCTGGTTGGGGAACTAAGATGCCATGTGATGTGGCCAAAAAGAAAAAAAAAGGTGAATGCTACTTTTATTCTGTTGTCATTGGCAAATGCTTCACCACTCCCTGTCCCTTCTCATCTCCTTTATCTTCTGCAGATGAGTCAGAGTATGGAGATTATGTTCATTGTGCTTTTCTTCCTTGGGGTCCTTCAATATTACCTAAGAAGAAGCTACTTAGGATCTTTCTGAAGTCATTTCAAACACAGATGCTACATTAGAGTCACCTAGGAAGGCTTCAAAAATCCTAATGCCCAATTCACAATGTATACCAAATTTATGCAGAATCTCTGGGAGAGGAGTCCCAGGAAGCAGTATTTTAAACAGTTCCTAAGGTGATTTTCAGTGTGCAGCAAAAACTGAGAACCACTACTCTGTAAGTTAAATACACTGCTGATGTAGATTATATTTTTCTTAAACTGTTCAAGTTATATTGCATACATGTTGCTGGAAAGGAGCCCTTTACATTAGCATGTTTATCAGATTAGTAATCTGATATTTTGGTTCTAAGGTGATAAAATAGCTAGGCATCTTTCAGTGTGGTAGCAAAGCCATCATAAGACTTGAACAGTGGAAAAACACAGACAAAAATAGTCTGGGAAGGGCAATGGAGAGAGATGTAGATGAAAATTAGGGGAACAAAGAGAAGGAGTTTGGTGGACGTCCTGAAGACATTTCAAAATGCTGTGCAAGCAAAAATTTTTATAAAATGGAAATCCTGGTACAGGTAGAGATACTGAGAAGTATACACTGCTGGAAAAAAATGTAAATTTTAACAACTTTTTTGATGGCAGTTTGGCAATGTCTGTGGGAAGCTGTGGAAGTATTTATTCTTTGACCCAACAATCCCTCTGGATGAATTCACATAATTATGCATATAGTCAAAGCTATAGCTATAAAGATAGAAATATTTCATAGGTACAATAATCTTTTTAAACTAGTTCAAAATCACTGCCATTTATGAAATACATGAGAGAACATTCAGCAACCTTTCTTTTCTTTTTTTATTTTCAGTGTTATTTTAAAACATTTAAGAACTATAAGAGACTATGTAAATATGGTAAACCCATATTTTGGAAACTATGCAGTCAAACAATTAAGTTGTAAAAATAAGGTTTAATGATGTACAAGTGATTTATACTGCGCTTTAAGTGAGAAAATGCTACAAAAAGCATATATACTGTTATACCATTTGAAATATCTATACATCAAAACAGATAGCTTTATAAATCTATATATAGACGTATAGAAAAAGCAGGACATAATTTAAAATATACTGATTTTTTTTCTGGGCCATAGGATTATATCTTCAGGTTTCCTATCTGTATAGTCTAGTTTTTCTGCAATGATCATGAAATAAGAAATTACTTAAAAACTTTTTTGTAGCAGGTTTTCTACTTCTAAAGTAGAATTGAAATGCACATACATATCAATGTGATTAGTATTTCAGTAATTGTTCTATGAAGAAAATAATTTTATTTTCTTTTCTATTTTGGCTGTGCCATGTGGCTTGTGGGATCTGACCAAAGATGAAACTCCAGCCATGGCACTGAGGTACTGAAAGCTCTGAGTCCTAACCACTGGACCACTAGAGAATTCCCTAAAATAGATTTCTTTAAAAAAGGCTTCCTGGAACCTTTGACCGCTATCATGATAGCAGGTTTCATGTACAGTCACTTAGATGTAACACAGATTGAAAGCTTAGTGTGTGAGTCTGACCCACAGAAATTGCAGTATGATGAAGAAGCTATGCTCATGTATAGCTATTAAAAAGGCAAGAGCTGACAAGTATTACAGAAGAGGTACAGTTACAGGAGCTCATAGGAGGGAGTGGTTCTGTACAGTTTAGAGGGGATGGTAAAGATGATGACTGAAGGTAATAAAGGGCCAGAGCGTGACTTCTTACCTCAATCACCTCTTAACTTTCTAGTTCTTATCCTATGTATCCTTTCAGTGACATAATGTAAAAGAAGGATTATTGAAGCTGGTATTTCTGCTGAATGCTTCCCCTGTTTCTTATAAATGACAGTGATTTTGGACTAGTTGAGCAAGATTTTTCATCCTGTAAAATGTCCTCAAACTTGTTGAAATCGAATGTGACCGCACCTGAATTCTCTGTGCATGATATGCCTTTGGGCTGTATGGGTATGCTTTGAATGACAGCTCAGCTGGATGTCATGCAGAACTCCAACGTGGTGACCTTCATAAGCGTTCATGAACTGGAATGTTTACTCCTAAACTTAACTTTAAAACATTAGTATATAATAAGTTTTGCTTACTGACTTCTAGACTTGCCTTGACACATATTTCTTCATGTAAATTAGAGATTTCACTCACTAAGCATAGTAATTTTTAGCTGATTTAGTGAAATTTTCTTTAAACACACCTGGCAGCAGAATGGCTTTAAGAATAGTTTGATTGGTATTAGTTCTGACAAGTGAGCAAAATGAGTTGGTCTCGGTAGACAGAACCTGCTGGTGGATCCAATCAAATATTAAAGTCAGGTTGATTCAACTACAAGTGTGTAAGATAATGCCTAATTTGTAGTTCTCCTTTTAATTCTTTATTTTTTAAACTTTTTATTTCATATTGAGGTTTAGCCAGTTTCCTTTTTACTTTTCCTAAAACTCTACAAATATGGCTCTGAGCACAGAAATGCCAACTTTATTACTTTATTTTAGTGTGATATCCTATTGCTAACATGTGGCTTGAGCTTGATATGAAAATATTTCAGAGGTGTGAAAGTGTAATAATCGTTCTTAACCATCCTATTGATGCACAGTTACTTCTTTTAAATTAGTGAGCATATGTTTACTTTTACTGACAAATGAAACTATACGGTAACTGTCTACCATTTATTTTCTCCTTCATTTATGTTTATAAAGAAAGATGTGTAATTAAATTTCATGGTGACAGGCCTAACTATCTTCCCTACCTAATCTAAGATGTGTCATAGTATGAAATTTTAACAGTCTTTTAGTGTTTCCAAAATAAAATCAATATCCTAGACTAATATCCTATTCTTAATAAAGTTAAAATTCCAAAGTCATCATTAATTCAATGAACAACAATGCTAGGAGTTGATGAAACAATAAAACACATGTCTAATCTTTACGAGTTTACAGTCCAGTGAAGGGAGATAAATCTACTGACAGTTACAGAATGTGACTTGAATGATAGAAGAATAATTATGATAGAGGCATTTATGGATTGCTGCCTTAAAAAGGACATCTAATGTTAACCTGTGAAGAAGGAAATGGCAACCCACTCCAATATTCTTGCCTGGGAAATCCCATGGACAGAGGAGCCTGGCGGGCTACAGTCCATGGGGTCTAAAAGAGTCGGACATGACCGAGCAAG
>SJYQ01093149.1:0-12241 GCA_006410935.1 Redunca redunca
ATAGCTCAGTTGGTAAAGAATCTGCCTGCAATGCAGGAGACCCCAGTTCGATTTCTGGGTCAGGAAGATCATCGGGAGAAGGGACAGGTTACCCACTCCCGTATTCTCGGGCTTCCCTGGTGGCTCAACTGGTAAAGAATCCGCTGCACTGCAGGAGACCTGGGTTTGATCCCTGGGTTGGGAAGATCCCCTGAAGAAGGAAAGGCTGTTCACTCCAGGATTCTGGCCTGGAGAATTCCATGGACTGTATAGCCCATGGGGTCACAGAGTCGGACACCACTCAGTGACCTTCACTTTCACTTCTTCACCGGCTTCCATCCCACAGAGCAGTCTAAGCCCCTTCAAGCCTGCTGGAAAGGAGCTCCTTAAACCGAAGGCGGGGACTTGCGAGGGTGTTGAAGAGCAAGGGGCAGTCTCAGTCGGCCAGGCTAGGACCTCACGTGGACCTCAAGTCTGGAGTGTGCGTGTGAGCTCATGTTCCCAATCAGCGGTCACCTTGAGGCAGGGACAGTGTGCTGCTCCTGTGTCTCCCACGACGGGCACCTCAACCCCCTTGGAGGAGCCTTCGAGACAGAAGAACTGGTCTGCCCAGGGTATGAGTCGGTCTGGGGAAAGGGCAGGCTGCCTTCTCTGCTTTTCACTCACTTGATCAGATTTACTCATGAAATCCACGCCGAGGGCTGAGCGCTTCATAGATTTAACACAAACCCTCCTCCCCCACTCACCCCTACACACAGCAGTTCATTCATCCTCATAACCTGGGCTCTCTTTCAAAGCGCCTGCTAAAGGGACACAGAACAGCAGATGCTTTTGAGATGCTCCAAGGTCAGCCCCACCAGTCCCCCTCCCATCCTGCCACCCCTGCCCAACACATCTATTTAAAGCCAGGGTCGTAACACCTCCCCGGCCAGGACTCACTGGGTAAGTGGGCTGTCACCAGTGGACCTCCTCCCCCAGAGCATGGTCTCCTCCACTAACACGGGGAACAGCATCTTGTGGGGTGTCCCTACGAGCACCAAGGGAACTGCCCCACTGCTGGTGAGCAGGAGGGTCAGGAGCCTGAACAGCTTGGAGTTTCAGTGTAGACCACCCGCCTCACTAGTTGTGTGCTTTTGACCCAGGGAGCATGCCCCCTCGGGACTGGCTTCTTTGCTTGTGGGATAAGATGCCGTGCGAGGCCGCAGGGCCTTGTGAGGATTAACTCACCTTGAAATTCAGGTCGGAAAGAGCACCGCGTACATCTGCCAGTGCCCGCCTGTTCCATTCTCGCCACAGGTGAAACCTCACAGCCTGCGTTCAGGATGTCAGGACTGCGCTCTTCAAGGGCGGCTCTGGGTGAGGCCAGGCATGGCCTGCAGGCAGTCTCCGGGCTGCCCTGAGGCTCCCCATTCGGCCTGCCTCTTTTAGCGTCACCAAGCTACCCCCACCACGGGGAGGCCCAGACTGCCCTGCAGCCAAGGTCTCCAGTTCATCCTATCGAAACCGGACGCCATCTCCCCAGGGAAGCACCAGCCTAGCCATCGAACCCCTGTTCACAGCAACATGCTCACACTCGGTGAGAAGGAGTTTTATTAGTGCTGTCCACACTGGACACTGCATACAGCTGGTGTCAGCCCCCGAGGGCACACCCCCTTCCCCTGCACGCAGGGCAATGGGGGCATGGATGCTCAGAGCCAGGGAAGGGAGAGAAGAAAGCGCTGTGCACATGGCTTTAGTGACCCTGGACACGTGACAGGCAGTGCCGGGGGCTCGCCCGCTTGTCTCACTCACACACTCAAGCGGGACGGGGAGGGGTGAAGGGGTGGCGTGATGACACCCCTGGGGCGTGAGCTCTTCAGTGGCGGGGTTAGGGCTAGCCTGGACAAGGCCCCGGGCTCAAGATGCTGGCTGCTACTTTTCCTTGGTGGGAGCCTCTGTGAGAAGCTGAGAAAACTGCAGGCTGGGACAGCAGTGTGCTTACTGCTTCCTGTGGGGCTAAGACCTTTCCAGCTCAGCCTGGGCAGAGAAAACCAGAGCCAGCCCTCAGCCGGTTCAGGCCTCCTAGTTCCAAGTCAGGGCGGACTGTGTCTCCCAGCGCCCTCTTTAGGTCCTGTGGCCCCAGGAAGGCTGCAGCTAAGCGGCCCTGTCCGCACCGCAAGGGGGGAACAATGAACGGGCACCAATCCAAGTGCCCCTGCCAGGGACCTGCCTCCCTTCTCCGACCAGAGTCCTGGCCTGTTAGGCAGAGGGCAACTGCTGCATTCACTCCCTTTTATGCTGATCCACGTGCGCATACGTGGTAATCCGGCAGGTAAGGGACGGATGGGCACATGACCAGCCTGGAGACTCTTCCCGGGGAGTCGGGGGGTAAGCAAGGGGGAGGAAGACTGCCCCACAGCCTGCTCTCAGGCGGCTCCTCAAGGCAACTCTGCTCTCCCCTCTGGCCGGTCTTTCAGGCTCTGGTACACAGGGACCCACACCTGGGGGGAGATAGGGGAAGCGGGGAGAAGACAGGGACAGAAAAGCTGGAGGCCACGGGCTTTGGCGCTTGGGCGGTGAGCTCTTCTCAGCCACACACGGGCTCACCTGGCTCCAGGGAAGGGACGTGGCACCCCCCGTCGCCCGTGCCAGGGCGGGCATGGGGTTGTGCGCCTGTGCTCCGGGCTGGCAAAGGCCACCCCCACGCTGGACAAAGGCGGCCTTCCGCGGCTGGTGGCGGCCCCGTCACTACTCTTGTAAGGGCCCGGAGATGATAAACACACCCGAAGCGGGGCAGGGTCCCCCCGCACCCGCCTTAGCTGTTGTACAAGCGCACCACGCGGCTGATCTCCTGCCTGCAGATCGGGCACCGCCGGGGCTCGGGCAGCGCGCGGTAGCACTCAGTGCAGGCGCACACGTGGCCGCACTCCAGGAAGACGCACGACCGGAGGTTGCTCAGGCACACGACGCAGGCGCCCTTCGGGCCCTCTCGGTCCTCCTCGGGACGGTCCTCCTCGGGACAGGCGCGCTCCCGGAACTCCTCCCCTGGCCGCCGCCGCTCGCGCCGCCGCCGCAGGTACTGCTTCCGGAGGAGGAAGAAGAGGCTGGCGCAGGCGGCAAAGCCGAAGACCAGAACCAGGACCCTCCAGAGCCGGACGCTGGACTCTTGCCGCTGCAGCAGGCTGTCGAAGTCCTGGCCGCTCAGGTAGTACTGCATGCCCGCGCCCTTGGGGGGCTGCAGGCGCACACAGCTGTGGTCCAGCACCAGCTCGCCCACCCCCGTGAGCGGCGCCCCCACCTTCAGCATCTCCTCCGTCTCCTGGACGCCCTTGGGCCGCTCCCCGCTGAGGTAGTGGCCAACGACATCGGTGAAGGACGGCGTGGAGGGGTGGAACCTCTCGTACACCGTCTCCAGGCCCAGGTCCACCGCGTCCAGGGGCTTCAGCACGCGCACGGCCACGCCCGCGCCGTCCTCGTGGGGCACAAGGTCAAAGGGCACCGTGTTGGTCCTCTGGTGAATGATCTTGGAACAGTCGTTCCTGCAGGAGTGAGAGCGCAAGGTCAATCAGAGGACCGCAAACACCTCACAGCCAGACGGGGCTGGAGACCACCTCGAGGCCAGGGCAGGATCAAGCGTGAACCTAGAGCAAGAGAAGACCACAACAGACACCACACTCGTCCAGCGCCTCCGAAGAGGGAAGCGCAGGTTTTCCGGTTCTCTGGCCGCCTCAGTGGGCAACAAATGCCATCGGAGATCACCTCTACTCTTTATTTCCCTTTACCCCTGTTAAAACAGATCGATTTTTATCTTAAATCCCTCAAAAAATTTAAAACCAGAACTACTACATATGACCCAGCAATCCCACTTCAGACCATGGATCTAGAAGAACTGGAATCTGGGTCTGGAGAGAGATCTGTGCTCCCTGGCTCACTGCTTATTCACAGCAGCCGAAACACGGCAACATGAGTGACTACGGATGAATGAACCTAGAAAATGCGGTCCATGCATACAACAGGATACTAGTCAGCCTTTAAGAAGACAAGACAAGAAAAAGGAAATCTTGCCACATGCGACAACATGGGTGAACCTGGGGGGACATCAGCAAAGCGAACTAAGACAGTCACAGAAGGACAGGGACTGCAGGATTCCATTTGCATGAAGTAGCTAATGTCGCCAAACTCATCGAAACAGGGTAAAACAGAGACTGCCAGGGGCTGAGGGAAGAAGAAAACGGGGAGCTGATGTTCACCGGGTGTAAAGTTTCAGTTCTACAAGACGAGTAAGTTCGAAATCTGCTGTACAACCTTGTGCCTGTAGTTAATGGTTCTGCATTGCTGCACTTAAAATTTTGTTAAAAGAGGAGATCGAAGGTTAAGCAGACTTATAAAAATTAAAATTGAATTCTTAATTTTTTATTTTAATTATAATTTTTACAATAAAAATTAAGATAAAACTCCAAAACAGAACCCCCCCGAGGATCAGCTGGAAAAATGGAACTCCATGTTACAGCATGGAGCACTGAAAATCATCAATCCGTGCCATCAGTCAGTGCTTCTCAACCCTTAGTGTGCATATCTACAGACTCCAGGTCCCCTAGCCTGGAAATTCTATCTGGGCAGATCTGGAAGAGGCCAGGAATCTGCATTTGGACAAGACGCCTAGGAGACTGCAGTGGCAGAGATCTCAATGGCACTGAGAGGCTGGTCTCCACCCTGTCTCAGGAGGAGCTTGAACACCTGGAGACAGGGCCAGGACGCCAGCTTCTCAGCTGACCATCTTCGAGGTCTGGGCCCCTGGAGCAAGGATACGCACCAGAGGTGGGTTGTCCGGTTCCACACCATCTTGTGCTCCTGAAGCGTCAGCCGCTGAATCACCCCCTTGCAATTTTCCACAAACTGGCTGTTAAGCGTTTCTTTAACAGATCGAACAGCTCCTACATGGAAACAAATTATTTTATTTCTGTAGAACTCTTCTGTCCTTTCCTTTAAAGTAATTTAGATTTTGGTTTTAGTTTGAGTCAGTTTGATTAACCAAAGTGATGACACTGGTATCACCAGCAGTCATGCTTTGGGGCACTCTGCTGAGCCGTTTACATGGATCACATCATTTCAGTGTTATAACCACCCTGTAAAGTATATTCTGGGCTTCATTGGTGGCTGAGACAATAAAGAATCTGCCTGCAATGCAGGAGACCCAGAGTTTAATCCCTGGATTGGGAAGCTCCCCTGGAGAAGGGACTAGCTACCCACTCCAGTATTCTTGCCTGGAGAATTCCGTGGACAGAGGAGCCTGGCAGGCTACAGCCCATGGGGTTGCAGAGTCAGCCGCGACTGAGCAACTTTCACTTTCAGATCAACTTTCACTTTCAATGCATATTTTAAAGATGGAGCAATGGAGGCTCGAAAGCTTGTGTAATTTCCTCAAAATCATACAGCAGTAACCCAGGTCTTCCTGACCCCAAAGTCCAAATTCTGAACTCCCACCCCAAGGCTACAAAAGACCGTCAATGTCAGCCAGGAAGATCTTTATCAAAGACTGAGTTATTTGAAAGACTGAGTTATTTTTCATTTTACCAATAAATAAACATACCTTCAATAACAGCATAAGGCACACACTTTCCTGGAGCTTCTGAAAGAACACTCTTTAAGTCTTCACCCAAGTGGATTCTTTTAGCTCCCTAAATGGAAACGACAGATTGGACTGACTGTTGAATATTGACATGCTCAATCAAACAAGTGAAGAAAGAAAATGAGTCTTTTTTTCACGTTGAGAGGATAAGGGAACCAGGCAGGAAGGAGACTCAGGACGGTCAGATTCCGAAGCTGTGTCCCAGCTTCACCATATAAACAGGCACCTTGTTTCGGCCACCTGCAAATGGGGCTGCCACGTTCTCGCCAGCTGCAGTTAACCAAACACATAGTCCTTTTCAGTTTCACTTGCTAAGATGAAAATATTAAAGGCACTAATCAATCTGCATACCGTAGACTGAATGTAATTTGATCTCTTCTTGACGACACAGAACCATGCATCCGAAGAGTTTATGTGTAAAAGCACAGAAACCAGCGCCCAGTACCCGGCAGGGGCTTGGGCGGTGGTAGGCATTATCATCACCAGGCCCTTGTCAGTTCATGCTCTGCATCAGACATTATAATAAAGCACTGCCTTTGCACTGTAGGGCATGGCTTTGTGGACGGTGCTAAACATTATCCTCCACCTCCGTCTGCCTCCTTCCCTCTCATAAACAGCCGAGCACAGCCACCTCTGCCGCTCCCCTCCTCTCACAGTCCCCAGCTCTCCATTCCTTCCTGTTTTCATCCCAATCTGCTGTACTTGGGAACCAATCAAGCCTGCTACTGCTCCATCAAAAGTAAGGTAAAATCAACAAAGCCACTGAACATTTCCTGAACCAGGCACTGTGCTGGAGGCCAGGGATTCAGGGACGAATGAAGGAAATGGTCCTGCTTTCAAGTATTCTCATCAACACCACCTTAAGGATACTCGGCAAGTAACCTCGAAAGAGGTGGGTAGTACTGGATACACATTAAGGTCCCTCTGAGTTTAAGCTGTTGCTACCCAGTAAACAACAGGAGCAAGGTCAATAAAAATTATTACCCACGTACACTGCGAGGGTAATAAAAACAACGGGCAGTAACAACAACTAACACTCAGGTTTATTTACTCATTTACTGTCGGTCTCCCCCTCCACTGGACCGTAAGCGCAGGAGGGCTAGGGCCTTGCTGGTCTTGCTCACTGCCGTCCCCCCAGTGCCGAGATGGTGCCTGACCCATAGCAGACACTAAATACATATCTGATGAAGAAATTAGGGAATAACTAAGCACTTACATACACTACATTCTAGGCACTCTGCTAAGCATTTTAAATGCATAACCCCATTTAATGCTCATACCATCCCTCTGCGGTAGACATTATCATCCCCAATTACAGATAAGGAAACTGAGGCTCAGAGGAGAAGTAATTTGCTCAAAGTCACCTAAATAGTCAAGTATCCACCACAGGATGGTCTAAACATTTTTTAGAAGGAAAGGAGGTGAATTCAGCCAGAGAGCCTGCGATTGAATCAAGCTTCAAGGTATCTGTCGTGACTCTGGGCAACTTAATTTATCACAGTCTGTTTCAAAACATGTAAAAGGTGGGGAAAACAATCTCACAGGATTTTCATGTGAATTAAATGAAACTTAAGATGTGAAAGAATCCAGACCAGGGGCTGGCACACAGTAGGTATGCAATAAATATGCATTCCCATCACTATGAGAGATGTAAAAGGGTAAGACAGAAACCCTAGTCCGGAGGTTTTGTAATCAGATCAAGAAAATAGAGCCTAAGATAGAGTCCCAACTGTTTTTCCAGGCAGGAGCTACTTATTTCATCCTCATTGAGGAACTAATTGGCAAACTTATAAGGTCACCCAAAGATGGATCCCAAAGCACTCACTGCTTCAAAGGATCCCATCTCTAGCTAACTTGATGCCAGTGCAATTTCTGATTCAGAGTCAGAAACTGAAGTTTCAATTACAACCACAGCCAATCATTTCAGAAGTAACTTAATTAAGCAGACAAGAAGGCAGCTGGAATCTCACCAGGCTGTGATCACACCCCAAATTCAACTCCCTGGTAATTCGGTGCATTCCAAAACTCACACACTTGTTTCTAAGCTCTCAACGCAAATTATCTAATGATAATGAAGCTTGTGGGGTTGAGGCATCCGTCTGCCAAATAAACGTCAAATTAAGCCCTGCTGTATTATGAAATTTCAGCCAGGGCTTCCCTGGTGGTTCAGTGGTTAAGAATCCACTTGCCAATGCAGGGGACACAGTTCGATCCCCTGTCCATGAAGATTCCCACATGCCTCGAGGCAACTAGGGCATGCGCTCCAGGGCCTATGCTCTCCAACTAGAGAAGCCACAGCAATGACAAGCCTGCGCACTGCAACTGGAGGGCAGCCCCCGCTCCTGCTCGCCACACCTAGAGAAAGCCTGGCACGGCATCGAAGAAATCCATCTTTTTTAAAAAAGAAATTTCACCCAAAACAAATCCACAAATATTTATTGAGTGTCTACTCTCTGTTAAGCATTGAGTTAGAACCTAGAAGGAAGGATAAGATCCCGTTTCTGACCTAATGAGGTTCATCTCTTATGACCCACTCACACATTCATAATAAAGCAACGTGGTCAACCAAAAAAAAAAAAAAAAAATCCTACACTCTGAATCAAAAGACCTAAGTTTAAGCTCCAAACTGACACTGTACAGACCTTTCCTCTGAGTTTCGATTTCTTGATTGGCAGGTTGGAGGTATCATTTCATCTACCTCAAATTACTGTGAAGCAGAACTAAAACCAAGACGGGAACATGTTGTGTAAATCGTCAGGTGCTGCATTAGAAAAGTGAGCAATATTCTTAAGTGGCCATAATACAAAAAGGCAGAGTCTGCAGAAGCTCGCCTCAAATCCTCCTGGGCTCTGCTCAACTGCCACCCTGGTTAAAAGAGCAAACCTCCCTTTCTCCAGCACTCCCATTTCCTCTCTTCCCTGCACGAGGCTGTAGTTTTTATCCCCACGTGTCACGCCATCTGATTGACTGTTTTACTGTCTGGTTGGACTAGAATGCACTCTCCGTGAGGACACGAATTTCTGTCTGTTCCACCCAGGCTCGGCGCCTGGGGCATAGCAAGTGTTCAATAAAGGCTTTTTTCGTCAATAAAGTGATGAAGTCAAGGTTTATTCTGAGTAACGAGAGGGACTGGGGAGAAAGGAGGAAGGGAAGCCGGTATCACGCGACCCGAACTCTGATCCTGGCTCCTGGGGGCCGGGCGACGCCCTCCCAGGGCCTGGCTCCTCTCTGGGGCCTCTTCCCGAGGGTGGAGCGGCCCACGGCAGGTCGGGGGGCTCACCGTTCCCCCGGGGCGGCATGGCCGGCTGAGGCCGGGAGGGCTCGGGCACTGACCTTGAGCTCCTGGGCGACCTGGGCCTTCTGCCGGTACACGGAGTACAGCAAGGCGGTGACCACAGAGCTGGTGCCCAGGAGGATGAACTGGCCCAGCGAGGGCCGCCCTCCGCTCTCCATGGCCGCGCCGAGCCCTGGCGAGGCCGCCGCGCTCGAGCGACCCCGCCGCGCTCGAGCGACCCTTGCCCCTCAGCCTCCCGCCACCCGGAACCACACCCCCAGGGACAGCTCCTCCCGGAAGCCCGCGGCCAGCCGCCCGCCGAAGACACGGGACCCGGAACCGGAAGTGGGGAGGGGTGGGGCGGGCAACACAGACCGGAAGGTGCTGTTGCCAGGGTGATGGACCAGCATCTGCTGCCTTCGCTGCAGTCGCGGATCCAGAAGTGGGCAGTGAGGAATGGATTGCGGAACCTGAGCGATCTCTCGTCCCTCCGCGACCATTTCAACTCTGGCCGTAGTTGTATCGCTTGTGGTGCCTCGGTTTCAGGCCTTCTGCTTTCCTGGGGTTATTATTGCAGGCGTTGTTCGATGACTCCGCCATTGGATGGGAAGGAAAGAACGTCGGGTAAGCATTTAGGGGGAGTACACATTTAAGCTTCAGGGCAAACCTTGGGTCTTGGCTTTTATTCTTCAGCTTTACACGTGAGAAGACAGGCCAGAGAGGTTAGTGGATGTGCTCAAAGTCACACTGCTACGGGAGAGGAATTTACCGGACTGCACAGCTTATACCTCCAAGACAGGAGGTTAGATCACTAAAGTAACTCTTGAATCTGCCAGCACCACACATAACAACTTACTTTACTAATTTATAATTACAGCTACACCTGTTGTTTTCCAGTAGTCATGTATGGATGTAATAGTTGGACTATAAAGAAAGCTCAGCGCCGAAGAATTGATGGTTTTGATCTGTGGTGTTGGAGAAGACTCTTGAGAGTCCCTTGGACTGCAAGGAGATCCAACCAGTCCATGGTAAAGGAGATCAGTCCTGAATAGTCATTGGAAGGACTGATGCTGAAGCTGAAACTCCAATACTTTGGTCACCTGATGCGAAGAGCTGACTCATTTGAAAAGACCCTGATGCTGGGAGGGATTGAAGATGGAAGGAGAAGGGGAAGACAGAGGATGAGATGGTTGGATGGCATCACTGACTCAATGCCCATGAGTTTGAGTAACTCCGGGAGTTGGCGATGGACAGGGAGGCCTGGAATGCTGCAGTCCATGGGGTCGGAAAGAGTCGGACCTGACTGAGCGACTGAACTGAATTGTGACAGAAAGTTTTACCAACATCAAACAACTTAATCCTCGCTGCACAGTTATAGAGCAGATTTCAAAATGTTTTCTGATCTGTACAGCAGATTACACTCCACATAGGTTATCACAATATAACGCCTGTAATTCCTGTGCTGCACAGTATATCCTCCTTGCTCGTCCATCTTATACTTGGTGGCTTGTATCAGTTAATCCATAACCCCTATTTTGTCTCTCCTGACCCACCCCCTCCCCTTTGGTAGCCACAAGTGTATTTTCTGCCTCTCTGAATCTATTTCTGTTTTGCATGTACATTGATTTATATTGTTTTTAGATTCCACATATAAATGATATCTTACAGAATTTGCCTTTCCCTGTCTGACTCATTTCACTAAGCATAATATTCTCTAGGTCCATCCAAGTGGCTGCAAATGGCAGTATTTCAGCCTTTTTTTAATGACTGAGTGAAATATCACAGCTTCTTAACCCAGTCATCTGTTGCTAGGCACTTGGGTTGCTTCTATGTCTTAACTATTGTAAATAGTGCTGCTGTAACACTGAGGTGTATTTATCTTTTCAAATCAGTGTTTTTGTTTTCTCCAAATATATACCCAGGAGTGGAATTGCTGGATAACTTTATTTTTAATTTTTTGAGGAGGCTGCAAACTATTTTCCACAGTGGCGGTACCAATTTACATTCCCACCAACAGTGTACAAGAGTTCCCTTTTCTCCACATTTTCTCCAACATTTGTGATTTGTAGACTTTTTGACGATACTCATTCTGACAGGTGTGAGGTGATATGATTGTTGTTTTGATTTGCATGTCTCTAATAGTTAGTAGTGTGGAGCATCTTTTCATGTGCCTGTTAGCCATCTGTATGTCTTCTTTGGAAAAATGGCTATGCCAGTCTGCTCACTTTTTGATTAGGTAGTTGTTGATGATATTGTATATTGATATTGTTGTATGAGCTGTTTGTATATTTTAGATATTAACCTCTTGTCAGTCTCATCATTTAAAAATATTTTCTCCCATTCCATAGACTGTCTTTTTATTTCGTCGACGGTTTTCTTTGCTGTCCGCAAGTTTTAAGTTTAATCAGGCCCCAACTGTTAATTTCTGGTTTTATTTCTGTTGCCTCAGGAGACTTATCCAAGAAAACAGTCCCACAGCCATGTCAGCGAGTGTTCTGTCAATGTTCTCTTCTAAGAATTTTATGGTTCTCAGTCCCATATTTTAAACTTTATTTTTTTATTGAAGGACAATTGCTTTATAGAACTTTGCTGTTTTCTGTCAAACCTCAACATGACTCTACACATACCCCTCCCTTTTGAACCTCTCTCCAGTCTCCCTCCCTACCCCATCCATCTAGATTGATCCCGATTCTCATTCTTATTGTTTAGGTCTTTAAGCTGTTTGAGTCTGTTTTGTATGTGGTGCAGCATGCTGCGAGCTCAGTTGCTCAGTCCTTTGTGACCCTATGGACTATGACCTGCCAGGTGGAGAAGGGAGGGTCCAACACCAGATTTCTTTCTTTTTTTAAAATTAAATTGTAGTTGATTTACAGTGGCTCAGAGGTTAAAGCATCTGCCCGCAATGCGGGGGACCTGGGTTCGATCCCTGGGTCAGGAAAATCCCCTGGAGAAGGAAATGGCAACCCACTCCAGCATTCTTGCCTGGAGAATCCCATGGATGGAGGAGCCTGGTGGGCTACAGTCCACTGGGTCGCAAAGAGCGACTTCACTTACAGTGTTCCCAGCGTACAGCAAAGTGATTCAGTTGTGCATATGTCTCATATGTATTCGGTTATACACATTTATCTGTTCAGTTACACGTGTATCAATTCTTTTTCAGATCCTTTTCCATTATAGGCTATCACAAGGGGTTGAATGTAGTTCCCAGTGCCAGGCCCTCATTTATCTATTTTATGTAGAGTAGTGTGTATCTGTTACTCCCTCTTCCTAAGCTGTCTTTCCCCCACCTTTCCCCTGCATAAGTGTGTACTCTATAATAAAGATTGTCATTCTTAAAGCAGTTTGGTCTTAAATAGCTCTGCCTTTTTTTTTTTTTTTTT
>SJYQ01093149.1:15658-109779 GCA_006410935.1 Redunca redunca
ATTTTCTTCAGTATTGTGGCTTGACTTCTCATTCTCTTTGTCTTTTGAAGAGCAGAAGTTCTTGATTCTTATGAAATCCAGTTTGTCAAATTTTTTTTTATGTATCATGCTTTCAGTATTGCATGAAGAAGTCTTTGCCCAATCTAAGACCACAGTCATTTTTCTCCTAGGTTTTATCCCAAAAGTTTGATAGTTTTATGTTTTACATTTAGGTCTGTGATCCATCTGAAGTTATTTTTTTCCCAGTTATATTGAGAAATAAATAAAACATCTGTTACTGTGTAAGTTTAAGGTATAGAGCATGATGATTTGATTTACATATACTGTGAAATGATGACCACAACAGATTTAGTTAACATCCATCATCTTGTATAGATACTAAAAGAAATTTTTTTTAATTATCTGTGTGATAAGAACTCTTAGGATCTGCTATCTTAACCACTATCTGTCACACAAGTTAGTTTTTGTATGTGGTGTGCCAAGCACCGCCCTTTCCATGCCATTCTCCCATCTGCCTACGAACTGGTTAGGTACTTTTTTTTAGGTCGTGCGGAGTGGCAGGTGGGATCTTAGTTCCCCAACCACAGATCAAACCTGTGTCCTCGGCATTGGGAGCACCAAGTCTTAACCACTGGACTGCCAGGGAACCTCATTAGGCATTATTTTCCTCCCCACTTTACAGATGGGGATCACTGAGGTGAAGCTGCAGCTTACACAACTCTTGCTTTCTCCAGAGCTCCATGCCCAGCACTAAACTCTACCGACTTTCCCCTCACTCATGGTGTTTGGCCCTGGAAACTGCTTGTTGACTGATAGGAGTCATTCCCAACCCTGAACCACACACATAACTCCTATTCGAAGAATTAGTCATGAACAGTACATTTGGGAAACCCTAGAAGACAAGATTCCACCGAGAAAAAGGGAAATGATTTGTAAAATAATCCCTAAGGGTCCTTCACCTCCCTCTTTCTACCCCTGCTATTTTCCCCTGCTGCTGCTGCTGCTGCTAAGTCACTTCAGTCGTGTCTGACTCTGTGCGACCCCAGAGACGGCAGCCCACCAGGCTCCGCCATCCCTGGGATTCTCCAGGCAAGAACACTGGAATGGGTTGCCATTTCCTTCTCCAACGCATGAAGGTGAAAAGTGAAAGTGAAGTCGCTCGGTCGTGTCCGACTCTTCACGACCCCATGGGCTGCAGCCCACCGGGCTCCTCCGTCCATGGGATTTTCCAGGCAAGAGGACTGGAGTGGGTGCCATCGCCTTCTCCGGTTTTCCCCCAGGAGCAGGTGCAGTCAATGCTGCAGTGGACACTTTCAGCCACAGCGGGGCACCAAGAACACGGAATGCGGAAGGCAATCAGGAAGCAACAAGGGCCTAGGGCCTAGAGAAGGGAGGTGAAGGAATAACGGCCCGTGTCAGATTTAAGGGGAACCCTGGGGCTAACTGTGGCCCCACAAGGGGCTGTATCAGGGGCCCAAATAAGCCCCAGGCCCTGTGACCACCTCTGCCTCCAGCCCCACCTGGGAAATGCCAAATCCTCGTCCCCGAACCCTCACTCCTCTCCCCTCCCACCCCCAATTCACCCACCCTTAATACCCACCCACCATTAATTATTAACAGCAGCTGTAGCTCAGTGTATAAGGACAGGATGACTCAATTCAGGCTTGGGAGTCAGGTGTTAGGGGTCTTCCATCAGCTCGTTGGTTTACTAACCATGCGATTGCCGTCAAGTCCAGCACCTACCTGAGTCTCAGTTTCTCATCTGTAAAATGGGAAAATAGGAATAGATGATTCCCCTGGTGTCTCCCAGCAGGAGTTCTAGTCAAGAGGCTTGAAAATTGCAGGAAGAGGGACTTCTTGGGGTCTAGTGGCTAAGACTCCACAACTGCAGGGCACTGGGGTTTGGTCCCTAGTCAGGGAACTAGATCCCACACGCCACAGCAGAAGAGCCTGCCTGCTGCAAGGAATACTGAAGATCCCACGTGCTGCAACAAACACTCAGCAAATACATTTTTTATAAAACTTTAAAAAATAAGTAAAAAATGAAGAAAGAACCATTCTCCTCCCCAGTTTGAAAAACCATCTGATATTCTAAGCCTTAGTTTTCTCAGCGGAAAAGGGAGGATAACGTTCCTGCTTTCTGCACAGGACTACTGTTGGCCCAGATAAGCTGATGTATGGGAAACTGCTGGAGGTATATTAGGAATTCTTCTCTTTTTAATTAGTTTGTGTTCTTGGCTTGCAGAACATAGGCAAAGAAGTGAATCAATATGAATAATTCTTATTTCTTAACTAGTTGAATCTGGTCATTTGGTAGGTTAATATTATAGTTGGAGGCACCAGGTAAACAAATTCAAAATTTAATAATAAAACTCCATGCTGACAAAGGTCCATCTAGTCAAAGCTATGGTTTTCCCAGTAGTCATGTACAGGCATGAGCCTTGGACCATAAAGAAGGCTGAGCACTGAAGAATTGATGCTTTTGAACCATGGTGTTGGAGAAGACTCTTGAGAGTCCCTTGGACTGCAAGGACATCCAACCAGTCCATTCTAAAGGAGATCAGTCCTGGGTGTTCACTGGAAGGACTGATGCTGAAACTGAAGCTCCAATACTTTGATCACCTGATGCAAAGAGCTGACTCATTGCCAAAGACCCTGATGCTAGGGAAGATTGAAGGCAGGAGGAAAAGGGGATGACAAAGGATGAGATGGTTGGATGGCTTCACCAACTGGATGGACATGAGTTTGAGCAAACTCCGAGAGAGAGTGATGGACAGGGAAGCTTGGCGTGCTGCAATCCATGGGGGTCACAAAGAGTCGGAGATGCTTGAGGGACTGAAAACAACTGCTGAAAAGCAAATATTACCACTCAGACGGGGCTTCCGAGGTGGCTCAGTGGCAAAGAATGTACCTGCAGTGCTGGCCACACAGGAGCTCTGGGTTCAGTCCCTGGGCGGGGAAGGTCCCCTGGAGGAGAGCATGGCAGCCCACTCCAGCATCCTTGCCCGAAGAATCCCACGGACAGAGGAGCCTGGTGGGCTACAGCCTGGGTCACAAACAATCGGACACGACTGAAGAGACGGAGTACATGTGCACACACACAGTCCTCAGATACAGACAGCACAGAAGACACGCACGGTTCTCAGATACAAACAGTATAGAAGTTTGGAGCAGAGAGACATTCCCCGTAGGCTCAGTGGGCAGGGAATATCTATAGTAGCAGCAATTACTGAACTACCTACCACACACCAGGCACTGAGCGAAGTATTTTACATAGAAAATCATAAGTCTTTGATTCGAAGGGATTTTAAGGATCATCTTACAATACCTGTAACTATATATCTGTCTGTATAATTATTCACTCTAGGCCCATCTCCTCTGCTAACCTCTAAGCTGAATGACCCCAGGAATATTTCTGTCTTGTTAACTGCTACATCCTCAGTATTGAGCCCAGTACCTAGTATATAGTAGTTGCTCAGTAAACAAATAAACAAAACCAGTCTAAAACTCACTGCCAATAGGAGAAGCCTTTGTATGGTCACCCAGTCTTTGCTTGAATGGTTTCTTTGCCCCTGGTTCTACTTTTTTTGAGCTTTTGTCCATTTTGAGAGAGAGGCTGAATATAGGGTCCTTCTGCACACCTCAGCAACATCGTTTGGGTTCTGCAAGTCATTAGCCTACCTAATTCTGATGGAAGGAAGGAAAGAAGTTTGGTGGCTAGAAAGGGTGTAGGGTCAAATGAAGAGCTTTTCCCAGTGGTGGAAGGGAATTCTCTATGCGTGAGGCAGATGGAACTGGAAGAGAGAACAGACTGTCAGCACTGGGGAGGAAGGGACCAATAAAGGACCCACTGTGGGACCTTGTGCGGCAGGGTGGCCGACCTTGGCTCAGTCCCAGCTAGTCATGATGGTCTCCTCCTCCTTGCCAGGGACTGGCTTGGGAATGAACACATGATCCAGTTCTGAGCAATGAGTTGGGAGAGAAGGTCTGCGGAGGGGCTTCAGGGAAGTCCTCTCTTAAGAAGCACAGGCTAAAAGAGATGGTCCCTTTTATTCCCCTGACAAAGGCAGGAGTTAGTACTACTGGCAGGCACAGCTGGTTCTGGTCCCACTAGTTTCAAGAAAAATTCTGGAATTGAGTCTCATGGACTGCCTTGGCTCACATATCCATCCCTGAGCTAATCACTGAAGCCAGGGGAGGCAAAACACCAGCTAGTTAAGAAGAGAGCAAAAAACTGGCTTGAAACTCAACATTAAATAACCTAAGATGATGGCATCCAATCCCATCACTTCATGACAGATAGAAGGGGGAAAAGTGGAAATGTTGACAGATTTTACTTTCTTGGGTTCCAAAATCACTGTGGACAGTGACTGCAGCCATGGAATGAAAAGACCCTTGCTCCTTGGAAGGAAAACTATGACCAACCTAGACAGCATATTTAAAAAACGGAGACATCACCTTGCCCACAAAGGTCCATATAGTCAGTGCTATGTTTTTCCAGTAGTCATATACAGATGTGAGGGTTGGACCATAAAGAAAGCTGAGCACTGAAGAATTGATGCTTTTGAACTGTGGTGCCGGAGAAGATTCTTGAGAGTCCCTTGGACAGCAAGGAGGTCAAATTAGTCAATTCTAAAGGAAATCAACCCTAAATATTCATTGGAAGGATTGACACTGAAGCTCTGATACTTTGGCCACCTGATGTTAAGAGGCAGGTCATTGGAAAAGACCCTGATGCTGGGAAACATTGAAAGCAAAAGAAGAGGGAAGCAGAGGATGAGATGTTAGATAGTATCACCTGTTCATTGGACATGAATTCGAGCAAACTCAGAGAGATAGTGAAGGACAGAGGAGCCTGGCATTCTACAGTCTATGAGGTCGCAAAGAGTCAGGCATACTTAGCAAATGAACAATAAGAGCAAGCCAAGAAGAAATGACACACTTGCGATTAGACATGTATGAGGAGATGGGAGCCCAGAGATCAAGGTGCAGTTCAGTTCAATCCAACAAATAACAGTTGAGCACCTTCTATGTAACAAACACTGTTCTGGGTGCTGTTACCTAAGGAAGGAAGGATGACTTCTCAACATCCATTCTACCAACCATAAGACAAGTTAGAGAGATAGGAGCTCTGAGGTTACAAATGATATCTGAACAAGTTATAATCAACACAGTCATGTTCCCTAATTCGTGGCTTGTGTCACCAAGCCAGTTGTTGGCAGCTGTGACATGGGCCACGGTTTACTTTCTTAGCCTAGAAACCTCCTGACATTGATCCAGCTGTCTGTGTTCTTCAGGCTATGCCTGTTAGTATTTAAATGTATTTGGCTAATTTAATCAAATCATATGTTTCTAGCTTGCTATGACAAAATATAAGCAGAGTTTTTATTAGCCAATAATTCATTCAGTCACAAGTCTTTGAAGCTTAACTCAGGCTAAAGACTAAGGCACACCCGGGAGGAGTCTAGGGTACAAATTTAAGGGTGCTCATTCTCAGGAGCATACAAGCAAGCCTGCCTGGCTGCAGTCCTAGTCAGACCCAATTCAAAGTAGCTTAAGCCAAAATAGAAAACTATAGACAGAACATTCTAAGCAGAAGAAGCACATGGTGAAACTGGTCTCTAGGACACATGGATCCAGGGCTCAAACGCACCAGTATTTGCTAATTCTCTCTTTTTCTCCCCTTCCTCTCTCCCCTCTCTGTTCTGCTTTTCTCTGCCTTTTCACTTCAGTCTCTCACCACCATTAGTCTTTCTCCTTTCAGTTAGATCACAGTTGCAAGCAGCATTAGACTAAGGTCTTCATTTTTCAAGAAAAACTGGGACAGATGAGGCGAAGAGGGGGACCATGAAGGGAAAAAAAACATCTCAGGGAAGACTTCCCATTGGCTATCCTGGGTCACATGTCTGTGTCTGGACCAATCACTGTGCCCAAGGCTAATATAATTGCCTGATCTGGGACATGTGCTCACCCCTGTGGTCTAGAGGCTGAAGGCTGGGACCAGAAGAGGAGGGTCTGATGGGCAGACAAAGACAACTCTTGGTATTTTAAATCTGAGACACTTCGTCTTTGTTATTTTTCTACTGAAACAATTATTTTTAAACAACACAACTTGATAAGCTGCTGCTGCTGCTAAGTCGCTTCAGTCATGTCTGACTCTGTGTGACCCCATAGACGGAAGCTCACGGTTTCTAAAAATTGCACCAGTTGAGTTACAGAAAATACCACCCCTGATCAGGAAGAGGTAGTGGCAACAAAGACTGAAAAGGTACATTAGAGCCAGATCATGGAGGTCCTTTCAGTATTTCAGTAAAGCTGTGTCCAAAGCCTTAGGTGCCAGGAACTGTGGAGTTTGAACTCTCTTCTGCAAGCAGCAAGGAGCTTTTGAGCAGAGGCATGTCAGAGTAAGAGAAACTGCTGAAAAGTCACCAAACAATGTGACCATCAGCTCTCGAGGCTGGAAGAGAAACAACACACCCATGTGCTAGAAAGGACTGCAGATAAATCTCTGGCTCAAATCTGAGGGAGAGAAGGCAGGGAAAGACCACTAAGGCAACCTGTCAGCTGAAAAAAGCGAAGTATCTTCAGCATTTCCTACCCAGCAATCCCTTGGTCTGTGAGCAGTTGGAACTCATTGCTTTCACAGCTTTGAATTTCCAGTCCACAGGCTGAAAGCCTTGGAGTAAACTCATCTTTCTGTTTTGTTGTATTTAGCCGACAGACTTTGGTTTGTTCAGAATGGATACACTGAAAACTCACCAGCCTTGACAGTATGTAGTAGTACAACCATGCTGATGAGGATGCTGAGGCTGTGAGGGGGCCACGCAGCTAGAAAGTGATGGAGACTGGATGTGGATTGAACCCAGGCAATGCCACTCCAGAACCCACCCTCTTTAACTTAACTGCCCAGTGCAGAGAAGCCCCTCAACATCCTTCTGGCTGGAACCATGTGCTGTGCTGTGCTCAGTCGCTCAGTCGTGTCCGACTCTTTGTGACCCCATGGACTGTAGCCCGCCAGGCTCCTCTGTCCGTGGGGATTCTCCAGGCAAGAATACTGGAGTGGGTTGTCATGCCCTCCTCCAGGGGAGCTTCCCAACCCAGGGATCGAACTCAGGTCTCCTGCATTGCAGGTGGATTCTTTACTGTCTGAGTCACCAGGGAAGCCCAAGAATACTGGAATGGGTAGCCTATCCGTTCTCCAGGGGATCTTCCCTATGCAGGAATCGAACCGGGTGTCTCTAATGAGAAAGCCTGCACTCCTTCAGGGAGGAAATATGAGCAGGAGTCCAAGCCAACAAGATACTCTCAGGTCTCAGGCTCAGCTACTAATGAATATTGACAGGGAAAAAGAGAAATCTCATGTTTCCTTGATTCTAAGACACACCATCCATTTAATTGAAAGTAGGGAAAGAAAGGGTTTCCCTGGTGGCTCAGCAGTAAAGAACCCGCCTGCCAATACAAGAGACTCAAGTTCGATCCCTGGGTCAGGAAGATCCCCTGTAAAAGGAAATGGCAACCCACTCCAGTATTCTTGCTTGGAGAATCCCAGGGACAGAGGAGCCTAGATGGCTACAGTCCATAGGGTCACAAAAGAGTCAGACAGGACTTAGTGAATAAACAACAAAGGGAAATAAACATTTCATTGAATATATGGTTGACAATAAAAACACATCCTGATTTCAGAAACATCATAACAGGGAAAATGTGCATCTTTGGTTAAGAGAATGGAGTACATAGTCCAAAATGTCTTTGAGAAACTTGTTAGAGATCTTTTCTTAAATCTTCCTCGAATGTACATACTGTGGCCAATCTTTTCTGTAAAAGAACTTAAAACAAAGCTGGGTTCTTTGATTTCCACCCCCACCAACATCTGTGCCAGAGCTAATCACTCCCTGCCTGCCATTGCCTCATGCTCGCCTCTTCCAAGCCACAGAGTAATTTGGGTGTTTACTTATCTCCCCTGAAAGGCTCTGGGCTGGAGAAAGAGGCTCGCAGCCTGAATCACGTCCTAGTCGCCTCCGATGCTCCAGCCCAGGACCTGGCACATGGTGGGCTCTCAGTGAACATTTCCTGAAGGGTCACATGAGTGAATCCAAGAGCCAGTAAAGGCAAGAACAGTTGAAGAGTGACCCCTACGCCTAGCCCGCAGGGGTGTGTGTGCACCACACCTGGTAGAAGCCGAGCATGTCTCCAGAGGTATGAGCATCAGAGGCCGAAGGAGCGGAAGACAGACCTCCTTTCAAGCAGAGGGGGTAGGGAGACGCACTGGTTCTGTGACCTTGCAGGAGATGCCGTCCCGCAAGGTGGGGTGTGGGGTCCAGCCTCTGGCCCCGCTATTGCCCAGATCCATCAGTTCTGGAAGGAAACCTGGTGCTGCTAAGCTCACCTTCCCCCTCCTCAACTCACAGGCAGGAAGAAGGCAGGACACATTTTCTCCCCAAAATATGCAGAATGGCGGTTGCCATGAGCACTGGGATCCGCATGTTACTTGACATCCGTTTTTTTAGAAGTTTGGTCGCCATGGTAACAAAATACCATTTGCGAGACTGAAGATGCATCTCTGGCTCAAATCTAAGAGAGACGAGGCTCTTTCTAGACATCTCCTGGAGTGGCGGGGCGGAACCAAGTCTCCCAGCTCGGGGACTCTGATAAATATCAAAGAATTAAATTAAAGGGCACTGAAGCAGCCTGGGGTTAAAAAGAAAAAAAAAAAAAAGGCTGATGGAAGGGAAATGAAGCTCCCATCAGGCTGCCTGGATTGGGGAGCTGCACAACGCACTCCCCAAAGCCAGCCACCCACTGCGGACACTGCCTGGCACACTGGGGGCAGGCGATTTCAAACAGAGTCGCTGTTGCTGGTGGCACATATCTCAAGCACAGGCAAACACAGTCACAGCCAAAACAACAGATGTTCATTCAAGAAAATATTTATCGTGCATCCACCATTAGCCATGAATAGCCCTAGGCACTGAGGATACAGGCAGAGATCCTTCCCAAGGAGTCCAGATCCCCAAGGAGACAGCTGATAAAGTGCTAATAATATGTGGCTTATCAGAAGGTGGGCTAGGTGAGGGGACTGGTACTACCACCCTCCAGAGTTGTTCACATCCTAATGCCTGTGAATTTCTGAATACATCGCCTTATGTGGCAAAAGGGATTTTGCGGATGCGATCAAGTTAAGGATTTTGTCGTTGCTTAGGCGCTAAGTTGGGTCCAACTCTTTTGCGACCCCATGGACTGTAAATGGCAACCCACTCCGTTGTTCTTGCCTGGAGAATCCCGGGGATGGGGGAGCCTAGTGGGCTGTCGTCTCTGGGGTCGCACAGAGTTGGACACGACCGAAGCGACTTAGCAGCAGCAAAAATCACTGCAGATGGTGGCTGCAGCCATGAAATTTAAAGACAGTTGCTCCTTGGAAAAGTTATGACCAATCTAAACAGCATATTAAAAAGCAGAGACATTATTTTGCCAACAAAGGTCCCTCTAGTCAAAGCTATGGCTTTTCCAGTAGTCATGTATGGATGTGAGAGTTGGACTATAAAGAAGGCTGAGCGCTGAAGAATTGATGCTTTTGAACTGTGGTGTTAGAGAAGACTCTTGAGAGTCCCTTGGATTGCAAGGAGATCCAACCAGACCATCCTAAAGGAAATCGGTCCTGAATATTCACTGGAAGAACTGATGTTGAAGCTGAAACTCCAATACTTCAGCCACCTGATGTGAAGAGCTGACTCATTTGAAAAGATCTTGATGCTGGGAAAGATTGAAGGCAAGAGGAGAAGGGGAGGAGAGAGGATGCGATGGTTGGATGGCATCACCAACTCGATGGGCATGAGTTTGAGCAAGCTCCAAGAGTTGGTGATGGACAGAGAAGCCTGGCATGCTGCAGTCCACGGGGTTGCAAAGAGTCAGACACACTTAAAAAAAGGAAAAAGAAAGTGGGTGGACCAGGGTGGGAGAAGTGGAGGTGACAGAAAGGGTCAGATCCTGGACACACCTGCAGTGGGGCTGACATGAGCAGCTCAGACTGGTGAAGGGTGGAGGGAAAGAGAGGAGGCAAGACTGATGCTAAATTCTTGGCCTGAGTAACTAACTGAGAGGCTGGCATGGCCATCCCCATTTTTAGTCACTTGAATTTTGAGAAGTTTATTTGACATCCAAGAGAGGAGGTTAGGAAAGAGAATGGACTCAGAAATGGTCCAGGCTACAGATAGAATTTGGAAGGGAAGTGAAAGTCGCTCAGTCATGTCTGACTCTTTGCGACCCCACGGACTATACAGTCCATGGAATTCTCCAGGCCACAATACTGGAGTGGGTAGCCTGTCCCTTCACCAGCGGACCTTCCTGACCCAGGAATCAAACCAGGGTCTTCTGCATTGCAGGGGGGATTCTTTACCAAGTGAGCTGTCAGGAAGCCCTTAGAATTTGGAGGTGGTCAGTTAATAAAAAGGGGCTTCCCTGAGAGCTCCGTTGGTAAGGAATCCACTTGCAAAGCAGGAGACCCCGGTTCAATTCCCGGGTCGGGAAGATCCCCTGGAGGGGGAGCATGGCAACCCACTCCAGTATTCTCTCCATGGACAGAGGAGCCTCTCCGCAGGGACAGAGGAGCCCATGGAGTCTCGGAGAGTCGGACATGGCTGGGTGACTAAGCACAGGCACAGCTTATAAAATGGTATTTCAAGCTAAGGGCCTGGATGCGGTCACAACGGAGCATGGGGGACTTCCACATCTCAAGGTCCAGGACATAGGGAGGTCTCAGCAGAGGAGGCTGAGGCGAGTGGTCACTGAGAAAGGAGGACAGCAGGCGAGGACGTAAAGGCACAGCATTCAGGAGGAAGAGGTGCGCCGTATCAGACGCTGCCGGGAGCCCAGCAAGGTCCGCGCTAAGACTCCACCGCTAGAGACCGCAGCTTGGCAGTTGTCGGTGACCTTGAGAAGCGCAGCGGCAGCCAAAGCCGGATGTGAGCAGGTCCAAGAAAGTAAGAGGGAAGAAACTGGACCTAAGAAGCAGAGAGCTCTTTTTCTCGTTTTTCTGTACAAAAAAAGAAGCAAAGAAATAGGGATCAGCTGCAGAGATGATGTCAAATCCAGAGAGGGTTTTACTTCGGCTTGGTTTTGTGTGATGGGAGAAATGATAGCATGCTGGTATGCTGATGGGAAAATGATCCAAATGGCAGAGGGGGTGGGTAATGATAGCACAGGATGAAGTGGGGGGCTCCCTTGGAGTGACGGCCCCAGGCGCCAGCGGGGGACTGGCTTTGGGCAGTTGGTCCACAGCAGCTGGGAGGGAGGGTGGAGACGAGCGCAGATGCCAGTGGGCGGGTGGACGTGCGGCTGAGTCTGTCCGCTTCTCATTGCCCCAGTTTTCTCGGGGAACTAGGAAACAAGAGCCTCAGCGGAGAGTAAGGACAGGGAAGGAAGTGTGGGGATGTGAAGAGTGAGGAGGAGATATGAGCTCGTCAAACAGGAGAGGGAGAGAGCGAACGCCCTAGGGGAATGTGGCAGAACTGCCTGGCAGGCCTAAGGGCTTACTCAAGACTGTGGTCATAGCTGACTTCCCTGGTAGCCCAGTGGTTAAGAATTCACCTGCCAATGCAGGGGACAAGGGTTCGACCCCTGGTCCGGGAAGCTTCTACGTGACTGGGGGCAACTAAGCCCATCAACCACAGCTACTGAGCCCGCGCCCTGGAGCCCACGCTCTGCAACGAGAGAAGCGACCGCCATGAGAAATCTAGCCTCGAAATGCAGAGCAGCCCTCACTCGCTGCATCTAGAGAAAAGCAAAGACCCGGGGCAGCCAGAAATTGATTGTTGAAAAAAGACCAGTGGTCGTGAATGTGGAGTGAGCTGTGGTTTCTGTCTTTCTCCAACCAGGCTGCACTGCACAGGTGCAGACAGGGAGTAAGCAGACAGTTGGACGGAATGAGATTTGGGATTTTGCTCAGGTTAGAAATAATCACCCAGGGGAAGGGAAAGGCATTTGAGGGGCTTGTGGGAGGCACAATAATGGTCCCCTGAAAGACGTCCACATCCTCACCCTTGGAATCTCTGAATATATTAGACCAGGCGGCAAAAGGGAATTACAATAAGGTTGCAGACAGAATTAAGGTTGCTAACCAGTTGACCATGAAATGGCTCATGGAATGGAGAGGTTATCAGAGGTTATCTTGTGTGGTCTTCTCTTGTGTTGTTGGAAGAGGGTGTTTGCTATGACCAGTGTGTTCTCTTGGCAAAACTCTATTAGCCTTTGCCCTGCTTCATTCTGTACGCCAAGGCCAAATTTGCCTGTTACTCCAGGTGTTTCTTACTTCCTACTTTTGTATCCCAGTCCCCTATAATGAAAAGGACATCTTTTTTGGGTGTTTGTTAGTTCTAAAAGGTCTTGTAGGTCTTCATAGAACCGTTCAACTTCAGCTTCTTCAGCATTACTGCTCAGGGCATAGACTTGGATTACTGTGCTATTGACTGGTTTGCCTTGGAGATGAACAGAGATCATTCTGTCGTTTTTGAGATTGCATCCAAGTACTGCATTTTGGACTCTTGTTGACCATGATGGCTACTCCATTTCTTCTGAGGGATTCCTGCCCACAGTAGTAGATATAATGATCATCTGAGTTAAATTCACCCATTCCAGTCCATTTTAGTTCGCTGATTCCTAGAATGTCGACGTTCACTCTTGCCATCTCCTGTCTGACTACTTCCAATTTGCTTTGATTCATGGACCTAACATTCCAGGTTCCTGTGCAATACTGCTCTTTACAGCATCGGACCTTGCTTCTATCACCAGTCACATCCACAGCTGGGTGTTGTTTTTGCTTTGGCTCCATCCCTTCATTCTTTCTGGAGTTATTTCTCCACTGATCTCCAGCAGCATATTGGGCACCCACTGACCTGGGGAGTTCATCCCACTTACCCTGTGGGATGCTTTAAATTGACATTGTGTAGGGCTCATCTGTGTATGAACCCCAGATAATGTAGAACCTAGAAAAATGTAGAAGCTCGAAAAGTGACACGAGATGACCCTGGTCCCAAGGCAGGAATAGAGATGCAGGCCTAGAGAATGAGTGTGTGGACACAGAGTGGGGTAGGGGAGGGTGGGGTGAATGTGGAGATCAGGGTTGACATGAATACACCCCCGTGTGCAAAACAGATCCCTAGTGGGAACCGGCAGTTTGGCACGGAGAGCTCAGCTCAGTGCTCCGAGATGACCTAGGCGGGTGCAGTGGGCGGGCAGGGAGTCCATGAAGGGGGGGATATATGTATGCATGCAGCCGACTCACATCATTGTACAGCAGAAGCTAACACAACTTTAAAGCAACTGCACTCCAGTAAAAATAAATAACCTGAAAAACTGACATTATGTAGGGGTTTCAGGTTTTGACAATGGCAAGGTCAAGGGTATGACAGTGAGGATGAGTGCTGAGATGGGTGGAAGACAGGATCCTCAGGGGAGGGACGGGGAGGCAGGAAGGTCAGAGGACCACTTCATGGATATTGAAGTGGCAGGGAATTAAGCAGGAGTGGCTGAGCAGAGAACACAGGAGCTCAGACCTTAAGAGAGCTGGCCCCCGGGGCTGGTAGATGATTAGAGCAAAGAGAAGCATTGGGTGGTGTGGTCTAGTGGCCTAGGAGATTTTAGGAAGGAAAAGAGGGTTTTGACTTGGGAGCAACAAGGACATCTGTTCATTTAGTGCATATCCTGTGACATACAGCCCTCTCCCCAGCAAGACTGTAAGCTCCAGAGTAGAGGACGCATATATGCCTTATTCTCCTCCATATCCTGTGCCTACATATCAAGTGGTCAGAAATCGTTGTTGAGTGGCTGAGTGAATGAATATATAAAACAGATAAACAAGGACCCACAATATAGCACAGGTTATCTCGTCATAACCAACAATGGAAAAGAATATGAAAAAGAAATGTATGTTATTTATATATTTATAAATATATATATAGCTGAATCACTTTGCTGTGCTCTAGAAACTAATACCACATTGTAAATCAACGATACTTCAATAAAAAAAATTTTAATTAAAAAAGAGTGAATAAATGTGGTTAGATGAGGGAGGCCAAGCCGGAGGGATTCACAGGGAGGTCAGCATCAGCACAAGATGGAGCCGACCTTGACAGTCCCTCCTCTGACCCCGTCTTTGCTCCCACCTGCTCTGGCTCAGGGCCTGGGGGGCTGTAGGGGTCTCCTCTTGCCTGCATTCCTGAGATCAAGCTGTATCCCAATACCAGCCTTGGTTTAGGCAGCTCTGTTTTACAAACATGACTTTTCTTTGCACTAGACTGTAATTTGAAGGATGCACCAGCTTATCTCACAAATACAGGTGCGCTGAAGGTAATATTTTCATCCATCACCTATGCTCCCCTCTTGTATTCATACCATTCAGTTCTGAGACATCTGATTGTAGACTAATGCTATTCTGAAGGCGCCTTTCTGCTGAAAATCCTTCAGAATGAATAGTAATTTTGGTCACATTCCTCTTTTTATTTCTTAGTCACAAATGCACACACACAATCTTTCCAAAGGTTAAGAACACACCAAGCAGATTTTAGTTATTGATCTGTCAGTTACTAGCTGTGCGGCCTTAGGGAAGTTATTTCACCTCTCTGAGTCTCTGCTCCCTCATCTGTAAAACAGGAATTATAAATATCAGTAGTTCCTATCTCAAAAAAGTAATCATGAGGGTTGGCTCTGATAAAGGAAAACGTTTTGCATAATTCTGACCACTTAAGTAAATGTTGGTTTATCATCATTAGAAATGAATAGAGCCGAATGAATTAGAAATGAAAACAGCTTCAAGAAAAGTCAAACAGTTACATCTTCAAACAAATCTGCAGCAGACTTCTGGATGTTCATGAGCATTCTAGAGCAAACTATTCTTTAAAAAGAAATGAAAGTGAAAGTCGTTCAGTCATGTCTGACGCTTTGCGATCCCATGGACTGTAGCCTGCCAGGCTTCTCTGTCCATGTAATTCTCCAGGCCAGAACACTGGAGTGGGCAGCCTTTCTCTTCTTCCAGGGAATTTTCTCAACCCAGTGATCAAACACAGGTCTCCCGCATTGCAGGCAGATTCTTTACCATCTGAGCCACCAGGGAAGGGCAATATGCACACACAAATGTTTACCGATTTAGCACCAAAAAGTATGCACACACACACACACACACACACACCCTTATAACTGAAATACATTCACATGGTAAAGCATAGCTCATTTCTATTCATCACTTATATAATAATTTACAACCACCTGGATACAGAGAAAATTGTATGTTAAGAGCACTGAAAAACCTTGCCAACCTCTCTCCAAATGAAACAGTTCCCCAGCCTTCCAGAGAAGCATTGTACCAAATGTGATCTACCTTTTTCAGAGAGGAAAGGCAAGCAGTCCAAGGTCACAAAATGAGTCATTGACGGAAGCAAGACTTTTTAAAAATAAATAAATAAAAGTGTGTGTGTGCTGTCCTTTAAGAATAATACTGACCTGCCATCAATTAAGGGTTGGCTCTCAGTTGTTTTTTTCAGACAGGAGAGAACGAAAGCTGAGTCAAATAACGGGAACACATCTCACTCAGCTATTCAGCAACTATCTTTTGAGTTCCTACTATGTTTCAGATGCCAATCAGGGCCGTGTGGAGTTAGGAATGCAAAAGACAGATGTAGAGGACTTCCCTGCTGGTCCAGGGGCTAAGGCTCCACACTCCCAATGCAGAGGGCCCAGGTCAGATTCCCTGCTCGGGGAACTAGATCCCCCATGCCACAGCTAAGAGCCCACATACCGCAACACCTAAATAAGTAAATATTTTTAATAATAAATAATAATGATAATAAACAGATGTATTCCCTGTCCCAGGAGTTCCCAAAGCCTTGGGAGCCTTAGGAGTAGAGGAGGGCAGGAATTAAATAAATGATTACACAAATAATGAATTAATGACTGTTCTGATACATGTTTCGAGAGATACAACCAAGGAAGTCAGGACAGTTCGTTCAGGGAACTATTTTCCTAAGAGAAGTGACTTCTAAGACGGCTTGGAAGATGAACAGGCTGGAAGAAGAGATGAGAAAGAATGGGAACAGCGTGTGGAAAAGACCTGAGGGGCAAGAAGGCACTTAGAGGTTAGAGGTACTGGGTACAGCATGGTTGAGGCCTAGAGATGAGGGCAGACGGCACCTTGTAGGGAATCTGGGCAGGGGAAGAAGGGGGTGCAACCTGAGCTTTGGAGCCCATGTGACAGGCTGGGGATTATATTCAGTTCCTTTTGGTAAAAATCTACGAAAATGGTACAGATGAACATATTTGCAAAGCAGAAATGGAGACACAGATGTGGAAAACAAACATATGGACACCACGCGGGGAAAGGGGGTGGGGGAATGCATTAGAAGCTTGGGCCTGGCACATACACACTGCCGTGTACAAAACGGGCAACTAATGAGAACCTGGGCATCCCTGGTGGCTCAGCTGGTAAAGAACCTGCCTGCAATGTGGGAGATCTGGGATCGATCCCTGGGTCGGGAAGACCCCCTGGAGAAGGGAAAGGCTACCCACTCCAGTATTCTGGCCTGGAGAATCCCGTGGACAGAAGAGCCTGGCATGCTACAGTCCATGGGGTCACAAAGAATTGGACGTGACTGAGTGACTCAACATGCCAGCAAATTTGGAAAACTCAGCAGTGGCCACAGGACTGGAAAAGGTCAGTTTTCATTCCAATCCCAAAGAAAGGAAATGCCAAAGAATGCTCAAACTACCGCACAATTGCATTCATCTCACACGCTAGTAAAGTAATGCTCAAAAGTCTCCAAGCCAGGCTTCAGCAATACGTGAACTGTGAACTCCCTGATGTTCAAGCTGGTTTTAGAAAAAGCAGAGGAACCAGAGATCAAATTGCCAACATCTGCTGGATCATGGAAAAAGCAAGAGAGTTCCAGAAAAACATCTATTCTGCTTTATTGACTATGCCAAAGCCTTTGACTGTGTGGATCACAATAAACTGTGGAAAATTCTGAAAGAGATGGGAATACCAGACCACCTGACCTGCCTCTTGAGAAACCTATATGCAGGTCAGGAAGCAACAGTTACAACTGGACATGGAACAACAGACTGGTTCCAAATAGGGAAAGGAGTACGTCAAGGCTGTATATTATCACCCTGCTTATTAAACTTATATGCAAAGTACATAATGAGAAACACTGGGCTGGAAGAAGCACAAGCTGGAATCAAGATTGCTGGGAGAAATATCAATCACCTCAGATATGCAGATGACACCACCCTTATGGCAGAAAGTGAAGAGGAAATAAAGAGCCTCTTGATGAAAGTGAAAGAGGAGAGTGAAAAAGTTGGCTTAAAGCTCAACATTCAGAAAACGAAGATCATGGCATCTGGTCCCATAACTTCATGGGAAATAGATGGGGAAACAGTGGAAACAGTGTCAGACTTCATTTTGGGGGGCTCCAAAATCACTGCAGATGGTGACTGCAGTCATGAAATTAAAAGATGCTTACTCCTTGGAAGGAAAGTTATGACCAACCTAGATAGCATATTCAAAAGCAGAGACATTGCCAACAAGTTCCGTCTAGTCAAGGCTATGGTTTTTCCTGTGGTCATGTATGGATGTGAGAGTTGGACTATAAAGAAAGCTGAGCACCGAAGAACTGATGCTTTTGAACTGTGGTGTTGGAGAAGACTCTTGAGAGTCCCTTGGACTGCAAGGAGATCCAACCAGTCCATTCTAAAGGAGATCAGTCCTGGGTCTTCTTTGGAGGGAATGATGCTAAAGCTGAAACTCCAGTACTTTGGCCACCTCATGCGAAGAGTTGACTCACTGGAAAAGACTCTGATGCTGGGAGGGATTGGGGGCAGGAGGAGAAGGGGACGACAGAGGATGAGATGGCTGGATGGCATCACGGACTCGATGGATGTAAGTCTGAGTGATCTCTGGGAGTTGGTGATGGACAGGGAGGCCTGGCGTGCTGCGATTCATGGGGTCGCAAAGAGTCGGACACGACTGAGCGACTGAACTGAACTGAACTGAGCGACTCTCACTTCACTTCAGTTCAATGAGAAGCTGCTGTGTAACACAGGGAACTTGACTCCGTGGTCTGTGGTGATCTAAGTGGGAAAGAAATCCAGAAAAGATGGGATACACGTATACAGCTGTTTCACTTTGCGCACAGCAGAAACTAACGCACCTCTGTAAAGCAAATACACTGCAATCGACATTTTAAAACAAGAATCCATAGCGTAGTGGCCTGGAACAAAAGTGACTTCATTATCTCACCGTTTTTGTGAGTCAGGAACTGGGGAGCAGCTGCTTGGCAGCATGATGCTGGTTCAGGGTCTCTAACGAGGCAGACGTCAGCTGGGGCGACAATCAGCCGAAAGCCTGGCTGGCGAGGAGAGGCCGTTTCCACAGCGGCGCCCTCACCTGGATGGCGACCTGGCGGAAGGCCCTAGCTCCTCGCCAAGGTCTCCTGTGTCCTGTGTCCTCGTGACACGGCAGCTGGCTCCGGCCAGCAAGAGTGATCCAGGAGAGAACAAGGCAGAAGCCACTCTAACCTTCGTGCTCGAGCCCTGGAAACCAGCCGGTGTAACAGCCAGGAAACCTTTCCTTTACAGATCAGCCCGATTCAGGGTGGAGGGGCCACGCACAGGCACGACTACCAGGAAGTGGGCTTCACTGGGACCCACCTCAAAGGCTGGCTCCACCAGGAATGTCTTACACACCACTACCTGTCTCCAGCTGCCCCCACGGTGTCGTTTTGAACTCACGCATGTGTAATCAGTAGATCAGTTGTGTCTAACTCTTTGCAATCCTATCGACTGTAGCCCACCAGGCTCCTCCGTCCATGGGATTCTCCAGGCAAGAATACTGGAGTGGGTTGCCATTTCCTCTTCCAGGGGATCTTCCCAACCCAGAGATGGAATCTACATCTCCTGTGTCTCCTGCATCGGCAGGCGGATTCTTCACCACTGAGCCACCTGGGAAGCACCCACCCAATAAAATGACTCCTTTGATGAGGGAATGTCCAAACCGGAAGGAATTAGTCCAACTTCTTCATCTGGCATGACCATATCCTACTGAATGGATACACAAATAAATGTGGATTAATCGATTGACATGCATTTAGGTATCTTGGCCACCATGATGGACCATCAGAAGAGCACGGAGGAGAGGTTTCCTTTCGATGTGGAGAACCGAGATAAAGTCCCCTTTCCTTCCCCAAGCCTCCCTAAATGACAGTAAGGGAACGGAAGTGGCGTAAACTGACAAGGAAAAGGGAGGGGGCGATGACAGCCGCTGAGTGGTGTGAGGACATGTTTGAGGGTGGAAGGAACATGGACAAGGGGGAGCGAGCGCAGTGGAGCAGAAATAATGGAAACCCAGAAAGAGTCAAGCCATGCCCTGCTAAGGAGCCCCAGAAACCCAGGAACCCCACACCCCAGACATCTCTGGTGGCAGCAGACCAGGTGTGGAAACTGAGGATCGGTGAGAGCCTGCGGGAAAGCCCTAGGCATTCCCCCCTCTCCGAGGCAGTGTGGGGATTCCCACCTCATCCCCTGCATCAGAAGGCCGGAGCTCTCCTCTCTGGGGAGACCTACCCCAGGTGCCTCTGGACTGAGGACTCCAGGGGTGACAGAGGGTGCCGAGGCTCCATCCGGAACAGCCAGCCCACCTACTGACCAGTGAGACCCCCAGGAGGCCCCATCTCCACTCTGCCCCCAGAATCCTGGCAGCAGGGTTTATACACCCACGCCCCCACGGGCAGGAGGCGCCTGGAGCTCTCCCTGGGGACCCCGGCCAGCCCAAAAGAAGAGACCTACAGACCTCAGCCCTGGAGGGTTGTTAGAAAAGGAAATGAGGGACTAACCTGGGGGTACAGTGCACAGGAGTCCGCCTGCCAATGCAGGAGACCCAGGTTTGGTCCTTGGTCTGGGAAGACTCCACATGCTGCGGAACAACTAGGTCCTCAAGGTACCAATACTGAGACCCGGCGCTAAGCCACAGCTACGGAGCCTGCGCGCTGCAGCTACTGAAGCCGGGGCACCTAGAGCCCATCCTCCAGGACAAAAGAAGCCGGAGCACCCCGACGAGGAGTGAGCCCTGTTCACTGCAACCAGAGAAAGTCCTTGTGCAGCAACAAAGACCTGCTGAAACCATAAACAGAAAAAAAAAAATTTTTTAACAGAGCTGGATGGTGGTTAAAGTGGTAAAAACAGATGTTGGGGGGGGTGGGGGAGTCAAAGAAAAGTGGTAAAAAAAAAAAAGAGAGAGAGAGAGATTTCATTCAGGAATGATTGCAATAGAGAAACCTCAGGATAGAACTGGCATCGATTCCAAATACAACAAGAACAAAGGGGCATTTCAGGGCCGGCTGGGTTGGGGTTGCAGTATAGGTGAAAGGCAAATTACTAAGAGGAAAAATCAGAGCTAAGAGGGGATTCTGACTAAACCACAAAGGCAGACCTTCGAGTCTGCCTCGAGTGGTCAGCGATCAGCAGGGGGACGACGGGAGGGTGAGGAATTTGACTAGATACCATCAAGATATCCAGGGTACGGGATTCTGTCTACACTGACCTAACAAGATTCTTCCTAAAACGGTGATGCAGGATGGGACAAGGATGGGGTCTAGCTGAGAAAAGGATTCAGAGGAGCCTGAGTCAAGCCTGCTCAACGAGTCTTTTCCCAGGGTTTCTTTGTAACCTGGCTGAGCACGTCATCAGATAAGGAGGCCCACACGTGACAAGTTCTGTTCATCACCCTCCATCTCCCGTACACAGCGTTTCAACCAGTGTTTGAGCCTCTCAGATGGGACTAGATGACAGTGATTATCAGACATTAGAGGAAAGCTGGAAGCATGACAGAGCTGTATATCTTTCAATTAAAAAAAAAAACAAAACAAAACGGGAGAAAGAACAGAGCAGCAAAGCAGGGCATGAAACTGAAAAAAAAAAAACCTTTTAGAAACAACTATGATTAGAAAACTCTAAAGATTCCACAAAAAAACCTTAGGATAGACAAATTCAGCAAAATAATCAGGTATAAAATCAACATACAAAAATCTGTTACATTCCTAGCCAAGAACAATTTCTAAAAAGAAAATCAATCAAAAATTCCATGTGCAATAGCATCAAAAAGAATAAACTACTTAGGAATAAACTTCACCAAGGAAGTGAAAACTACAAAATATTTCTGGAAAAAAATTAAAGACAGCACAAATACACAGCAGTGAAGACACCTGTCTTCATGGATTGGAAGTTAAGATGCCAGTGCTACCCAAAGCGATTTATAGATTGAATGCAAACCCTATCAGAATCTCAACGGCATTTTTTTTTCCAGAAAAAGGAAAATCCATTCTAAAATTCACATGGAATTCCAAGGGACCCTGAAAATAAGCAAAGTTGGAGGTCTCATACTTCCTTATTTCAAAATTTATTACAAAGCTAGAGTAACCCAAACAATGTGGTACAGGCATAAAGACAGACATAGAGACCAAGAATAGAATAGAGGGGGAATAAGCGCTTGCACACATGGTCAAATGATTTCAATAAGGGTGCCAAAGCCAGTCAATGGGAAAAGGACAGTCTTTTCAACAAACGGCACTGGGAAAACTACATATCAACATGTAAAAGAATGATGTTGGATCCTTACCTTATACCATATACCAAAACTAACATAAAAATGGATCGAAGACTTAAAAGACCCAAAACTATAAACTCTAGGGGGTTACTATCCAAAATCTATAAAGAACTCCTATGATTCACCAACAATAACAAAAGAATAATCCAATTTTTAAACAGGCAAAAGATTTGAATAGCCATCTCGCTAAAGCAAATATACAAATAGCTAATGAGTACATGAAAAATGCTCAACATCACTAATTAGGGAAATGCAAATCAGAACCACAATGAGATACCACCTCATATCCATCAGGATGGCTCCTACAAAAAAAGAGAAAGAAAGAGTGAGTTGAGAGAGGAAGGACGAAAATAACAACTGTTGGTTAGGATATGGGAAGTTAGAGCCCTTGTGCAATGTAAATTGGCACAGCCATTATAGAAAACAGTATGGTAATTCTTCAAAATATTAAGAATAGAATTATCATATGATCCAACAATTTCACATCCCATTACACATCCCAAAGAACTGAAAGCACGGCCTCTAAGAGATATCTATACACCTGTGCTCATGGCAACATTAGTCACAGTAGCCAAAAGGTGGAAGCAACCCAAGTCTCCATCAGTGGATGAACGGATTCACAAAATATATGTGTACAATGGACACTGTTCAGCCTTAAAGAGGATGTAAATACTGACACATGCTACATCGAGGATGAGCATTAGGACATTATGCTAAGTGAAATAAACCACTCACAAAAAGACAAATGCTCTATGATTCCACCTATATATGAGGTATCTAGAGCAGTCAGATTCGTAGAGACAGGGTTAAATGATGCTTGCCAGGGGCTGGGGATGGGGGGACTGGGGAAGAAATGGAGTATAGAGTGTTGATTTTGCAAGATGAAAAAGTTCTGAAGCTCAACTGCATGGCAACGTGAATATGCTTGACAATACTGACCTGCACATTGAAGAACGGTTACGATGGTAAATGTGACCTTACATGTCTTTTATCACAATTAAAAATTTTAAAGCAATTATAATTCATGTTTTGAGAGCCACAGGAGATAATACTACATCCATGAATAAGAATAGGCTGTTATTAAAAAAAAAAAGAATAAGAATTTGCTCTTAAAATGAAAAATTATGAGAAGAGACATAAAAATCCAACTACAAAATTGGGAAAATAAATTTGAGGTGATGTCCCCCAGAAAACAGGACATTTTTCAAAATGGAAAATTGGAAAGAATATTTTGAAGAAATAGAGTATCAGGCCAAGAGGTCCAACATCCAACCAGAACAGAAAAAAACAAACAAACAAAGGGAAATGGAATGGAGGAAATTAGCACACAGAAATGTCCCCCAAATTGATTTTTAGATTAAGAGATTGATTTCCACATTGACAGGTTCACCCAGCGCCTGTGACAAATGCACATTTGAAACTTTAGAGCTCTGAGAGATCCTAAAAACGTCCAGAGAGGAAAATCAAGTCACACATATACACACACAGGATCAGATATCAGAGTGTCAGCTGACTTTTCAATAGCAACAATGGATCATCTCCCCCAGATTGTGGGGGCAATTTATTTCTAGCCTAGCAAAACTATCAGTCAAAGCTATTGGAATACATGTTCTGCCAAAAACAAGGAAATACATTCTGGCTGGGGGGAAGCAAAATGTATTCGTCACTGTGGTATGCTGGGTCTTTAGCTGGAGCATGCAAACTGTTTATTGCAGCATGTGAGATCTAATTCCTTGGCCAGGGATGGAACCTGGGCCCCCCATGGGGAGCTTGCAGTCTTGGCCACTGAGCCCCCAGGGAAGTCCCTGTTTGTTTGTTTTTAATGAGGTGATTAAATACCTCCAGAAAAGCAAAAATGTTGTCCAACAAGGAAAAAATGAAATCAGAACACACGTCAAGGCTCAGCGATGAACAATAGTTCCATAGTTATTAATATTATACTTAAACACTGAAGCGATGAGATGGATAAACGGAATTATATCTTCATCTTCCATAGAAGGGAGGCAATAGACATGGTTTCAAAAAGTGGAAAGTCTGGTTTAGGTGTGTTATTTAAAAATAAGAAGGCGTATGACAGAAGTGCCATCTAAAATGTGTAAAAGTGGGGCTGTCTTTGGAGGTGAGACCTGAGATGGGGGAAAGGATGGGGCAAACGACTGATTTTTTAATTATACGCCTACGATAAGTCAGTTACCTGACTTCTTCAACTAATACAAGTGTAAATATGATAGATGGGTTTCCCTGGTAACTCAGGGATAAAGAATCCGCCTGCCAGTGCAGGAGACACAGAATGGTTCTTCTGATTGGGAAAGATCCCACAGGCGGCGGAGCAACCAAGCCCGTGGACCACCACACCTGAGCCTGTGCTCTGGAGCCCTGGGAGCCCTGGAGTGGCAACGACTGAGGGTGGGCGCATGGAGAAGCCACCGCTCTGAGCAGCCCATGCAAGCAACTAGAGAGGAACCCCCAATGGCCACAACTAGACAAAAAGTCCCTGTAGCAGTGAACACCCAGCACAGCCCCAAATAAATCAATTATAGAAAGAAATTGAAGGTAGAGATTGCTTTGTAAAAAGTTTAAATGCTCAAGCAGCAGACGGCTGTAAAAACAATTACTTTTCCTATAAACACTTAGATTATCACTGTCATCTGTAAATCCATTTACAAAAAAGCACACATTACTTTTTTATTGCTTAGAAAATAAAATTATGCTCTATTAAGTACAAAAAGTTAAACTGAAAAAATAAAAAATTCCAACTACATGCAAGTCTATGAAGCAGTGATGATACTGCTTTGAAACCTGTATGCAGGACAAGAAGCAGCAGTTAGAACCAGACAAGAACAACAGACTGCTTCCAAATTGGGAAAGGAGTACATCAAGGCTCTATATTGTCACGCTGCTTACTTAACTTCTATGCAGAGTACATCATCAGAAGTGCTGGGTTGGATGTAGCACAAGCTGGAATCAAGATTGCTGGAAGAAATATCAATGACCTCAGATACGCAGATGAAATCACCCTAATGGCACAAAGCAAAGAGGAACTAAAGAGCCTCCTGAGGAAGGTGAAAGAGGAAAGTAATAAAAATTGGCTTAAAACTCAACATTCAAAAAACTAAGATTATGGCATCTGGTTGGTAGCATCACTTCAAAGCAAATAGATGGGAAAATAATGGAAACAGTAACAGGCTTTATTTTCTTGGGCTCCAAAATCACTTTGGACTGTGACTGCAGCCACAAAATTAAAAGATGCCTGCTCCTTGGAAGAAAAGCTATGACAAACCTAGACAACATATTAAAAAGCAGAGACATCACTTTGATGACAAAGATCCATAAATCGAAGCTATGTTTTTTCCAGTAGTCATGTATGGATGTGAGAGTTGGACCATAAAGAAGGCTGTTGTCCTTCAGTCCCTCAGTCATGTCCAGCATTTTGCAACCCATGGACTGCAGCACATCAGGCTTCCACTCATGTCCATTGAATCAGTGATGCCATCCAACGATCTCATCCTCTGTCATCCTGTTCTCCTGCCTTCAATCTTTCCCAGCATTGGGGTCTTTTCCAATGAGTCGGCTCTTTGCATCAGGTGGCCAAAGTACTGAAGCTTCAGCTTCAGCACCAGACCTTCCAATGAATACTCAGGATTGATTTCCTTTAGGATTGACTGGTTTGGTCTCTTGGAGTCCAAGGGACTCTTAAGAGCCTTCTCTTGCACCACAGTTCAAAAGCATCAGTTCTTCGGCACTCAGCCTTCTTTATGGTCCAACTCTCACATCCATACATGACTACTGGAAAAACCATAGCTTTGACTACATGGACCTTTGTTGGCAAAGTAATGTTATGCCCAAGTTGCAAAATCTCCCAATGACCACCAGGGAGCTGGTATCCGATGCAAAAGCAAGAGAGTTTTTATTACCAAGCTCGAGCTGGGGCTCCCACCGTTACCGACGCAGTGGCTAAGGAGAGGAGCTCCGAGCTCTGGGTTACATTGCTTATATAGGGTATTCTCGCGCGAAAAATTTGAAAAACGGGAGTTTCTGGGTTGGGAGACGTCTTAACTGGTTACCTTCTGTGGAAAGGTTAGGTGTTGGGTTCTGATTGGTTTTCATTTCCCGGGCTTAATTCGAATTTCCCGGGCAGGTCATAAGTCCTGAACGTAAAGTCAGGAGATCCTGATCTGGGATCTGATTGGCTCGCAGGTGGTGTGGTGAGGTCAGGGGATTTCCAAAGACTCTTTCCCCAGAACTTTAAAATGGAGTCCTTTTTAACAAAATGGGGTGGCTTAGGTTCTTCAGTAATATCTCTGCTTTTGAATATGCTGCCTAGGTTTGTCATAGCTTTTGTTCCAAGGAGCAAGTGTCTTTTAATTTCATGGCTGCAGTCACTGTCTGCAACAATTCTGGAGCCCAAGAAAATAAAGCCTGTCACTGTTTCCATTGTTTCCCCATCTATTTGCCATGAAGTGATGGGACCAGATTCGATTATCTTAGTTTTTTGAATGTTGAGTTCTAAGGCAGCTTTTTCACTCTCCTCTTTCACCTTCATTAAGAGGCTCTTTAGTTCCTTTTTTGGGGGTGGGGGGAGGGTATGGTGGCTCAGAGGTTAAAGCGTCTGCCTGGAATGCAGGAGACCTGGGTTCGATCCCTGGGTCGGGAAAATCCCCTGGAGAAGGACATGGCAAACCACTCCAGTATTCTTGCCTGGAGAATCCCATGGACAGAGGAGCCTGGTGGGCGACAGTCAGCGGGGACACAAAGAGTCGGACACGACTGAGCGACTTCACTTCAGTTCCTTTTTGCTTTCTGCCATTTGGCTGGTATCATCTGCATATCTGAGGTTATTGTTATGCAGATAAAGAAGGCTGAGCAACAAAGAATTGATGCTTTTAAACTGTGCTGTTGGAGAAGAATCTTGAGAGTCCCTTGGACAGCAAGATCAAATCAGTCAATCAACTCTGAATATTCACTGGAGGTGTTCAGTTCAGTTCAGTCGCTCAGTCATGTCCACCTCTTTTCAACCCCATGGACCACAGCACACCAGACCTCCCTGTCCATCACCAACTCCTGGAATCTACTCAAACTCATGTCCATTGAGTCAGTGATGCCATCCAACCATCTCATCCTCTGTTGTCCCCTTCTCCTCCTGCCCTCAATCTTTCCCAGCATCAGGGTCTTTTCAGATGAGTCAGTTCTTTGCATCACGTGGCCAAAGTATTGTAGTTTCAGCTTCAACATTAGTCCTTCCAATGAGCACTCGGGACTGATCTCCTTTAGGATGGACTGGCTGGATTTCCTTGCAGTCCAAGGGACTCTCAAGGGTCTTCTCCAACACCACAGCTCAAAAGCACCACTGGAAGTGTAACAGGAGGGAAAGGGGCAGGGCACAACTTTTGGAAGAATGACAAAGCCCAAGGACACAACATAAAATCAAACAGGACCAAGATGGCAGATAAGACTAGACCTTCATCCTCAATCAGCAAGTGAAATGACACACCCAGAGGTGCCCTGACAGTTCCAAGGCACTGTCAAAAGACCATGGAGGGGTGGTAGCCCAAACCCTGGAAATCTCCACCCCTTCCCCAGAATAGTTGGAATAATCCTCCCACTCACTTGCATATGAAATTACCCAGCTTATTTAAAAAAAAAAAAACTGTGGTGTTGAAGAAGATTCTTGAGAGTCCCTTGGACTGCAAGGAGATCCAACCAGTCCATCTTAAAGGCAATCAGTCCTGAATATTCATTGGAAGGACTGATGTTGAAGCTGAAACTCCAATACTTTGGCCACCTGATGCAAAGAACTGACTCATTCCAAAAGACTCTGATGCTGGGAATGATTGAAGGCAGGAGGAGAAGGGGACAACAGAGGATGAGATGGTTAGATGGCATCACCAACTTTATGGACATGAGTTTGAGTAAGCTCCAGGAGTTAGTGACGGACAGGGAGGCCTGGCGTGCTACAGTCCATGAGGTCGCAAAGATTCGGACACGACTGAGAGACTGAACTGAACTGATAAAAACTAACCACACTCTGTCTGTGGAGTGTACTTCTCTCTGAATCTGAATAAATCCACATCTTGCCTATCACTTTGTCTCTCACTGAATTCTTTCTGTGATGAGACATCAAGAACCTGAGCTTCATTAAGACCTGAAACCAGGTACTGTGGCTTTTGGCTGGGTTTGAGTCCCAGCCAGGTGAGTTCAAGACCCAAACTGGGTTTTGGCTGGGTTTGAGTCCCAGCCACGTGCATTCAAGTCTCAAGCAGGGTTTTGTCTGCTGAATCAGCCCTGAATATTCATTGGAAGGACTGATGCTGAAGCTGAAGCTCCAACACTTTGGCCACCTGATGCAAAAAGTTGACTCACTGGAAAAGACTCTGATGCTGAGAAAGACTGAGGGCAGGATAAGAAGGGGACGGCAGAGGATGAGATGGCTGATGGCATCACTGACTCAATGGACATGCGTTGGAACAAACTCCCGAGAGATGGTGAAGGACAGGGAAGCGTGACATGCTGCAGTCCATGGGGTGGCAAAGAGTCAGACACAACTTAGTGCCTAAAGAACAGCAGCCAGGGGCAGGAGAGAAGGGAAGGAAGACTTAAGGGCAGAGAGACAGCCTTGAGCTCTGCCTGGATGAATGGGACCAGGCTGGCCTCTCCAGCCTTCTGAATACAAAGCTCGGTGGAAGTTCTTGGGCAACTGGGCCCTTCCAAGGAACAAGTTTAGAGATGAAAGAGCTGAATCGGGGAGGCGGGGGGTGGGGGTGGGAGGACACCAAGCCCAAGGATGTAAGAAGGCCCCTGAAGGGAGGAGAGGTCCCAAGGAAGCTGTGGGAGGAAGGAATCTCAGCCATGGAGTTGTCCACAAGGTAACAAAGTGGCTAGCGATGTCAAATGCTGCTTTGTGACCCGAGGACTTAACACAGAAACAGAGTACCGTCTCTGTGATCTCACACCGGCCCGAGTGACTCCCCGCCACTACCACCCACATGAGGTTGTTCCAGAAGCAACGAGAAGGGACAGCACCAGGTGAGGGCGTCTACACTCGGCTCCCAAGCACAGCACACTTCCGCCCGCAGCGCCCTGTCCCTTCTCTGGGAGTCAGGACGCTCAGTTACTGGATCAGAGGCAGGCCATGCTTGGGACACACTCGACGTTAAAGCAACGGTTGGTTAGCAGGGACCTAAACTGAACGGGGCTTCCTGTGTCACGACAGGGGAACTCCAGCCACCCCAGGAGGCTCTGCCTTCCCCAAAGCCTGTGGAGACACAAGCCTCCCCGCACAAGTGGAGACTTGCTGCCAGCTGCTCCCACCTGCCTCGTGATGCTCGTGGGGAAGAGGACCCCAGAGGCAGCGAGGTTCACGGGGTGGCTCCTCCTGCCTCTCAGAGCCTGTTCTCTCACGGAGAAAGGACAGAGGGGGACAGTAGGAGGCTTCCATGTCCTTCTTCAGTGATTTTTTTTAAACCACAAGCACATATTACTTTTATAATGAGCAAGAAAGAATAAAGACATTTCCAAGTTGAAAATAAAAACGAGGCTGCAGGAGACCAGCCCATCTCTGGGGCCCCCTCCAAAGCTAAGATGCTGTAATTCCAAGTAATTTCCTGTTCTTTATTTGCACATCCTGTGTGTGAGGAGCATTTGGTGAAGCAGTCTTGTGTGGGGGTGGGGGGTACGCTTGTATTCCCCCCACGGATGCGGAGCCCAGCCGGCTGGCCCCGGATGTATGCTGCCAGGCTGTGGGACATATCATCTTCCCAATGTCCCCACCCTGGGAGGTCACCTGGTGTGACCGGGCCTAGCCCAAAGCTCTGAGCTCATTCCTGGCCTGGAAGATTCCCCAAATGACCTGTTCTAAAAACCACAGAAAGGGCTTGGGGGTGGGCTCTGTGGGAGACTCCTGGACCCCCATCAGAGCAGTCCTGGGGTTCTAGGGAGTTTGTTGTGGTTTAACAAATCCTGGAAGGGGGGAGATGTGGCCCCACGCCCAGGGACCACTGCCTCTTTCCCAGTGCAGGAGAATCCCCTCCCTAGTAAGAGCCCCCACTGGAGGGTCTCAGGGCAGGATAGAACATCCCCCATCCATACCCAGTATGTGATGAACTCACAAAAGAGTGAGGGCCCCCACATGGGTCAGTTAAGCCTGAGTGGAACTCTAGTTCCACCTCCTATCAGCCCTGCGACCTTGGGCAAGCCGCTTAGCTGAGGCTAGGCTATCCTGAGATAAAGAGGTCAGGAATGCAACGCCCCCGCTCCCGCCCCGCCTCGGTGGTGGTGAGCAGAAGAGGTGTCACAAACCGCAGTGTAATCTGTTTAATCCTGGGAGGGTCCAGAGGCTGCCCTTTGGCCAAAGGAGCTTTTAATCTGCAATTCCCCCGCAGACCCCGGTTGGCTCTGGAAGGTTCCCTACCCGCAAAGCGTACCCTCCGGCCTTAGTCCAGGCGAGGGCCACTACCAGCCGCTGCAGCGGGGGGACTGGTCTCCCAGCTCCGGCGCGCCGGGCTGGCCCACGACCTTGGAGGAACCCGGGAGAGAAAGCTTCACCGAGAGACAGTACTTTTCCACTGCACTGCTCGGTCACCTCGGCTGGCTTTCTGCTCTGCAGATACGAGGTGAAGGGAGCCAGGCCGGCCCCGGGAGGAACCCACCCGAACTCACGCTCAGAGATGCGGGGAGGCAGGAGCTGAGGGTGAGGGGCAGTGGGCATCCAAGAAAGCGGAGGCGGGTACCGAACCCTCCCAGAGGGGCTGACAGACCACCGGGGCGGCCTGAGAAGCTGGCACTGGCAAAGCCCTTGGGTCGATTTCAAGAGCTTCCTGCTCCTTGATCTCCGACAATAATGATTAAACCCGATCCACCGCGCCTGTGCTGGGTCTCAGGCGAAGAGCCCCGCTAGCCGGCGCGGGGGGAGGAGACAGAGGAGGGGACGAGAGAGCTAGCGGTCCCGCCCGGTGATGTAGGCAGCCGGGGGAGGTGGAGCCGCGACGCCTGGAGGAGTCCCCACCGCAGTCGCGGCTCTCGGTCTACCCCTCCGAGCAGCCAGCCTCCAGCCCCGGCTCCGGCGACCTCCCTGCCGCCGCAGTTTGGGCGGCAGGGACCGCGGGGTGCCCCCCTATTCGGATCCGGAGGGGGCGCGTCTCCACCCCGCCCAGCCCCTGCGCCTCCTGGCTTCCCGGACGGCTGGAGCGACTGCCAAGGGAAGCTGTTCCCGGAGGCTCGGGGCCGTCGCCCGGGCATCTCGGCTGCCAGCCCGGCTGGGCACCGGGCATCTGCGAAGCCAGCTAGCCCTGCCTGGCACTGGGGATCTGCGGGGACCGATTGTCCCCGGCGCCGCCCAGCTTCTCGAACGCCCTGGGCCGCGGGCTTCTGGGCGCGCTCCCCTCCCCCGACCGCTGGGCCCGGCGCCCGCGAGCTCTCGGCGCCCCCGGCCCCTCGGGCCGCCGCCGCCGCCGCGATGCTGCCCTGGAGGCGTAACAAATTCGTGCTGGTGGAGGACGACGCCAAGCGCAAGGCCAAGAGCCTGAGCCCGGGGCTCGCCTACACGTCGCTGCTCTCCAGCTTCCTGCGCTCCTGCCCGGACCTGCTGCCCGACTGGCCGCTGGAGCGCCTGGGCCGCGTGTTCCGCAGCCGGCGCCAGAAAGTGGAGCTCAACAAAGAGGACCCGACCTACACCGTGTGGTACCTGGGCAACGCCGTCACCCTGCACGCCAAGGGCGACGGCTGCACCGACGACGCCGTGGGCAAGATCTGGGCGCGCTGCGGGCCGGGCGGGGGCACCAAGATGAAGCTGACGCTGGGGCCGCACGGCCTCCGCATGCAGCCGTGCGAGCGCAGCAGCTCCGGGGGCCCCGGGGGCCGCCGGCCGGCGCACGCCTACCTGCTGCCGCGCATCACCTACTGCGCGGCGGACGCGCGCCACCCGCGCGTCTTCGCCTGGGTCTACCGCCACCAGGCGCGCCACAAGGCCGTGGTGCTCCGCTGCCACGCCGTGCTGCTGGCGCGGGCGCACAAGGCGCGCGCCCTGGCCCGCCTGCTCCGCCAGACCGCGCTGGCCGCCTTCAGCGACTTCAAGCGCCTGCAGCGCCAGAGCGACGCGCGCCACGTGCGCCAGCAGCACCTCCGCGCGGGGGGCGCCCCCGCCGCCTCGCTGCCCCGCGCCCCGCTGCGCCGGCTCCTCAACGCCAAGTGCGCCTACCGGCCGCCCCCCGCCGCCGAGCGCGGCCGCGGGGCGCCGCGCCTCGGCAGCATCCAGGAGGAGGACGAGGACCAGGACGAGGACGCGGGGCCGCGCGAGCGGCCGGAGGTGCTCAGCCTGGCCCGCGAGCTGAGGACGTGCAGCCTGCGGGCCGCCCCGGCGCCCCCGCCGCCCTCGCAGCCCCGCCGCTGGAAGGCCGGCCCCCGGGAGCGAGCGGGCCAGGCGCGCTGAGAGCCGGAGGCGGGGGCGCGGGGGGATGGACAGGCCTCGCGGCCCCAGACCCGGCCGGCCTGACGTAGAGCCTCCGGCCTCGGCCCTGCCCGCTAGGGCTCCCCCGTGGTCCCCTCGCCCTGCCCTTGCCTCCCTCGTGGTCTCTGTGGCTGTCCGCCCCGCGCCTCATCCTGGCTCAGGGTGACGCCTGACATGCCCTTGAGTATGCGGGGCGGCGAGCTGGGGGAGCAGCAGTATTGCGTGTTCGCCCCCCACCCCCGGAGCCTGCCGGCGCCCTCCACTGTGGAATTGCCCCTGATGCTTAACACCAAGTTGCTTTGCCTATAGGCCACGCCCTCCCTCCCCAAACATCCTCTCTAGAGAAGGGGGCTTGGGGAGGAGACTCTTCCAGAAAACCAGGAGGGTGGCCTTGGATCTCGGCCCCTGGGGGAGACAGTGGGTCTGCCTGTAGCCAGGCTAGCCTTCCTGGGGAGACCAGCCCTGGGCAGGCATTCTTACGGCGGGAAGAATAGTGGCCCCGGAGAGCTGAGGCCAGGCCCCAAGTGGCACCTGAGTCTACTGCCAGTCCACACGAGGAAGAGTGCCCAGCCTCTAGCCTGGCCTCTCCACCCCTTGGAGGACTTCTGGGACTTTGCTGCTCTGCCTGTGGAGAAAACAGGGATGTTCCTACCACCCCCAACAACAGACGGCCCGGGAACAGCTCTCTGCACCAGGCCGCTGCCCAAGCCTGTGTCCTGGCACCCGCAGGACTCGTCACCCACCCTGTCTTTCTGCATACAAATGTGAGTGAGTCCCCGCTTGGGGCCCCACAGCTAGGACCAGGACGTGGCCTCCAGCGGAGGTAAGAGCGCATCTGGCAGGTGTTTGAGGCACTGACCACCCAGCAAATGGACAGGGGAGAGAAGTCCCCAAGCCAAGGCTTGTCAGAGCCGGAGGGTCCTGACAGCACCCAGGTTCTCACAGCAAGATGAGGCCGGAGAGTGTGGTGACCCCACCGGGGGAGCGGGCCCCTGCCCACGCGTCTTTTAACAAGGTCACTAAAAGCCCAAAGATCTATGTGTCACCAAATGATCACTGTAAATAAACCATTCCTGCTTTTTCAGCCTGTCACCACTCGTGTTGTGCTTGATCCCAGGCCTGCTGATGGTGAAAAGATGATCATCAGACCCTTGAAGGGCAGGAGAGGTCCCAGGGAGCGTTCCCTGTAGCAGCTAGAGCCAACTCTCAGGAGTGGGGGGGACGAGGGAGTTGCTGCCAGGACGCTGTTCCCTTCATGTCAGGAGAGGAGACAGCAGTAGGTGCCTTGCCTGCAAGTCACATGGGCTAAGCCTGGGAGGGGTGTCAGCTGTCTGTCTCGGCCTCCTGGAATGTCTGTCTGCCTGGGCACCAAACGCAAGTGTCTCTGGAGCATTTGGGCAGGGAGGGGGCAGGAGGCCAGGGCCTTCTCATGAGCTGTGTACCTTTGAGAAGATTCGTGTGGGTGTGTGTGTCTAGGCAAATGGTATTTGCTGGGTCTCCTTAGGGATGTAAAAGAGAGAGGTGAGCAATTCAGTTTGCTTTCAGAGGAGCTGGAGAGGTCTAGCCAGACCTTTAGGACAGCCTGAGTCCTGAGCTTGGATATCTTCTTTATTTCTGTGCTGAGCTGGGCACTGATCCCAGGGTTGTCCAGAGCCGAGACAAGCGGCCTCTGCAGTCACCCACCATCAGGACAGTTCTGTGTCCCGCTGCTGCTGGAACAGAGGCACCCCTGTCACTTCGGCCTGGCGGGACGCAGGCAAGGTCCGGGGACTCTGAAGGGGCAAGCTGGGCTTGACTTCATCACATGTTTGGGGAGAGACAGGGGCCTGCTGCCACTCACTGCGTGTTCACTGCTTCCCTCTTGTCCACAGCCGAGGATTTGCTGGGGTTTCTCCCCATAAGGAGAAAAAGGAAAGACCGGGGAGTGGAGGAGGGGCTGCAAGACAGCCTCTGGTGTTGGAGGCAATCTCACTCAAAAACAAGGTCACAAGCACACCCTCTTTAATCAGATGTGTGCAGCAGAAATTTACTGAATGCCTGCCTTGGGACAGACACTGAGCTAGGTCCTAGCAGTCCCTGAGTCCCTCCCCCGTGGCTCATACATTCTCAAGTGAGATGCACATAATTAAAGGAACAGTTGCAATGTAATAATTCACAAGCAGGCTCCCAACCTTAGCCTCTGCCCCTCCTTTTGTCTCTGGCAGCCTCCCAAAATACAGACACAGACACAGACACACACACACACACACACACACACACACGACTGCCTTCCTTCCCTCTTCACGCTCTGTTCTCTAGATCTGGAGTTACAGGACCAGACTGAAAGGACTGTCTCTGCCTCCTTCCAGCTGTGTGATGCTGGGTAACTCATTCAGCCTCTCTGGGCTCCGCCTTTATCAATGGTAAAGTGGGAGGGGGCTGATTCCTACTTCACAGTCTGACTGTAAGAATGAAACAGAATCACGTCTGTAGAAAAGCTTTGGCAAATAAGACAATGCCCGTGTGAAGAAGCACCATTTTACCTGTTTCCTGCTGTTCGGTCGCTAAGTCGTGTCTGAGTCTCTGAGACCCCAAGGCCCCCGGCACGCCAGGCCTCCCTGTCTCTCACCGTCTCCTGGAGTCTGCTCCACCTCGTGTCTGTTGAGTGGGTGATGCCATCCAACCATCTCATTCGCTGTCGCCCCTTCTCCTCCTGCCCTTAATCTTTCCCAGCATTAGGATCTTTTCCTATTTCACCCATAGGATTCTTCTGTTTAGGTTAGGATTTTTAGTCCCGTCCCTGACCCCTACTCCGCTCACCCCTGGCGATGGTGATTATAAGTTGTTTTTATTTCTCTCTCTCTCTTTGCCACACTGCATGGCTTGTGACTTCTCAGCTCCCCGCAACAGGGATTGAACCCGGGCCAAGGCAGTGAAAGCGCGGAATCCTGACCACTAGGCCACCAGGGAACTCCCACACCTCCACTCCCAGTGTGTGTGATGGAGGAAGGCTCTGGCCCACCTTCCCTCTCCCAGTCGAGGATGAGATAAGCCACAAGCTGGCCATAAAGTGCCAGCGACCATCAGGCCACAGAGGGGGTGTTGGGGGCAGCTCTAGCCCCCCAGGCCCCAGGCCCTATTGCTCCCAAGGGAGGGAGATCCAGCCTAGGAAACACCCCCTCCTTCTCTGCACTGACTTTGCCTTTATCCGGTGAGCTTAGATGCAAGCTCAAGAAGGTCCCTGAACCGTTGAGCAAGCCATCCAGCGCCCCCGTGTCTCGTTTCCGGCATCCTTTTCCCCACCTGTAAAATAAAAATGGGAGTGTTCTCTGAGCTCTGGGTTTCCCAGATGTGCCCCAGGAGCTGCTGTGGGGGGTGGTGGGGAGATGGAAAGGGGAGGGCACCCCAACCTGCTGTAACTGTTTTCCCTTTGGGGTTTATGGGGTTCCAGCTGAATAATGGGAGCCTGCGTCGCCACGTCATGTCCAAGTCTTTGCTGCCCCGTGGACTGGAGCATGTCAGGCTTCCCTGTCTCTCGCCATCTCCCAGAGTTTGCCCAAGTCTATGGAACCCTACAGATTTTTCTCTTTTGAGGTCTTTTATTTGGGGAGGGGGTGGAGGTTGGCCATACCATGCAGCATGCGGGATCTTAGTTCATCAACCAGGGATGGAACCTGTGTCCGCTGCATTGGAACCATGGAGCCTTAACCACCTGGGCCTGAGAAGTAATGCTGGGATGTGAACGTGGCAATAGAGGGCTTTCCAGAAACAACACGCAGCCAGGGACAGCTCAGGCAGCATGTCCCACTGGGCCCAGCCTCTTCCCGGGGCCTCTGGGGCCTTACCTCCTGCTCTCCTGACCCCACTCAGGAGGGCTGGGCCACGACTGGCATGACTGGGCCACAGCTCACAGCTCCAGCCACCCATACCGTCCTGACTCCTGCTCCTCCCCTTCCTACACAGACGTGCTCCCGGGCCCCCAGACCTCGCCGTGTGCACCCACGTCCAGGCCCGGGCCCTGCCATCCTCACCACCTCGACTGTCCTTTCCTTTGCCCGCACGTGTTCAGTCCTACCCTCTCACAGGCCCAATCCCACCTCCTCGGGACTTTCCCTAATGCAAGCCCCTGCTCCGCTCCGGCCGGAGCCAGGGCCTCCTCTCCGCTCGGCCTCACAGAACGGGGCCTGCGCTGTTCTCGTGGTCCTCATCAGGTGACGCCTCGGATTCCTGTTTGTATGTCTCACGTCTCATACTGCTTCCTAGATTCGTATTCGTTTCCCCGCCCCCTTCAGTACTCCTTGGCAGGAAAGTTATGACCAACCCAGAGAGCATATTGAAAAGCAGAGACATTGCTTTGCCAACAAAGGTCCATCTGGTCAAGGCTATGGTTTTTCCAGTGGTTATGTATGGATGTGAGAGTTGGACTGTGAAGAAAGCTGAGCACTGAAGAATTGATGCTTTTGAACTGTGGTGTTGGAGAAGACTCTTGAGAGTCCCTTGGGCTGCAAGGAGATCCAACCAGTCCATCCTAAAGGAAATCAGTCCTGAGTGTTCATTGGAAGGACTGATGCTGAAGCTGAAACTACAATACTTTGGCCACCTGATGCGAAGAACTGACTCATTGGAAAAGACCCTGATGCTGGGAAAGATTGAGGGCAGAAGGAAAAGAGGACAACAGAGGATGAGATGGTTGGATGGCATCACCAACTCAATGGACATGAGTTTGGGTAAGGTCCAGGGGTTGGTGACGGACAGGGAGGCCTGCCGTGCTACAGTCCATGGGGTTGCAAAGAGTCGGACACAACTGAGTGACTGAACTGAACCTTGTACCACCTTCAGTACCTTGACCACCGCAGAGCAGAGAGTGAGGCTCAATATTAACTTGTTGAATGAATATGAGAATGAATGAGCCAGACAGAAGAGCCATCACGGGATAGGAAACCAAGTGGGTGGAGGAGCACTCCTTCTGCCAGGCTTCTGCCTGGGGAGGCTGAAGGGGAGCTATCCTCAGATGCCCTGCTCAGGAGGATGGCTATTCTTGGGGAGGAAAACCGTGGCCCAAGAGATGAGGCCAGTGGAAGAGACTGCAGCCCCTGTCCCTGGGGTCCGCTCTGAGCTCCAAAGCCCCAGGTTGGGGCCTTCTCGCTCTCAGATCTAGTCCTGCCCCGGCAGAGGGCTGCCACTCACAATACAGAGCAGCTCCTGGCAGACACCAGCCACCCTCCGGGTTTGCAGTCTGGGCAGCCGGAAGATCATCCAGACAGATGCCGTCTCTAATTTAACACAGGCGGTCAGACCGGGCTTGGGCACAGGATGGACCTGACTGCCAGTCCCAGAGCTGCCACTTGATGATGGCTTTATAACTTGGAGCAGGTTTCTGAAAGCTTTCGGCGCCTTGATTTTCTATCTGTAAAAACAGGGGTGGGTGAGTTCTAGATTTTAGACAGTTGTTGGGAGACTGAAAGCTTTGCAAATTTGAATAATTTAGCACGGTGCCCAATGCACACCGTAAGTTGTAACTGCCGCTCTTGTGTTGGCTGTTTTCATTTTGACCTGGCGGTCTCCTTACTGACAGCCCTGGGGTGAGGAGATCAGGTCCCTGAAGCCCTAAATATGCCGCTTGTTCGTGCCCTGGGGTGGCACCATTTCTATATCAAGGTAGAAGATCCAACTTCAGCTTGTCTTAGTTTTCATCTCCAGTTGTTCAGCCGCATGAGTGTGACTGCCTTAACACTGGATTAGATCTAATATCTTATGCTTTTGCATCTTCTTCTCCCCTGAGCACCCAGCACAATGCCAGGCACACAGCACGTGAGAGGTCAAAGAATGAATGAATGAATGAATGATAAGCTGCTGCCAGCAGCGGTGTTGGCACATAGCCTTCCCAGTTAAGCTCTTCGGAAAGCTGGGATGCCAGGCCTTTGTGGTGATGGGTCAACTTCCCTCCAGCTCCTGTCTGCCCTTAGCTACGGGCTGTGGGGCAGAGGAGGGCTTTGCAGGCGGCAGCTAGTAGTAACGGGCCCACCTACCCATGCAGGAGGCATAAGAGACACGGGTTCGAGCCCTGGGTCAGAAAGACCCCCTGGAGGAAGGCACAGCAGCCCACGCCAGTATTCTCGTCTGGAGAATCCCATGGACAGAGGAGCCTGGCAGGCTATGCAGTCCATGGGGTCAGAAAGAGTCGGACACGACTGAAGTGACTTAGGATGCCTGCAAGCATGGGGCAGAGGAAGGTGCTGCTGGCTTAGGCCAGTAAAGGTAGCTAAAAAGGATTGAGGGGTTGACACGTGGATCTGAGGAGTCTCTGTATCAAAACCGTTCTCCTGTCCCTTTGTTCTACTGCCTGCCTGTCTGCAGAGAATCTGTGGGCTTGGCAGCTGATCCGGGATAAAAAAGCCTCCTCACCAGTCAATTTAAGAGTGCAAAGGAGGTTGGGTAGGCAAGGGATGAAGGGGGTAGGTGGATCCAGCCATCACAAAGGAGACCTCAGCCGGGAAGATTGGGCCGGTCCTGCTGCATGCCGGGGACAAAGGCTGAAGGACTTGGACTGAGCTAGAAAGCACAGGTGGGTCCTGTTTTTGCCTGCCCGGGATTCACTCACCCCTCTTTTAAGGTACAGACTGCCTCCCCTTTCTCCCTGGCACTGAGATGTGGTTATGTGACTAAGCTGTGACCAGTACAATAGATGAATGCCTCTCCCCGGGCCTGGATCAAACAAAATGTAACCTTTGCTTTATTCTCCCACCAACCTGTTGGATATCATCAACCCAGGCTGTCGCGTTTTTCTCGACTTGCGGCAGGTCCTCTCGAGTTACGACGGGGACCTCAGGGACTGGCACGCGTGGCCTCAGCCAAGGCCCTTGTCCATGCGAGTGGCGAGGGACCTCTCAGGAATCCACTCCAGTCGGTGCCGGGCCCGCTGTCCTCTTCTGGAGCGGAGGGCAGAAGCAGAGGTTTCTTATCCAGGGCTGGCACGGACTTTGGGGTTCCTCTGGAGTCTCCCCCGGGGAATCAGGCCTCGTCTGCCATGGAGCCCTGCATGTCCGCTTGGCTTCCAAGCTGGAGCGGCAGTGTCAGGCTTCCTGTCGAGTTGACACAGGGATCTGGGACTTTCCCTCGAGGCTTTCCCACAGGGCTGTCCCACGTGCCACCGTGGTGTGAGTCGATACTCGGGGTGACATTCGAGGCAGGACAGGGAATTCAGGTTCCTCGGGACTGGACTGAGACTTGTGGGGGTCTTTTGGAATGGTGGCACTAGACCTGGATTTCCTCTCGACTTTCCTGTTGAGAGCACCTCACCTTGAGATGTGACGGGAATGCCGAGAAACCTGGACCAACGAAGCAGGGAATGAAACCCCTATCTGGAGGGAGAGGCGGAAACCGGGGCTCCTCGTGAGTTTCCTGGAACACAGAGCCTCCACCAGCCTGGATCCCTGGATGGGCATGAAAAGTAGCGCCCCAGCCCTGACGCCAATGGGAGCAAGAAATGAAAGTGTATTGTGTTAGCTGCTGACGTGGTGGGGTGTTTGTTGCAGCACGTGGCTTACCTGGACTAAAGCACTCTTGAGACCCACTCCCCTGATGCTCCTGGTAAAACCATCATTCTCTGTTTTTGGTCCTGGGATTCAGGTGGAGTTTGACTTCTCACACATGGGCTCCAGAGAAGGACGTGTGATCCAGGCCTGAGCCATCAGAATGTCCCATATCCTTAGCCCCAGAGATCGGTTCTGGGAAGAGCACATGACTGGTCAGAGCCGCTAGAACTTCATCCTGGGACTTCCGTTGGAAACTCGTGGGAAGAGAAACGCTTACTTTCTGCTGGAGTTGCTGAGAGGTAGGGAGAACGTCTGGTGGTGCTGGTAGCTATCTTGCCACCATGAGAGAGAGAGAGGCAGAGAGGCCAGAAGGGAAAAGCAGAGTGTGCCACAAGCCCCACGGCATTTGTTTGAAGCCCTGGATCTCACCAGGCCTGCCCAGGTCTGCCTCTGGAGTTTCAGTGCCTTGAGCCAATTGTTGTCAATGTTATTCAGTCACCAAGCCATGTCCGAGTCTTTGCGACCCCGTGGACTACAGCACTGCAGGTTCCCCTGTCTTTCACGGTCTCCGGGAGTGTGCTCAAATTCATGTCCATTGAGTCAGTGATGCTCTCAAGCCACCTCATCCCTCTGTCGCCCCCTTCTCCTTTAGCCTTCAGTCTTCCCCAGCATCAGGGTCTTTCCCAACGAGCCTGGAGCCAATGCGGTCTACTTGTCACCTAAGCCAGCGGGAGCTGGGCCTTCGGCTGTTGCATCTAAGACGGCTCTGGCCCTGACAGCTGCTCTCTGTTCTCATCAGGTCTGCAGCTCTGGAAATGGGGGATTGTGGAAGGGCTGCAGGGTCTGTCCTGATGTCCGACGTGCGACATCCAGCCGGCTCACCGGATCCAAACGTTCCTGGATCTTTCCCTCTCGGTCACTGCGTCGTCCACCCAGGCTGCCCCGTGCGCTCCTTCCCAGGCCCCTCTCCCCGGAGCAGCCTCCTTCCCTGCTCGCAGCGCCTGTCCCTCCACGCCGCCAGTCAGCATGTGTCTGGCCCTGAACCCACAGGCCGCTGCACTCAGTCTCACTAGTCTCGGCCTTCATTCAGACGCTAGAGCTCGAGGCTGATCGGTCCAGCCCAGGACGGTCACCCCAGACCTCGAATAAATCCTGGGCTGCTCTCTTGAGACTGGGGAGTCGGCTCATCAGATGTAAGTGTGGCTGATTAAGCCAGTCTCCCAGGGGACCTTCAATGGTAGAGGTTCCTTTCCTATTTTTTTGGCTACACTGTGCGGTTTTGAGATTGTGAGATCTTAGTCACCCTATGAGGGATCAAACCTGCATTCCCTGCAGTGGAAGCTTGGAGCCTTAACCACTGGACCACCAGGGAGGGGGCACCTCTGACGATAGCGTGAGGTCTCAACAGGTTGATCTTTGGAGTCAAAGGCCTGGAAACGCCTATTACTCACTGTGGGACACAGACAAGTCACTTGCCTGCTCTGCACCCCCATTTTCTCTGTAACACGGAGGCAACACTCCCAGCCGATCCTGCCACAGAGGACTATTGTAAGGGGCCGTTCCCGAGTGGGATGCGGCAAGAGGGCTTTGAAAAGCATCAAGCGCCCCACAAGCGGCAGGGTGCTTCCTTCCTGATGCCAGGACGAGCAAGTTGGAGGGAGGCCACTCCGCAACATCCAGGCTGAAGGGCTGCTGTGTGGGGAGAGAAGCCCACAGCCAAGGAGGTGGACACAGACCGCAGCAAAGGAGATTTACAGTAGACGTCTGCAGGGGTTCCCTGAAGAAGAGAGTGACATGACACGGAAGCAGCTTCTGGAGCCCAGACAATAAGCTACACACACACCTCCCCCCAGGGCAGCCTTGAGGGATGCTGGTTTCAATCAGTCTGCAGCCAGAGGGGTGGCCAGGGAGGCCCCGGAAGACCCTTACAGCCCAAGCTGCCTCTGAAGCCCTAAAGCAGGGGCAGGAAGGAGCAGGAAAGGGCAGGCTGGAGGCATCCGATTCTCCTGGTGTCCTCACACCTGTGGTCTCAGATCCCACAGGCCCTGGGCAGCTCCCTCGCATCTCTGGACACCAAAACCAGCTTCAGATTATGAGTGATCAGCAGCCTTTGAAATAGAGGCCCAGATGCCAGGAGAGGAGAGGGACATTCCAAGGTCCAAGTGGATACCACCCAGGCCTGTCCCTCCCTACCTGCCTCAGTCTCCAAAGGACTTAAGCTCAGAGACTGACGTCACAGCACCCCTCTGCCAGAATCTCACTGATACACAGGCTCAGATGGTGGGCTGAGTCCTGGGAGGTGTGCTGCGGTCTTTAGGGAAAGTGTGCACACACACGCGCGTGTGCGCACGCACACACACACACTAGATAACTGATGTTACAGACTGCAGCTTATTCTCTCCCACCTCTCTCCTGACTTGTGAGCACAAACAAACCCACATATGTACATGCAGAGATCTTTGTTGTTTGGTTTTCACAAAAACAGAGTCTTTCTCTAACACATCCTGCAGCTAGCTTTATCACTTACATCACGCGCCTCCCTCCAGCTCAGTGGCGGACTTAACCCCTTCGTCTTTTAATAGCTGCACGATGTATCTGGGCACCCCCTGCTAACGTCTGTGCAAGTTGTCCCCTGTTTTCAGAAACATCTAATATATGTCTGCTGTGTGCAGATCCTGGATGAAGGCGCAGATGTGTGCTGAGAAGATCCATATGTGGGCTGAAAACAGGATCAAGAAGAGTTAATATGAATTCCCGGAGCTGGGCTCTCTCAGCCAGAAAGGCTTTTAGAGCTTGTGGTCCAATCTCCTGGTTTAAAGATGAGAAAGGGGATTTGTCCAAAGTCACACCGCTCACTACTGAAAAATCTGGGGCCACAGTTTAGGTCTTCTGACTCCCAGACTAATAATATCCTGACTTCTGTACAAAAGCCGTTAAAATAAAAATTTGAAATAGGGCCAAGAAAGGTTTGTTTTAGCTTGTAGGTGGACACTCTAAGTTGTGTCCTACTCTTTGTGACCCCCATGGACTATAGCCCACCAGGCCATCTCTCCATGGGATTTCCCAGGCAAGAAAACTGAAGTGGGTTCCATCTCCTTCTCCAGGGGATATTCCCGTCCCAGGGATCGAACCCGCATCTCCTGAATTGGCAGGCAGATTCTTTACCACGGAACCACAAAGTTACAGATGCCTAAAATTTAGGGGTTGAATAAGGAGATAAGATATACTCAGATCTCTTAGAGATAATGACAGCATGACAGGGCCTCTTTTTATACTCTTCCTCTTGCCCTTTTCTCCAGGCAAATTTGCCAAAACACAAGCTCATTTCTGCCTCAGGGCCTTTGCACTTGCTACTGCCCAGGGAGGGACCACACTTCCCTCAGATTTTTGCTTGGCTGCTGCCTTCTCACACACAGATCTCAGCTCCATCGTCCCCTCTTGAGAGAGGCCCTCCTTGTTTCCACCCTCCCCGCAACTAACCAATCTGTTCAGCCATCATGTATCCCATTATCCTGCTTGCTGTCATCATCTGTAAAGACCTCAGGCATGCGTGTATTCGTCTGCTCATTAACAGTCTCTTATATTAGAAGAGAAGCCCCATGAGGCAGAGAACTTGCCTGCAGAGGACAATGCCTGGCACGTGGCTGGTGATTAGTAACGATTTGAATTGAGAGAGCCCAGGTCTCCTGGCTGCTTGTCCAGGGATGCTCCCACTGTACCCAGAGGTGTCTGGGCTACATCAGGGCTACAGAGGCTACTGGCCCTGGCTTCTGGAGAGAGTGCTGGCTGCCAGCTTCTGTGAGGAAGGGCACAAGGATCCTACAAGGATTCAGTTCAGTTCAATTCAGTCCCTCAGTCACTTCCAGCTCTTTGCGACCCCATGGACTGTAGCACTTCAGGCCTCCCTGTCCATCACCAACTCCTGGAGCTTGCTCAGACTTATCTCCATTGAGTCGGTGATGCCATCCAACCACTTCATCCTCTATCGTCCCCTTCTCCTCCTGCCTTCAATCCCTCCCAGCATCAGGGTCTTTTCCAATGAGTCAGGTCTTCAAATCAGGTGGCCAAAGGATTGGAGTTTCAGCTTCAACATCAGTCCTTCCAATGAACACCCAGGACTGATCTCCTTTAGCATGGACTGGTTGGATTTCCTTGCAGTCCAAGGGACTCTCAAGAGTCTTCTCCAAACCACAGTTCAAAAGCATCAATTCTTCAATGCTCATCTTTCTTTACAGTCCAACTCTCACATCCATACAAGACTACTGGAAAAACCATAGCCTTGACTAGATGGACTTTTGTTGGCAAAGTAACATCTCTGCTTTTTAATATGCTGTCTAGGTTGGTCATAACTTTTCTTCCAAGGAGTAAGAGTCTGAACCTCATGGCTGCAGTCACCATCTGCAGTGATTTTGGAGCCCCCCAAAATAAAGCCTGTCACTGTTTCCACTGTTTCCCCAACTATTTGCCAGGAAGTGATGGGACCAGATGCCATGATCTTAGTTTTCTGAATGTTGAGCTTTAAGCCAACTTTTTCACTCTCCTCTTTCACTTTCATCAAGAAGCTCTTTAGTTCTTCTTTGCTTTCTGCCATAAGGGTAGTGTCATCTGCATATCTGAGGTTGCTGATATTTTCCCCAGCAATCTTGATTCCAGCTTGTGCTTCTTCCAGCCCAGTGTTTCTCATGATGTACTCTGCATATAAGTTAAATAAGCAGGGTGACAATAGACAGCCTTGACGTACTCCTTTTCCTATTTGGAACCAGTCTGTTGTTCCATGCCCAGTTCTAACAGTTGTTTCCTGACCTGCATACAAATTTCCCAAGAGGCAGGTCAGGTGGTCTGGTATTCCCATCTCTTTCAGAATTTTCCACAGTTTGTGGTGATCCACACAGTCAAAGGCTTTGGCATAGTCAATAAAGCAGAAGTAGATGTTTTTCTGGAACTCTCTTGCTTTTTCGATGACCCAGCGGATGTTGGCAATTTGATCTCTGGTTCCTCTCCTTTTTCTAAAACCAGCTTGAACATCTGGAAGTTCACGGTTCACGTACTGCTGAAGCCTGGCTTGGAGAATTTTGAGCATTACTTTACTAGCGTGTGAGGTGAGTGCAATTGTGAGGTAGTTTGAGCATTCTTAGGCATTGCCTCTCTTCAATCCTGCAAGGATTAAAAGATGACAGATCTGGATGACTTCTCCACCTCCAAAGCCAGGACCAGAGCCCCTCTCTGCTTCCTCTACCCTCCTCTCTGCTTGGTCGCTGACCCCACCACGTGCTCAGAGTGGCCTCTTCCCAAGCCACCTCTTCTTATCTCTTTGTGCCCTGGCTTCCCATTCTCCTGCTCATGGGCATTCCTGCTGCTGTGCCCAGGGAAGAGGGGAGGTCAGAAGGGGGACCCGGACGCCTTGGCTTCTGGGAGTCCTCAGTCCCCGGAACACTGGGCAACCTTGGCCAGGTCTCTTCACCTCTCTGGGCTTTGTGTCCTCCTCTCAAAAATGAGGCACAGGAAGGCTCCCAAAGCTGGACAGCTCTGTCACCCAGGCGCTGTGAAGTTACCACCCGAGGGACATGTTTGTCCCTCATAATTGGAGAAGAACCGGGCTCTCTTTTGTGGCTTACATTTTTAAAAATCAGGCTCTAGCAAATTCCCTGGCTGTCCAATGGTGAAGCTACTGCAATTTCACTGCAGAAGGTGCAGGCTCAGTCCCTGGTCTGGGACCTAACATCCCACAAGCCATGTGGCACGGTCGAAAAAATTCAGAATTTAAAGTAAAATACATTTTTTTAATTAAAAATAAAATCAAACTTTCCCTGGTGGCTCAGTGGTAAAGAATCCACCTGCCAAATACAGGAGACAGGGGGTCCAATCCTTGGTCTGGGAAGATCCCACGTGTCGAGGGGGATCTCAACTAAGCCCTGAGCCCACATGCCTGGAGCCTGTGCCCCACAACAAGAGCACCCCCACACACACAATGAGAAGCCCATGCATGGCAACTCGAGAGCAAACCCACTCACAGCAACCAGAGAAAAGCCCGTGCAGCAGTCAAGACCCAGGGCAGCCAAAGATAAATAAATAGGGAAAATTGACTTTCTAAAAATCGGGTTCTGGCTGGGGAGACCAGCTGGTACAGACCACCCTGTGCATGAGGACAGCATGACAAGTGACTCAGCCGCCACGGCCTCTTCTTCAGAGAAGTAAGCCTCTTGGCCTGCATGGACTCAGGGGTCTGGCATCCTGGGCGTAGACTGTGTCGGGGAACAGGGCCGCTGGCCTGCACAGGTCACCTGCTGTGACCCTGGCAAAGTTCACACACAGTGCCCTTTCCCAGCCAGGCCTGGCCACTCCCCATCCCCCAGCACAGGCTTCCCAGTGGGCGGAGGAGAAACTGACTGTCAGTCTAGGGCTGACCGTGCTCTCACATCAGGCTGCAAGCCAAGGACCCATACCATTCAGTGTTCTTCTGATAAATGTCAAGTGCCTTCTGCAGGCCAGGCCCTGTCCAGGATCCCGAGGAGACAGTGGTGAACAGAACACCAAAGCTCTGTGCCGGTGAGGAGAGGCCAACAAGAAATAAGAAACATCAGGAATGAATAAATCTCTGTTAGAAGGAGACATTTGTATGGACAAAAAAAAAAGTAGAGTGGTATAAGGAAAGTGGGTGCCGTGAAATGGAAAATGCCAAGGTTATAAAACCTCTGGGCTGGAAATAGTCCTGGCAGACTGGCAAGATGCTCCCCAAAGCTGTCACCTCTCCCTGCAGGGAAGGGGCTACACCTTTCCCAGCTCTCCTTGCTGCTGGGCGCAACCATGTGACTGTTCTAGCCAGTGGCGCGAGAGCCTCTTTACCATCCCTGCCCTGAGCAAGCCCTATTTCTGCTTCCCCCATCTGCCAGCTGAACACAGAGGCCACTGGGCACCGAGGAGGGCAGAGCCACACACCTGGACATCCCGGAGAGAGTCAAGCTTCCTGCCTCACCTGCTTAGCCTTTCCATGAGGGGCTTCTCCACAGGGCTTAAAGACCAAGGAGGCAGTTTGCAAAAGCTTCCAGGCAGAGAAGCGAATACAGTGGCTTTTCGGTCTTATTTTTTTAAGCTTTCTTAAAGCCGTGGCTCTATTCTTTCCTCATATTCTCCTACCTAGCCTTCTTTGAATCCCCCACTCATCCATCCATCCACTTATTCGCTCAACAAAGATTTATTGGGAAGCTACTATATTCCAGGGCTTCCTGGGTGGCGTCAGTGGTAAAGAACCCACCTGCCAATGTAGGAAACATAAGAGATGCCAGTTCGATCCCCAGGCCAGGAAGATCCCCTGGAAGAGGCCATGGCAACTCACTCCAGTATTCTTGCTTAGAGAATCCCCATGGACAGAAGAGCCCGGTGGGTTATAGTACACGGGGTCACAAAGAGTCAGACATGATTGNAGACCACCCTGTGCATGAGGACAGCATGACAAGTGACTCAGCCGCCACGGCCTCTTCTTCAGAGAAGTAAGCCTCTTGGCCTGCATGGACTCAGGGGTCTGGCATCCTGGGCATAGACTGTGTCGGGGAACAGGGCCGCTGGCCTGCACAGGTCACCTGCTGTGACCCTGGCAAAGTTCACACACAGTGCCCTTTCCCAGCCAGGCCTGGCCACTCCCCATCCCCAAGCACAGGCTTCCCAGTGGGCGGAGGAGAAACTGACTGTCAGTCTAGGGCTGACCGTGCTCTCACATCAGGCTGCAAGCCAAGGACCCATACCATTCAGTGTTCTTCTGATAAATGTCAAGTGCCTTCTGCAGGCCAGGCCCTGTCCAGGATCCCGAGGAGACAGTGGTGAACAGAACACCAAAGCTCTGTGCCGGTGAGGAGAGGCCAACAAGAAATAAGAAACATCAGGAATGAATAAATCTCTGTTAGAAGGAGACATTTGTATGGACAAAAAAAAAAGTAGAGTGGTATAAGGAAAGTGGGTGCCGTGAAATGGAAAATGCCAAAGTTATAAAACCTCTGGGCTGGAAATAGTCCTGGCAGACTGGCAAGATGCTCCCCAAAGCTGTCACCTCTCCCTGCAGGGAAGGGGCTACACCTTTCCCAGCTCTCCTTGCTGCTGGGCGCAACCATGTGACTGTTCTAGCCAGTGGCGCGAGAGCCTCTTTACCATCCCTGCCCTGAGCAAGCCCTATTTCTGCTTCCCCCATCTGCCAGCTGAACACAGAGGCCACTGGGCACCGAGGAGGGCAGAGCCACACACCTGGACATCCCGGAGAGAGTCAAGCTTCCTGCCTCACCTGCTTAGCCTTTCCATGAGGGGCTTCTCCACAGGGCTTAAAGACCAAGGAGGCAGTTTGCAAAAGCTTCCAGGCAGAGAAGCGAATACAGTGGCTTTTCGGTCTTATTTTTTTAAGCTTTCTTAAAGCCGTGGCTCTATTCTTTCCTCATATTCTCCTACCTAGCCTTCTTTGAATCCCCCACTCATCCATCCATCCACTTATTCGCTCAACAAAGATTTATTGGGAAGCTACTATATTCCAGGGCTTCCTGGGTGGCGTCAGTGGTAAAGAACCCACCTGCCAATGTAGGAAACATAAGAGATGCCAGTTCGATCCCCAGGCCAGGAAGATCCCCTGGAAGAGGCCATGGCAACTCACTCCAGTATTCTTGCTTAGAGAATCCCCATGGACAGAAGAGCCCGGTGGGTTATAGTACACGGGGTCACAAAGAGTCAGACATGATTGAAGCAACTTAGCATGCACTATATTCCAGGAATATTGACTGCAGCACTTTCACAGCATCATCTTTTAGGACTTGAAATAGCTCAACTAGAATTCTATCACTTCCACTAGCTTTGTTTGTAGTGATGCTTCCTAAGGTATTGCCAGCAAATTTGGAAAACCCAGCAGTGGCCACAGGACTGGAAAAGGTCAGTTTTCATTCCAATCCCAAAGAAAGGCAATGCCAAAGAATGCTCAAACTACCGCACAACTGCACTCATCTCACACACTAGCAAAGTAATGCTCAAAATTCTCCAAGCCAGGCTTCAACAATGCATGAACCACAAACTTCCAGATGTTCAGGCTGGTTTTAGAAAAGACAGAAGAACCAGAGATCAATTGCCAACATCCAAAGGATTATCAAAAAAGCAAGAGATTTCCAGAAAAACATCTATTTCTGCTTTATTGGCTATGCAAAGCCTTTGACTGTGTGGATCATCACAAACTGTGGAAAATTCTGAAAGAGATGGGAATACCAGACCACCTGACCTGCCTCTTGAGAAAGGTAAGGTAAGGAAGCAACAGTTAGAACTGGAAATAGGAAAAGTATGTCAAGGCTGTATATTGTCACCCTGCTTATTTAACTTATATGCAGAGTACATCATGAGAAATGCTGGGCGGAAAGAAGCACAAGCTGGAATTAAGACTGCTGGGAGAAATATCAATCACCTCAGATATGCAGATGACACCACCCTTATGGCAGAAAGCAAAGAAGAACTAAAGAGCCTCTTGATGAAAGTGAAAGAGGAGAGTGAAAAAGTTGGCTTAAAGCTCAACATTCAGAAAACGAAGATCATGGTACCTGATCCCATCACTTCATGGCAAATAGATGGGGAAACAGTGGAAATAATGACAGACTTTATTTTCTTGGGCTCCAAAATCACTGCAGATGGTAACTGCAGTCATGAAATTAAAAGACGCTTGCTCCTTGGAAGAAAAGTTATGACCAACCTAGACAGCATATCAAAAAGCAGAGACATTACTTTGCCAACAAAGGTCCATCTAGTCAAGGCTATGGTTTTTCCAGTAGTCATGCATGGATGTGAGAGTTGACCTATAAAGAAAGCTGAGCGACGAAGAATTGATGCTTTTGAACTATGGTGTTGGAGAAGACTCTTGAGAGTCCCTCGGTCTGCAAAGAGATCCAACCAGTACATTCTAAAGGAAATCAATCCTGAATACTCATTGGAAGAACTGATGTTGAAGCTGAAACTCCAATCCTTTGGCCACCTGATTTGAAGACCTGACTCATTGGAAAAGACCCTGATGCTGGGAAGGAGGAGAAGGGGACGACAGAGGATAAGATGGTTGGATGGCATCACCGACTCAATGGACATGAGTTTGGGTAAACTCCAGGAGTTGGTGATGGACAGGGAGGCCTGGCATGCTGTAGTCCATGGCGGTCACAAAGAGTCAAACATGACTGAGTGACTGAACTGAACTGAATATTCCAAGCACTGTGCTAGGCGCTGGGGTTAGAGCAGTGAAGAGCACAGACAAAGATCCCAGCCCTCTGGCCTCTCTCGCTTTCTGAGATGGCCAAACTCTATCTGAGAAGTGTGTTTCTTTCTAAATAAATCTGCTTCTTACCTATCAAACAACAACAACCACCCCACCTCTCAAGGGGCTTACATTCTAGCAAGGCAAGAACAAAAGATAAACAAAAACAGTAAGAAAAGGGAATTCTGTTACTAGACCCATTTTACAGCTGAGCAGCCTGAAGAGCAAAGGTTAAATAACTTAAGCTGGTTTGATTCTGACTGACAATAATAAAAGGAGTATATCTGGGAGCCTGGTGAAGATGAACTTAACATCATTTTCCTTGGTGGGAACATGGTTCCTCACAGTGGGGACTTAACTGGCTTTTGCAAAAAAACAATCTCTGAGGCCTGTGAACCTGGGATTTATGCTCCACTCTGCCTCTTTGTAGCTGTGTGAGCTGGAGCGTGTTTCTTACCTTTTCTGAACCTCGGACTCCTCACCTGAGAAACGTGGATAAGAACATGCTAACCTCTCTGATGGATGGTTCCGTAGTGGCCTCTGATGAATTCTCTCCTTGCGTAAGTCCCCTCTCACCTTGACTCTGGGCTTGGCTGTGTGACTTCCTCTGGCAATGGCAAACGTGACTCAAGCAAATGCTCAAAAAAGGCTGCACTTTGGGGCTTGGTGTCCTGGAACTCTGCCAGCCCCTGAAAGAAGCCAAAGCTGGGCTGCTGGAGACACGTGGCCCGGTCGACCGTTCAGGCTCTAGACATGTGAGCGAGGCCACTGTAATCCTCTTGAACCCATTTGTTCCCTTGGATGATTGCACGTGAGTGACCCCAGGCAAGACCAGCGAATGACCAGCCCGGCCGAGTCCAGTCCAAATTGCTGGCCTGCAGAATTGTGAGTAAATAAAATGGTTGTTCCCTTAAACCACTCTCTGTTAAGGTGGATTGTTACACGGCAATAGGTAACGACTGATGCAATGGCCTCAAACTGCGTCTCTGAGGGTTAAATGAGAAAATGTCTGGAAAGCATGTGAAAGTGTGTTTGGCATGAAATGATAGCTCAGTCAGATATAGTCCTTGTTATTATCAAATGATGGAGCCACGTTTCTTGGTTCGTGGAACCCTCTCTGCTGGCCTTTCCAGTTACCTAAGCGTAGAGTGCGCGGACACTGGACAGTTCTGTGAGGTCACCTTAAACCTGCCTGTGGTGGCGGCAGATGGCGAGGTTAAGGGCTGCCTTGGGTGGACTTCAGCCTGACCACTCTCGAATGGGAAGAGAAAGGGATTTCGGTTGGGTGGCCCCAACCAGCAGTTATTTAAGGTTAAGTAACCAAGGCTGACAAATCTATTATGGACTCTGGGGTCCTTTCTGGAGCTCCAGAGTTTGCTCTGACCCGTACTTTGGGCAGGAGGGCGTGGTGATGCCCAGGTGGCTCAGTGGTAGAGAATCCACCAGCCAGTGCAGGAGCCACAGGAGGTGTGGGTTCGACCCCTGGGTCCAGAAGATCCCCTGGAGGAGGAGAAGGCAGTCCACTTGAGCATCCTTCCTGGGATAGTCCCACGGATAGGGGAGCCTGGCAGGCTACAGTCCACCGGGCTGCAAAGCGTTGGATGCAAATGAGTGGCTGAACACGTGTGCAGCTGCTTTGGGGGCTTCCGTATGTTTTTAAAACCTCTGCTGGGTACCAGGCACTGGCTGCCCAGGAGGCAAGACAGACATTCATCTGTCATTCTAGACAGACGGACAATCAACTCATAACTGATAATATCAGATAGCAATAGCCCCTCTGAAGGGAAGAAGGGTAACAAGAGAGTGAAGGGGAGACACAGTCAGGACAAGCTCTCAAAGCAGATGCTGTTTGAAGACCCCCAGGAAGAGACATTGAGGAGAGAGAACAACCTGGGCAAAGGTCTTACAATGAGAGCATGGCTCTTGTGTTGGATGGGACAAGCCTGTGATAGAGACTCGCTGGGCAGGAGGCCAGAGAGCAGGCTGCCTAAGTGGTGGGGAAGGCTTTGGGTTCCATTCCAAGCAGCAGAAACTCGTGGGTGGTTTGTGTTTTCAAAAGCTCACTCGGACTACTATTTAAAAGATGGAATTGGGAGAGGGAGCCAGAGAGGAAGCAGAACTGATCAGTGGTCTAGCTGTGAACCAGTGGTGCCTTAGACCAGGGCTGCAGCAGTGAAGATGGGAGGCATGGCTGGATTCAAAACAGATTTTGAAGATAGAGCCAGAGCCTGGTGAGTGAGTGGGGGATGAAGGAAAGCGAGGCTTCGAGGGTCGCTTCTAGGTTTGTGATCTGAGTCACTGATCAGACCTTTAACTGAGGCACAGACCAGGGCCAAGGCAGGGACAGGTTGGGGGTCGGTTGAGAATAGAGGTTTTATTTCAGATCTCCTCAAATCACGAGGCTAATAAACATCCAAGTGGAGAGGCTAAGTGGGCAGCTGGATGTACAAGACTGTTTCCAAGAAAAAGGCAGGTAAGTTTGGAAGTCATGACTCTCATGGGAATTTCAAGCCATAATCCTGGGTGCATGACCTGGGAGAGGAGAGGAGTCAGTGCAGGCAGGCAGAGACCACTGTGCTTGTTAGACGAGCAGGAAAGAAGCCAAGAATGGGGGGAAATCAGGAGAAGGTGGTCTCCCTGAGCGTGGAGGCTGCAGGCGGTTTGCATCCTGGGTCCCCTAGCTGGTGTAGCATGAGGACCCTCTGCACCCCAGAGCCCACCCCAGGGAGAGCAGGAAGCCCCTCCCTTTGAAGAATCAGCCCTGCTATGGAAACAGCCCAAGCTCCGCTGAGCTGCCCAGGAGCCGGAGAAAAATGCAGCTGCATTTTTGCCAGATGTTTTGTTTTCCTCTCCTGTTCTCCTCTCCCTGAATGGCATTTACAGTCATAACAATGTTGGGTCAAATCTTGGTTCCACCATTGTGCTGCTCACTGAAGGGCCCCGCACCTCTGATCTCACCTCTCAGAGCTTCACTGTCCTCATCTGTACAATGGGCAGCCCTCTTTCCTTGCAGGGTGACTGTAGATTGTCACAGCAGGCAGAGCAGGACCTCACACTTGACGGGCCCTCATCAAACTGGGAGGCCCCCCTTTCACAGTTGCCTGTTTCAATCAATCATTTGGGCTGTGTTTGACCTTCAGCTGGCCAGGGCTTAGAATACCCTCCCCAGCCTCCTCTTCTGCCGTCCCCAGAACAAACCCACACACGTGGCACTTTAAAGATTTTACCATTCAGGACTTCCCTAGCAGTCCAGTGGTTAGGGCTCCAAGCTTCCACTGCAGAAGACACGGTTTCCACCCCTGGTCAAGGAACTAGGATCCCACATGCTCAGCAGCATTGCCAAAAACAAAACCAGAAGATTTTACCATTAATTGCTATAGGGAAACAGAAGTGGACGGCATCTCTGAGCCACCGCTCAAGCTGTTCCCTCTTCTCAGAGACAGAGTTTTGGGTGAAGTAGAAAAAGATAGTTTTATTGCTTTGCCGAGCAAAGGGAGACACAGCACGCTAAAACCCTCAAAACCATGGCCCAACTTGGGGAAGACAGTGACAAGTTTTATTATAAAGGAGGGTGTGATCAGTTCGTGGACAGTCTTCTGATGGGGTGGCAGTGAGGTTCGTAGGAATCAACCTCAGGTTTAACTGGTCTGAGGTCTACGTGCTTGTAGGCAGCAGACCACAGCTTCTGCCACGTGGACGGGCTTTCAGTATCTGAAAAGCAGCTCGAAGATGCTGTTGTGTGTATCCACTGGTGGGGAAACAGGACCTTGCCCCAAGGCTGCTGTTGACTCTTTCTCCCAGGTCTCGCATCCCCTTCCTTCCCTCATTAGCAGCTGCTTGCATCTGCCCATCGGAACTCAGGGAAGTTCACGGAGGCTGAATGAAGGCTGTTTCCTATAATTAAAGAAATGGGGGCACAGCAGCCTTGAGCTCAGGGCCCTGCACGGTGTCAGCCTCCTACAAGATCCGGCTGCGGTGCTGGGTCCTCTCTGGGGCTTTACCCAGTGCCCCTCCAGGGGCAGACAGACTCCTCCTCCCCTTGGCCTCCCGGCTGTGACCGGTGAGGGCAGGCAGACACCACAGACACAATCTGGCACATCTTGGTCAGAGGTGCACGGAGGGGCCCCGAAGAAGGTGCATCTGTGGGTCCAGCCCTCCTGCCGCCTCCCCTGTAGGTCAGCCTCGGCCCCTTCCAGAGACCCCTGAAGGGAATGGGATCTCATGATCTCAGGGGCGGAAACTCAGCCCTTTGGACTCCCCTGGGCCACGTTAAAAATTAATCTGTAAGTGCCTGGTGCTACCCGGAGTAGGCCACTGTGCAGAGCGTTCCAGCAGGAGTTGCCCCTCCTGCACCAGCTGCCCTCAACCCCCCTGTCCCTGGGCTCCCAGCAGGGAAAGGCTGGCCTGGGAGCTCCCCTGGGATGTTTGGAGCTTTGGGTCTGTTGTCCCTGGGCCCCAGGTGAGGAAGGATAGGGACTCAAGAAAGGATCAGATGGGGGCTTCCCTGGTGGCTCAGTGGTAAGGAATCCACCTGCCAATGTGGGAGACACAAGTTCCGTCGCTGATCCGGGAAGATCCCACACACCGAGCCCACACATGGCAACTAGTGAGCATGAGCTCTAGAGCCTGGCTCTGCAACGAGAGAAGCGCTGAACTGTAAGCTTCACCACCAACAACCGCACCTTACAAAATGGCCCAAGTGTACATCCCTGACGGTACAGTGGATAGGAGTCCACCTGCCAATCAGGGGACACAGGTTCAATCCCTGGTCCAGGAAGATCCCACATGCCTCGGCGCAACTAAGCCCGTGCACCCCAACTACTGAAGCCCGCATGCCTAGAGCCTGTGCTCCACAACAAGAGAAGCCACGTCAGCAAGAAGTCTGCACACCACAGCGAAGAGTAGACCCCACTCACCACAACTAGAGAAAGCCCGTGCACAGCAACGAAGACTCAGCACACCAAAAATAACCAAACTAAACTGCAGAAGAAGAAAGACAATTAGCACCATCACGAACTATATGCTTGGCATAGCAAGGAAGGAAGAATATATAGATAAGCGACATCCTTCTCATCTCTGCTATGGGTCATCATCAGGCATTTATTACATCCTTCCTCTGCTATCCATTCCATTTTTCCTTTGCCTTCAGCAAGCAGCTCATGTGGTCAAAGGTTTTTACCTGGTGGGACCACTTGAGTTTCATTTAGGAGGAAACTGAGCCCATGTTGTCCTAATCATCCTGAGTTGCTGGCATCTCCTGTTACTTTTGACCACTGACCATGGGATTAGAAGGCAGACCCAGAGAGTTTCATGGGACCCAGGGACACACTTCTCCCTGTTCCCCCTGTGCAGCAGCAAATGTATTTCCCCCTTGATAACTGGAATCAATCACTCCAGTCAACACAAATCCTCACCCACCCACCTTTTTCTCCCTGCTCATCCAGGGCATGAGGAATCTGAAACTGCCAGATGTCAGTCTCAATTTCTGGGCTTCCCAGGTGTTGCCTGTGGTAAAGAACCTCCCTGCCAATGCAGACGCTGGTTTGATCCCTGGGTCAGAAATATCCTCTGGAGGAGGAGATGGCAACCCACTCCAGTATTCTGGTCTGGAGAATCCCATGGACAGAGGAGCCTGGTGGCCTGAAGTCCATGGGGTCACAAAGAGTCGAACACAGCTGAAGTGACTTGGCACTCACAGTCTCAATTTCCAAATCAATGGGACTTCTGTGATATCCTGATAGAAACACTCTTCTTTTGCATACCGAGACCTCTAAACTAGCAGAGTCCACAATCTTGGGAAAGGAGAGTGAACATTTTTTGTCATCCAGCCCAAGATTCCCTGACCCATGGATTCTGGGAAAGAAAGAAACATCAGCTTGCATTGGTTGCTGAATCAGAGCGTATGCCAACTTGGGCCAGCACTTGAGATTCACACAAGGTTGCCTTCTGGTCAGTGCTAACAAAGTCCCAGGAGGCCACGTCACCCACTCATAAAGCTGGATGATTCTGGTGATAAGAGTGTGTGGTAACATCAGTGAATCTCATATTCATTTGCCAATTTATCTATTTCTCTTGCTGAAAAATGAGGTCTCTGGTCAAAAGCAATGCTCTTCAGACTACCGTGGTTATTTTTTTATATTATTTATTTTAATTGGAGGCTAGTTACTTTACAATATTGTGGTGGTTTTTGCCATACACTGACATGAATCAGCCATGGGTGTACATGTGTCCCCCATCCTGAACCCTCTCCCACCTCCCTCTCCATCCCATCCCTCAGGGTCGTCCCAGTGCACCAGCCCTGCGCGCCCTGTCTCATGCATCGAACCTGGACTGGTGATCTATTTCACATATGGTAATATCCATGTTTCAGTGCTATTCTCCCAAATCATCCTACCCTTGCCTTCTCCCACAGAGTCCAAAAGTCTGTTCTTCACATCTGTGTCTTTTTTGCTGACTCACATAGAGGGTCATCGTCACCATCTTCCTAAATTCCATATATATGCGTTAATATACGGTACTGGTGTTTTTCCTTCTGACTTACTTCACTCTGTATAATAGTACCATGGTTATTAATAAGACATTCAGTAGATCTACTAATGAAGTTGCTAGCAGAAGCATGGCCAGCAGAGAATGTAAAACCTTAGCTGGAATAAATGTCTATTGTATTGAGGGCAAGTCTATGCTACTTGTGTGACAAAAGGAATCCAGTGTAACCAACCTGCCACCAGATGGCAGGCCGGGCGTCTGGGTCAAGTAGCATGTCTGAAGGTTCAGAGCCACTGCTCTTGACAGCTGGACTCACTTGTGGTTGGGAGACTAAAGTAGAGACTGCTAATAGCTGCTCAAGGTCCACCATCCTCTTCTTCCTTAGCATTAATAAAATAATCCTAATGCCATTCGGGTCATCACTGTGCCCAGCCAGATGAAAGCATTTCATACTTTCCTTTGCTACTGCTGCTGCTGCTAAGTCGCTTCAGTCGTGTCCAACTCGGTGCGACCCCATAGATGGCAGCCCACCAGGCTCCCCCATCCCTGGGATTCTCCAGGCAGGAACACTGGAGTGGGTTGCCATTTCCTTCTCCAATGCAGGAAAGTGAAAAGTGAAAGTGAAGTCGCTCAGTGGCGTCTGACTCTTCACGATCCCATGGACTGCAGCCCACCAGGCTCCTCCTTTGCTACTAGGTGAGACCAAATAACTAAGTTCTGGCTAATGAAGTATAAAGTAGAGGTGTGCCTCTTTTAAATCTTCCACCATCCTTCTTTCTTGCTGCTTGGAATGAGTTTGGGAAGGCTAAAGCTCCAGCAGCAATCTTGAGTCACCAGGTAAACTTGAGGATGGAAGTTACAACTAAGAAGGTGGAAACTGAATTCCTGATGACTGTGGAGTCCTAGACTAAAAGAGAGATAAAATTATATCTTAATTAAACCATTATCATTTGGAGTTTTCTATAGTATAAGTCAAACTTCATTTTAATTGATATTTATAGTAAATAAGATGGCGGGGAAAATAAAAAATATAACAATAATTACAGTCAGTATAAACGGATTGAAGTATCTGATCAAGAGACAGAGAATTATGGAAGAGATATTGATAACAGACACACAACAAAGGACCAAAATATTAAAAGGCAAGGCAAGGGTTCTTATTGTGAGACGCATGGACCCCACCCCGCCCGTCCACTGAGCCACTACATAGAAGTCATGGAGTCCATAAACTGGGAAGGAAAAATTATGCCCTTATTTTCACTCACTTCTAACTATTAATAAAATTTAGCACTCCCAGCATTTATACAGGTAGACAACGAATCACGGAAGTATTACAGTTCCTGTGACTTTGTCACCGATATAAACCATCTATATTTTCACATCATTTTATTACAATATTCCCAAATACATTTTTTCCTATCATGACTTCAAAACTGACAATAGCTATTAGGTTTACTGTTAGAACTTGCTATTTAGTATATTAACTTAAAAGTAAACAAATATTTTAACTATTCTGGTAACTGTATTTCTGGTACCTGTATTTCACAACTAGCTTGCTTTGGGGCTTCCCTGGTGGCTCAGATGGTAAAGAATCTGCCTGCAACACAGGAGACCTGAGTTCGATCCCTGGGTCAGGAAGATCCCCTGGAGAAGGAAATGGCAACCCACTCCATTATTCTCGCCTGGGAAATTGCATGGACAGAGGAGCCTGGTGGGCAATGGTTCATGGGGTCACAAAGAGTCAGACATGGCTGAGCAACTAACACTTTCCCTTTTCAGCTTGCTTATAATTCTAAACACTTAAAATCTTTTGAGGGACTTTCCTGGTGGTCCAGTGGCTAAGACTCCATGCTCCCAATGCAGGGGGCATAGGTTCTAGCCCTGGTCAGGGAACTAGATCCCACACACAGCAACTAAAAGGATCTCACATGCCAAAACTAAAGATCCAAATAAATAAACAAATAAAAATACTTTTTTAAAAAATTTGCAAAGACATTTTGTGGAGTCCTGCCTTGCAAATCCTGCAAGGCCCTGCACCAAAGCCACGGACACAAAGACCAGAAACAAGGTCACCTCTGAAGCTGACTGAGCTCCTATGTCACCGCTGCCAAAAGCCCCCCTGATCATCACCCACAGGCTCCCTGATCCCATCAGCTCAGTTCAGTTCGATCGCTCAGTCGTGTCCGACTCTTTGTGACCCCATGGACTGCAGCATTCCTGGAATTTGCTCTAACTCGTGTCCATTGAGTCAGTGATGCCATCCAACCATCTCATCCTCTGTTGTCCCCTTCTCCTCTTGCCCTCAATCTTTCCCAGCATCAGGGTCTTTTCCAACGAGTTAGCTCTTCAAATCAGGTGGCCAAAGGATTGGAGTTTCAGTTTCAACATCAGTCCTTCCAATGAACAGCCAGGACTGATCTCCTTCAGCACGGACTGGTTGGATTTCCTTGCAGTCCAAGGGACTCTCAAGAGTCTTCTCCAACACCACAGTTCAAAAGCATCAATTATTTGGCGCTCGGCTTTCTTTATAGTCCAACTCTCATATTAATATGTGACTACTGGGAAAACCATAGCCTTGACTAGATGGACCTTCCTTGGCAAAGTAATGTCTCTGCCTTTTAATATGCTATCTAGGTTGGTCATAACTTGCCTTGCAAGGAGTAAGCATCTTTTAATTTCATGGCTGCAATCACCATCTGCAGTGATTTTGGAGCCCCAAAAAATAAAGTCTGTCACTGTTTCCACTGTTTCCCCATCTATTTCCCATGAAGTAATGGGACCAGATGCCATGATCTTCGTTTTCTGAATGTTGAGCTTTAAGCCAATTTTTTTCACTTTCCTCTTTCACTTTCATCAAGAGGCTCTTTAGTTCTTCTTTGCTTTCTCCCATAAGTGTGGCATCATCTGCATATCTGAGGTTATTGATATTTCTCCCGGCAATCTTGATTCCAGCTTGTGCGTCCTCTAGCCCAGCATTTCTCATGATGCACTCTGCATATAAGTTAAATAAGCAGGGTGACAACATACAGTCTTGACGTACTCCTTTTTCAATTTGGAACCAGTCTGTTGTTCCATGTCCAGTTCTAACTGTTGCTTCCTGACCTACATACAGATTTCTCAAGAGGGAGATCAGGTGATCTGTTATTCCCATCTCTTTCAGAACTTGAGCATTACTTTGCTCTCATGTGAGATGAGTGCAATTGTGTGGTAGTTTGAGCATTCTTTGGCATTGCCTTTCTTTGGGATTGGAATGAAAACTGACCTTTTCCAGTCCTGTGGCCACTGCTGAGTTTTCCAAATTTGCTGGCATATTGAGTGCAGCACTTTCACAGCATCATCTTTTAGGATTTGAAAGAGCTCAACTGGAATTCCATCACCTCCACTAGCTTTGTTCATAGTGATGCTTCCTAAGGCCCACTTGACTTCACATTCCAGGATGTCTGGCTCTAGGTGAGTGATCACACCATCGTGATTATCTTGGTCGTGAAGATATTTTCTATATAGTTCTTCTGTGTACTCTTGCCACCTCTTCTTAATATCTTCTGCTTCTGTTAGGTCCATACCATTTCTGTCCTTTATCGAGCCCATTTTTGCATGAAATGTTCCCTAGGTATCTCTAATTTTCTTGAAGAGCTCTCTAGTCTTTCTCATTCTATTGGTTTCCTCTCTTTATTTGCACTGATCACTGAGGAAGGCTTTCTTGTCTCTCCTGACCCCATACTAGGCAAAAATGCCCACCCCAGTACTCACCCTATAGCTCCCTAACCAATCACCTAATGCCAGCCTTCCAGCGAGAATTTCCTTGGTCTTGAGGCTATAAACATTGGCTGCTAATCCATGAAAAGTGTCGACTCTCCCTGGTCCATCAGGAGGTTGGGCTGCTGCATTTGCAGCGCCTTCATTGTCTTTGCTCCTTGCTCTTAATAAGCTGGCTCCCTTCTGAAACACTCTGTGTCAGGAAATTCTTTGCCAGCTTGGGTTTGGGTTGCCACCACAGTTTGTAGGGGAATTCCCTGGATGACTAGTGGTTAAAATACCAGGCTTTCTCTGCCAGCACTGCCATTGCCCGGGTTCAGTGTCCGGTCAGGGAGCTGAGGTCCCGTAAGCTGTGAGACATGATGCAAGAAGGGGGAAAAGAGGTTTACAGACTCACCAGGCTGCCAACGGCATCTATGGCGCAGCAAACCCCGAAAATAAGGAGGGTTTCCAGAATAGTAACCTTAATATCAGGACAAAGGATATAAGGTGTTTTTTCAGTCATGAGAAACAAAAAGGGATATGCAATAAATCAAAAAGATATAATGATCACAAATATGTATCACCAAAAGATGATATAAGATGCTTCAAAAATAAAGCAAAAACTGATAGGAATATATGAAAAGTATATATGGTAAACACATATATAATGAATAGTTGTAGTTAGACCTCTCCCCCAAACTGATAAACCAATTAGACACAAATAAGAAAGGTATAATTTTTTTTTAAGAGCATGATTAATAAGTCCCAAACATCATATAGAACTTTGTGTCCAACAAAACCTAAAATACACAAACTTTCCTGTACCTAAGGGACATTCACAAAAATCAGCTATGTGCTAAATCACAAAGACTGACAATATCAAAAATTTCAACAATAATAAGAGAATACCATGTGTAACTTTATGCCAACACTTTTGAAAATTTAGATGAAATTAACAAAAGCTTTAAAAAAAACACACAGTTTACTAAAACTGACTCAAGAAGCAATAGAAAACACAGATAGCTCTATAATATTTAAAGAAATTCAATTGATGGTTTAATTTTTTTTCTTAAAAGAAAACATGAGGCTCAGTATGGTTTTACAGGAAAATTCTTCCCAAAAGTCAAATAATACTTTATTCCAACTTTTTAGAAACTCCTTCAGAGGCTAGAGTTTTTAGTGGATAATGAACAATTAATTATAAAATGTATAGAGAAGAGCAAAGGTCCAAGTGGTGGGGGTGTGGAGGAAGGTGAGTGTATTTTGACTCCAGAAATCTGCTGCTGCTGCTGCTAAGTCACTTCAGTCGTGTCCGACTCTGTGCAACCCCATAGACAGCAGCCCACCAGGCTTCTCCATCCTTGGGATTCTCTAGGCAAGAATACTGGAGTGGGTTGCCATTTCCTTCTCCAGAAATGAACCTTTATCATAAAGTTATACTAAAGACAGGTATGATGGAAACTTGCCTGGTGGTCCAGTGGAGAAGACTCCACACTCCCAATGCAGGGGGCCTGGGTTTGATCCCTGATTGAGGAACTAGATCCCACATGCTACAGTTAAGAGCTCGACTGCCTCAGCTAAAGGATCCTGTACGCCGCAACGGAAATGGGAGATCCTGCAGCTGAGACCCAGTGCAGACAAACACATACAAAGACAGGTGTGGTATAGAGTCGGAGGGGAAAATTCACTAGTGGAACATAACAGAGAGTCCCAAACCTTTCCTACTCACATATAGAATTGAAATTTGACATGGTTGTCTTTGTGGCTTTTTGGGGAAAGGATGTGCTTAGTCACTCAGTCGTGTCTGACTCTTTGTGCCCCCATGGACTGTAGCCTGCCAGGCTCCTCTGTCCATGGGGATTCTCCAGGCAAGAATCTGGGGTGGGCTGCCGCGCCCTCCTCCAGGGGATCTGCCCAACCTAGGGATCAAATCCAGGTCTCCCACACTGCAGGCGGATTCTTTACTATCTGAGCCACCAGGGAAGCCCAAGAGTACTGGAGTGGGTAGCCCATCCCTTCTGCAGCGGATCTTCCCAACCCAGGAATCAAACCTGGAGTATTCAATTAGTGGTACTGGCATCACTGAGTAACCATATGGCAAATAGTTAGATTGGACCTCTACCTCACAACAGAACTAATAACGATTTTAATTCCCGATGAATGAAAGACTTGAAAGTGAAAAGTAACACTTTATAACTTTTCAGAAAATATCCTAATACACATCCCTTTACGGGTACATGTGAGAATGTCTCGGTTTACCTAGGGGTGAGATCAATGAATCTCAAGGTTAAACTCACACATAATTTCATTAAGTCCTCCTAGATTGCTCTCCAGAATTATCAGTAGTTTGAAATTCCAGCAGCAGTACCAGAGAGGTCCAGTCTCACCTTATCTTTACCAATTCTTCTCCTTCTACTACTTTACTCTTTCTTTGTGCCATTTTGATGGATGTAAAGTAACATCCCGTTATGTCAGTTTCATTTTGTGACTCTAAGAAGGTTAGAGTCATGTGCATTTCCCTTTCTGTAAATTGCCTAGTCATAATCTTTGTCCATCTTTCCACAGAATTTCCCGTCTTTTTCTTGTTAAATTGCTATGATTTTGTCACACAGTCACTGTGTTATTCATTTGTTACCATCTAGCCATGGAAAGGCAATGGCACCCTACTCCAGTACTCTTGCCTGGAAAATCCCATGGGCGGAGGAGCCTGGTAGGCTGCAGTCCATGGGGTCGCTACGAGTCAGACACGACTGAGTGACTTCACTTTCACTTTTCACTTTCATGCATTGGAGAAGGAACTGGCAACCCACTCCAGTGTTTGTGTCTTGCCTGGAGATCCCAGGGACGGGGAAGCCTGGTGCCATCTATGGGGTGGCACAGAGTCTGACAGGACTGAAGCAATTTAGCAACGTAGTAGCAGCCATGGAAAAGATAGTTCTTTCCCTCCTTTTTTCTTTTTTTTCTTTCCCAGTTTTTTAACCTTCTGATAGCCTTGTCTATGAAATTAACTGAAAAAACTCTTCAATTTCTTAAAAAAGATTTGCTTAATTATTTCTGGCTGTGCTTTAAAAAAAGTTAAATAAATAAATCTTTTTAAAAAATTTAGGAGTTTTGTTCAATTAGAAGGCTTTTGGCTGTGCTGGGCTTCCCTTGTGGCTCAGATGGTAAAGCGTCTGCCCACAGTGCGGGAGACCCCGGTTCGATCCCTGCATCGGGAAGATCCCCTGGAGAAGGAAATGGCAACCCATTTCAGTATTCTTGCCTGGAAAATTCCATGGATGGAGGAGCTGGGTCTTTGCTGTTGCTCACAGGCCTTCTCTAATCGCGGTGAGCAGGGGCTTCCCATTGCAGCGGCCGCTCTTGCTGTGGAGCTCAGGCTCTCGGCATGCAGGCTCAGTGGCTATGGTGTGCTGGCTTCCTTGCCCTGCCGCACGTGCAATCTTCCCGGACCAGGGATCAATCTGCACCTCCTGCACTGGCAGGCAGATCCTTACCCTCTGGACCACAGGGAAGCCCCCAGTTAATTTGTACAATGAGGAGACTGAAGCTTCAATATTTTGGCCACCTGATGAGAAGAGCCGACTCATTAGAAAACCCTGATGCCGGGAAAGATTGAAGGCAGGAGGAGAAGGGGACAACAGAAGATGAGATGGTTGGATGGCATCACCGACTCAATGGACATGAGTTTGAGTAAACTCCAGGAGTTGGTGATAGACAGGGAAGCCTGGTGTGCTGCAGTCCACGGGGTCGCAAAGAGTCGGACACGACTGAGTGACTGAACTGAACTGAACTGAAATCTTAGAAATTTATAGATTTCTTTTCACCCCCATTTCTTCTGTAAAATTGTTCAGGTCTTCTGCATACTATCTTACTATCCTGAAACATTCATCTTTTTCTTACTGATTTTAGGGATCCTTGGTAAATTATGGATCCTAATCCCTCTAAGGGTGCTAATTCCCTAACATTTCTTAAGGTGTTGAGTATAGGCTGAGCCCAGGGTATGCTTAAGCTTGGCAGCCAGGACCTCTCCACTAAAGCTGGAGGTGACCTCCGGGTGGCTAAGGTATAGGGGAAGCACTGCCAGCATTTGCTGTACCCCCTTATTAGTTTCCGAGGGCCACCATAGCAAAGTACCAGAAACTGGGCGGCTTAAAACAAGGGAAACGCAACCCTTCACACTTCTGGGGGCTAGAAGTCCAAACTCAAGGTGTCAGCAGTGTTGGTTCCTTTGAGGGCTAGGAGGAAGAATCTGTTCCATGCCTCTCTCCCGCCTTCTGGTGATGCCCAGCAATCCCTGGCTTGTACGAGCATTACTCCAATCTCTGTCTCCATCTATACATAGTATTCTCCATGTATCTCTGTACCTTCACATGATCAGCTTCTTATAAGAAGACCAGTCCTTTTAGAACTTCCCTAAAATGGTCCACTGATTTAAGAATACACCTATGTCAATGCAGGGGACACAGGTTCAATTCCTGGTCCAGGAAGACTCCACCTGCCGCAGAGCAACTAAGCCCCTGCATCGCAACTGCTGAGCCTGCGCTCTGGAGCCCGTGATCTGCAGCAAGAGCAAGAGCAGTGAGAAGCCTCACACCACAGCTAGAGGAGTGGCCCCGCTGTCCACAACCAGAGAGAGCTTGCTCGCAGTGACAAAGACCCAGCGCAGCCAAAATAAATAAATAAACACAATCTGAAAAGAAGAATGCCAGTCATTTTGGATTAGGAGTCCACCCTACTCTGGCACGGCCTTGTTGTTTAGGCGCTCAGTTGTGTCCGACTCTTTGAGACCCCATGGACTGCAGCACGCCAGGCCTCCCTGTCCATCACCAACTCCCAGAGTTTACCCAAACTCATGTCCACTGAGTCGTGATGCCGTCCAACCATCTCATCCTCTGTCATCCCCCTCTCCTCCTGCCCTCAATCTTTCCCAGCATCAGGGTCTTTTCAAATGAGTCGGCTCTTCACATCAGGTGACCAAAGTAGTGGAGTTTCAGCTTTAGCATCAGTCCTTCCAGTGAATATTCAGGACGGATTTCCTTTAGGATGCACTGGTTGGATCTCCTTGCAGTCCAAGGGACTCTCAAGCGTCTTCTCCAACATCACAGTTCAAAAGTATCAATTCTTTGGTGCTCAGCTTTCTTTATGGTCCAGCTCTCATATCCATACATGACTACTGGAAAAACCACAGCTTTGACTAGACGGACCTTTGTTGGCAAAGTAATATCTTTACTTTTTAATATGCTGTCTAGGTTGTTCATAGCTTTTTTTCCAAGTACAGTGGTTAGGACTCAACATTTTCACTGCCAGGGCCCTGGGTTCGATCTCTGGTTGAGGAGCAAAGATCCTGCAACCTACGTGGCACAGTCAAAAACATATATTGCTGATCTAGAACTTAACTCTAAGCAAATTTCCAGTCCTACTCTCCCCTTCTATCTAGTTGATCATCCCAAGCCCCTTCTATAAGGAATTCTAGAACCGCTGTTGACTCTCAAGCTCCACACAACTGGGTATGCAATGGTCACGGTCTCCGTTTATGACCATGGGTAGGTAATGAGCTTTGGAGGCTCCAAGAGCCATAAGTAGCCTGGAGGTCATCCATGTTCTTTTGGAACTGTGGAGCCTAGGAGTCCAGCCCCTGGCCTGGGTAGGGCCAAAAAGCTGAGCTGGGGTGAGTTAAGACAGGGCAGGGGACAGGAACAGGACTGAGGTCTCTGACAGGCCTGGCAGGCCAGCAGGGCCCATAACTCTTTTTCCCAATTGGGATTCTACTTGGCCACCAAAGGCTTTAGAATTACTCTCGCATCAAGTGGGCACACATGGTCTCAGAACAGCTTTGCTTTCTTCCCTCCAGCCTTGAGGGCAGGGCCTTGGGGCGCCTGGGCTTCACAGGGATAGAGGGGGCACGGGAGCCCATCTGCTCTTTCGTCTGGGCCAGCCCTGCCTCAGATGTAGAAGGCACTCTAGATGCAAAGCTGGATGTGTGGAAGGGGGGTGGGGATCAGAAGAAGGGGAGGGAGCAGAGGGGAAGAGGAATCTCTGTGGCTGGGGGTCCTGTGTTTTCATGGGGCTGAGCACCCCAGGCCCAGGACGCAGAGATGCTGGGCCACAGAACCAGAGATGTCAGCAGGCAGAGCGTGAAGCTGCTGCCTCATTTCCCCCCTCCCCTCCCCTTTCCTTTTCCTTTTCCCCACAGCACCCATCTAAGCTGAAAGAAGACGCAGATTCACTCCTGTCTGCTGGGGGTCTGGGGACACGTGGATGTCTCTGGATGCCCCAGCTGCATTCTGCCCCTCCTGTGTCATCCTGATCAAATCACTTAAGGATAGAAACCCAGTTTGCACGGGTGTTCACATCATGACCTCATGGGGTCCTCCAGCCATGCTCACCGTAACACATTATATCTCATTCAATCCTCATTACAACTCTACAAGCTTCTGTTAGTGCACCCAGTTTACAGAGGAGAAAACTGAGACTTAGAGAGATGGCGTTAACTTCTCAAGGTCATACAGCTGATTAATGGCAGAGCTGGAATTCAACTCAGCTCCAGAGTGTGAGCTCTGCTATAACCCCAGAATGGAGGAAAGAGATGATCACTATCCTCACAGTACAGATAGGGAAACTGATTCAGAGAGATCAAGTCACTGCCAGTGGTTGTACAAAAGGGAAGTGGTGGAGCCTGGATGCAAACTCACTTCTTTTACCAGCAGCCCAATGTCTCTTTTGCCAACAACAACAACAAAGTGAGGCATCCTAAGTAGAGGAGCTCAGAGATGCTCTCCAGCTGAGATCTTTTTGCATTCTGGGTTGAGACAAAGAGGAATTGGAAGGAGGATGAACGTAAATAAAGGAGCAACTTGGCCTTATGGCTGCGCCTCACACTCCCTGACTCAGGAAGCCAGTGGGGCTGCCCCAGCCCTGCCCTTTCAGTCTCACCACACCCCTCATTGAAGGAGTCATTCAACAAACAGGGAGGTCAACACTTGGAGCTTGGATTTCCCAGACCACAAACTGACCACTCCAGGGCCTCTTCCCTGAAGCCAGAATGCCCACAGTCACGTCCTACACAGTGGCACCCGTCCCCTGACCCTCTGACTCATCAGTGCGTGCCAGCAGTGGGAGTGGTCCCCAAGGGAGCGTATAAAGCGCCCGCGGACCCTGGGCATCCACGCTGGGACGAGCACACACGTACACCCTCGGTCCCCAGCCCTCTCCCTCACCCGCCCAGCACCCCCAGGGGCGCGCACCTGGCCGCCTCCCGGCAAGGACACACCCCGGAGGGAGGAGCTGCCGTCGCGGTGGGGCCCAGCCCACACCGGCTGCGAGCTCGCTTTCCGCTTCTCCACCGGCCCCGGGGGATCGACATGGCCCAGGAGCGTCCCAGCCTCGCCCTGGAGCCCCAGCACGTCCAGCGGTTGCTGCTGTCCTGCCAAGAGGCCAAGAAGTCCGCCTACTGCCCCTACAGCCGCTTCCCCGTGGGGGCCGCTCTCCTCACCGGGGACGGCAGGATCTTCTCCGGTAAGGGCTGCGCCTGGGGGTCCCCTTCGCGGCAGCCTGGGCGGGAGGTCAGAGGAGGACGCGGACGGGCGACAGGGGTGCTCAGTCTCCCCCCTCCGCTGGGCAAGGCCGCCACACCCCCCGGCCCTGCCTGCTGTTCCAGACAGCCGGGATGAATATACTGCTCAAGCCCCATGGCTTTCCATTCCTGGGGGGCCTGGGAAGCGGAGGCGAGATGGGGAAGGAAGCAGGGAAGGGGAGACCACAAATGCAGAGCCTCGGGCAGCTCCCGCTGGAGCCGGGAGGGAGAGGGTTAACACTTCCTGAGCCCCTCCTCTGTGTCTGGCACCCCGCAAAGACTTCAAGGCTACATCAGCAAGTCCTCACCACCCCACCCCCCACTCATCAACCGAGGAGTTATGCTCATTTTTTGTAGTGAAGAAACTGAGGTCCAGAGAGGTGACATGGTTTGCTCGAGGTCTCACAGGTTTCGGTGACCAGGGCTAAGGGCGCCCCAAACCCTGCTTTTTTCCTGTCACCCACCACCCAGGGGGCTGGCTGGGCGTGAGGTCGAGGAATCCAGGGCTGACTCCTTAGTTGAGTGCGGGCCTTGCAGAAAAGGAGCCAGGTGGGGTTCGGGTGGCCAGTATTGAATGCCTGCCTGGGGAGAGAGAGACAGGTATCTGAGCAGGCACTAATCTGTTCCTAAGCGACTTTTCTTTGGTTTGCTGGCTTCATAGAAAAACTCACTTGAACAATAATTCAGACTTGTTTTTGCTAAGCTTAGGGACATCCCCTTTAATGACAGTGGGGAACAGGGCGTGGAGGTGGCCGGTAAGCAGAACCACCAACTGCCCCTCCTGCCCGCCCGCTTTCCCACCGCTGCCCCACACAGCTGAGGACTGGTCCAGACAATAGATGGCGAATCCCCAGCCCTGCCGCCCAGACCCCCCTTCCACCTGGCGGTAGCCATCTGAAGGACCAGAGGCTCCCATGTGTAATCTCATTGGTAGCCCACACCCACCCCAAGCACCCCCGGGATCAAATGTGAGCCCCCTGCCCCCACCGCTGTTCAGCTGGGAGCCTGGCTGGAGACCCACACCTCCCCCTCCATGGTGGCCCTTCTGGGCTGTCCCTGATGTTCATCTCATCCCTTCCCTTTTGAGATTGGAACTTAGAGTTTCCCTGACTCCCAAGTTTGCTTTCCTGTGGGGGATCCAAAAGTCTCTTGAGTATCATGTGGAAATTCAGGCCTGGCCCAGTGGCTCAGATGAGCATTAAACATTAACTGCTACCTCAAACAACACTGCAACCCACAGGCTCAGGGCCTTGAACATGCAATCCGCTATTGATTCCCCCAGCACCTCCATATCCCCTCTGGATGGTGTACAGAGAGGGGCCCTCCCCATCCTTGCATTGATCTATTCATTCAACACATGTTTGCCAAGCACCAATTATGTGCTAGGTAACGTTTCAGGTGCTGGAGATGCCGCTGGGAGCAGAAATGACGGTCCCTGCCCCCACAGAGGTCTCCACTCCTCTTATACAGGCCATGGCTCCAAGTGGGAGACTCAGCCTATGACTGTAGGCGAGAACAGATGAAGTGAGCAGAGGTGTGACCTGTTTAAATGGCAGGGAAGGAGCTGACGTCACCAGGAAAAGGGTCGTGTGGTGGGCATTCGTGGAGGCCTTATGGGACGGGGTACAGGCCCTGGAGGAGTTAGTCTCCTGAGCTTGCATCCTGGCACTGCTGTTTCTTGGCTGTGTGTGACCCCAGGCTAGCCCTCCTGAGTCTCGGCTCACACATCTGTAAACGGAGGATCACAGGGCCTTCCTTTCAGGACGGCTGTGAGCAGAGCTGGTGTTCCTGGCCCAGCGGTCCTCCCTGATGGGTGGCGCCCCTGCTCAGCACACGGCTTCTGGCCCACGATAGGGCTGTCACCCCTGGTGACTGCTTCCACTACCGCCACCATTAACGGCATGGTGATGATGGTTTAGAGGCAGATTGTGGAGGACTTTGGAAGGCCAAGTGGAGACACTGAGATCTGGTGAGGTAGAAAGTAGGGAGCCAAGAAAAGTAACATGAAAGTGGGGTTTGAGGACAGTGTGTCTGAGAGGTACTCAAGGAGGACGGGGCAGAGGAAAGAGTGTCAAGGGGGTGATGTATGTCTTGCTTGCTGACTGCATGTTGCCTGGCCTGTAGTTCAGGTTTCGTTGAATGTATGAGAGAGAGGTTTTCGCTAGGTCACTGGCAAGTGGGGTGAAGAGGAAGGAATTATCTGGGAGGGTTGTACGGGGCACATGGACTGGACCTAGGGTGGGCCATATGAGAATAAAAGGAAAGAATATCATTCTTTCCAGCCAGGGAGACCAGGGGAAGGATGAGACAGAGTTGGATGGTGCTGGGGACATCATGGGACCAACAGTCATATTAATAACTACAATGGATTAAGCCTTCTCTAAGCACTTCCAAGGGGCTTCCCTGGTGGCTTAGGGGTAAAGAATCTGCCTGCCAGTGCAAGAGATGCAGGAGAATGGGTTCTATCCCTGAGTCAGGAAGATCCCTAGAGGAGGAAATGGCAACCTACTCCAGTATTCTTGCCTGGGAAATCCCACGGACAGAGGAGCCTGGTGGGCTGCAGTCCATGGGGTCGCAAAGAGTCAGACCCAACTGAGTGACCAAGCACACACACACACTCACACACAAACACTTCTGTGAAAGATCTTTTGCAATTTCATAGCCACCACCCGAGAGGAGACAGTGACTGTCACATGCATTAGAGCACTTTGAGTTGCAAATGCCGGAAACCAACCAGAACCACAATGGGCAAAAGTAGATCCTGCCTCAGGGACAGCTGGATCCAGGAACTCAAACGCCACCATGCTCTTCTTTATCCTGGATGCTGGTTCCTTTCTCTTATCTAAAGGTGGGCCTTCTCCAGGCATCAGGGAACATGAGCTCAGGCATCCCTAGTTTATATTCTTCCAGTCTGAAAAGCAGAGAGGGAAGAATTCTTTCCCACTAGCTCAAGATGGAAAATTCCAGGGAAGGGCTCTGATTGGTCCCTCTCCTGTCACATGCACATCCCTGGGCCAATCACTGTGGTCACAGTGGGATAGTATGATGGGGCCAGCTGATTGATACACACATTCCTCCTTGATGCAGAGAGAGTGATCTGTTACTACAAGAAGGAGTGTGGCGGTAACAAGCGGACCTAACCAAGAGCCAAATGCACATTTACAAATGGGATAACTGAGGATCAGTTTTATCTGTTTCCAAATTCCTTACTCCTTCTGCTGCCCCTCACTGCAGCATGGATGTGCAGAAGGGAGCAGAGAGAATTGTGCTGAGGAGAGGGGACTGATGGAGGGCATTCACCAGAACCCCTGGGTCTCCTTACTTAGAAGGAAAGGGAGAGCAGATGGCAGGAAGGCCGGGCTTGGAGAGGAGAGGACCTTGAACAACAAGAGGAAACCTGGTAGGGCATCAGGGGGTGAATCAGAGATGATTAGGACACAGACGCTGAAGCTCCAATACTTTGGCCACCTGATGCGAAGAGCTGACTCTTTGGAAAAGACCCTGATGCTGGGAAAGACTGAAGGCAGGAGGAGAAGGGGATGACAGAGGATGAGATGGTTGGATGGCATCACTTACTCACTGGACATGGGTTTTGTTTTGTTTTTTTACATGTATATAGTCAAATTTTAATTTTTAAAAAAGGGGGTAAAAAGCAAGGAAGGGTAAAAACCAATCAAGTTACGTTTTCTCAGTTTGCTGATAGTTGGCACTCACACAAAGGCAGACTCCCCTGGTATCAACATTTCACACTAGAGTGGTACATTTGCTACGATCAATGAGTGTATGCACATTGTAATCACACAAACTTCATAGTTTACACTAAGCTTCACTGGGTTCAATGAGTTTCAGAGGAAAGAATAAGAAACAAAAGAAGCAAATGCCAGCTGAGTAAAAAGAGTTTACTAAGTAGACTCTTCTTATTGTCTTAGGAAGTACAATTGTTTTTCAGTATCCCCCTGGGATTGATTCCAGAATCCCGCAAGGATACCAAAATCCAAGGTTGCTCAGGCCCCTCGTATAAAATGATACAGTATTTGCATATAATCTATGCACATCCTCTCATACTTTGTCATTTCTAGATTACTTATAGTACCTGCTGCTGCTGCTAAGTCACTTCAGTTGTGTCCGACTCTGTGTGACCCCACAGACGGAAGCCCACCCCTATCCCTGGGATTCTCCAGGCAAGAACACTGGAGTGGGTGGACATGGGTTTGAGCAAGCTCTGGGAGTTGGTGGTGGACAGGGAAGCCCAGTGTGCTGCCGTGCGTGGCGTCACGGAGAGTCAGACAGGACTGAGCCACTGAACTGAGAAGACAGGGCACAGCTGAACTCAGACGCTGTGAGTTTATAGCTCAGAGCGGGATGGGTTGGCCCAGTTCTGTGACTTTCTCCAGCCTCACAAAAGACTAGCCCTCCGTGGAGTTACCACCCTCAGGGGCAGCCAGTGTCTCGGCCAACTCGAAAGCCAGTCTGATAGCCTTGCCGTCACAACCTCGTCATTATGGCTTTATTTCCTCTGTTACCCCTGACCCCGGCCAGGGCCTTGTGCCCCTTGCAGCTGGGCCACCAGGATGGTAATTAATAACTCCAACAATTACCTGCTGTCGTTGCCATGGGGAGAGGAGAGGAGGAGGTGCTCGTTGGGGAGAGATTGCTGCTGGGAGACTGGGGCAGCGGGGACCCCAAGAAGAGTTAGGATGGGACACAAGGGGTTGGGGGTGGGGCCACCTAGGGCCTCCCAGGAGTTAGTGCTCAGCCATCGTTTGTGGCTGGCCAGGTGGGAGGGGCTGGGGGAGACTCACAGAGGACCACCCTGCAGGCGCCACCCAACGGATGGGGGACTTCCTCTTCTTCAGCTCAAGCTCTTGGAATGATGGTCTGCCCCTCCCTTTCCTCCTCTCTTAGAGCGATTGTAGCACTCTGTATGTTTGGTTGCTATGGATGGAGCGGGGGAGGTCAAGGAGTCACTTTACTGGGTCAGCTGTAATTAATTGGGGAGGGGAAAAACCATATTTAAGAAGAAGAAAAAACTTAAGGACATTCTGGTTAACTGCTGAATGCAGATTGTCTTGACTTAACCTTTAAACCCGATCCTTCATCTGTCTTGTCCCATCCAGTCCCTGCCCTCTGGATTCCCTCCTGGGGCTCCCTTTCTCCCTCAGGACCACTCTTTATGCTTTATACAGCCGTGTTCCGCAGGCCTCTGGGTTCCCTAACCAGCTTTCTCTCCGTATAGCCCTGCCCACCCGTTCCTATCCCAGCCTCATCCAGTGGTCCTCTCCACTGTCACTCAAAAGCAGCTTATCACAAAGACAGGCTTTGCTAACACCCCTCAGCTCTCTGGTTGAGTTAGGATAGAATTCATTAGTGAAACCGCCGCGTTGCATTTGCAGTGGGCAGGGAGGCGGGAACATGGAGAGGGGGCAGTGTTCAAACATGTGGCTGTGACATTTGTCTAGTGCAGTGGTTCTCACGCGTGGCCCAGACCCACACCTGGGAATTTGGTAGAATTTTCCGTTCATGGGCTCTGATCCAGAACTGCTAAAGCAGAAACTCAAGGGGTGGGGCTCAGAAATCTTGTTGTTTTTTTTATTTAAAAAAAAAAAGTTTATTTGTTTGGCTGTGCAGGGTCTTAGTTGCAGCTCGTGGAATCTTTGCTCTTCCTCCCGACATGTGGGATCTAGTTCCCTGACCAGGGATTGAACCCGGGTCCCTGCACTGGGAGCAGAGTCTTAGCTGCCTGACCGCCAGGGAAGCCCCTCAGGAATCTTTTAAGAAGCCCTCCAGGAGATGCCCACTTGCTTGAATGTGGGAAGCCCTGCTCTAATCTGAAGATCCCTCAGAGGCAGAGCGGATGCAGACAGGGGGGACAGTGCTCGCTTCTCTGGGGGCTGGTCCCAGTCACCTCCTTGTGAATTCCTTTCCCTGCTGTTGTCTTGATGATATCCAACCCCAGCTCTACCTTAAGTACCAAGGTACCTTAAGTACCAAAACACCTCAGAACACAGCCTCACTGAAATGCCACAAGGAAAAAGAACACTCTCTGTGTCTGTCAGGCCAGGACATGAATTGGCTTCCTGCCCCTAGTCTCAGCTTTTACCTTCTGTAAAATGGGGTTATAATAGCATTTGCCCTGCAGAACTGTTAACAATTCCATGGAGTGCCTGGCAGATAAAGTGAAAGTGAAAGTCGCTCAGTCATGTCCGACTCTTTGCGACCCCGTGGACTATACAGTCCATGGAATTCTCCAGGCCAGAATACTGGAGTGGGCAGCCTGTCCCTTCTCCAGGGGATCTTCCCAACCCAGGGATCCAACCCAGGTCTCCCTCATTGCAGGCGGATTCTTCACCAGCTGAGCCACCAGGGAAGCCCAAAGGAAAGCAATAAAAGAAAAGATTAAAAGAAAGCAATTAGTAGTAATAGCGCTATCTTCATAGTATTATTTTTGGTACAATCTTTTCGAAGTATGGATCCCTAACTTGGCGCCATCCCAGGTCGTCTTTCCTGTATGTTTGAGTCAGTGAGGCGAACACCAGGAATGGAGTTGGTTTGCCTGGATAGATGATGTTTTTGTTCTTTGGGCTCAGGGAAGCAAAACAAAATTGTCTGGCCTTTCAGGATTACAGTTCACAGCCAAGGATTTCCTTCCTCCCTTCCTCCTCTTTCTGTTTTTTAAAGCAAGACTGGGAAATTACACTTGAACTTGCTAGAGGCCTCAAATACACTTATTCCTTTGGACCTCAGAGACTTAGCATCAAAGTGCAAAAATCCAGTCCTTTGATCGTAAGTAACTGAGCATCCCTGTTTTAGGCTCTGGGCCCAGTGACTGTTCCAGGCCCTGATCGTACTGTAATGCACTATACAGACCAAGTCCCTGCCCTCAAGAATTTATACTTGGGGAGTAATGGGGAAATTAGACAATAGAGACATTCCAGGAAAGTGTTAAGTGTTAAAGCAGGAGAAATGGATTGAGAGAGCTGGAGGTGGTAGAGGGAGGAAGCAGTTCTAGATAGAGTAATCAGGGAAGGCTTCTCTGAGGAGGTGACATTTAAGCAGAGACCTAGGAAGGGTGAGCCATGTGCTTAGAGAGGGGAAGAGAGTCCCAGGCAGTTGGAACAGCCAGTGCAAAGGCCCTGTAGCAGGCGTGTACTTGGGAAACAGCTGGCAAGCAAAAGGAGATGAAGTCCAAGAGGTAGGCAGGTTGGCACCAGATAACGAGGGACTTTTGTAATTGTGGAAAGGATTTCAAAGTGACCTGAAGGGCAGAGACAGGGTAACTGTCACACCTTGAGTAGAAGCAGCAGAAACTCAGTCCCACCACCACCAAAGCCTTGACGTTCATGCAATTAGGAATAGCAGCTCCAGCCGCTGGACATTTACTCTGTGCCACACCTTGTGTTCACTGCTTTACCTGCGTGAACTCAACTCATTCCCACTAGAGGCCTGAGAGGGAGGTGCAGTCGTTTTCGTTTTACAAACTGAAAATGAGACATTCAAGGAGGTTCAGTCCCTTTCCCAAATTCTCAGAGCCAGAGGGCAAAGGGTCCCCAGGCAGAACAGAACCCACGGACTCTTTCTACAAAATCCTATTTGAACAGTAGGGTATGTGAGCTCGCTCCCTTCTAAACCACTCTCTCCATCTCCTTAACTGGATTGTTGACAGTTTCACACACAGCGAAGGAAGAGCTCTCTGTAAGAGGTCATTCTGAACTTCAAAAGCAGACACAGGCAATTGTCTTCAGAGTCTGGACCTCCGGCAGTCTGACAATTTGCTTTAAGAGTACCTCAGCAAAACCCAAGATTTATGTGAATCACGTCTAATGGGAAGAGTGTTCCTGAGTCAGGGACGAGGCAAGGGCTGGGAAGGTTGCTAGACCGAAGTGGAGTGGGGAGCAATTCTGCCTCTGGAACAGCAAACGTCAGACTCAAGGGAGCCAGCTCTCGTCCCGGCCTGACAGACACAAGGAGTGGTTCTTTTTCTTTGTGGCATTTCAGTGAGGCTGTGTTTTAAGGTGAGTTGGTGCTTAAACAAGGTCACAGGTCACAAAGGTGGGAGGGACGGGCAGGTGCGAGCAGGCAAGGATATGTTTAAAGGAAGTCATTTCCAGCAGGCATCAGAAACCTGGCTGGGGAGAGACTAGGTAGGGAGCAAGAAAGACTCGGTCATTTATTCACTGACCTAGCAGAGCGGCTGAGCATTCAGGCCCCCGCTTTCCAGGCTGCAGTAACTCACATGTGAATATGAACATGTGCTTTGCCAAAGCAGGCAGTCCATAAATATCAACCGCTCCTTTCAGGGTTACAACTCCCTGACTGCTCGCTGTCCTGTATCCCAACTGTATTAATTGATTTCTGCGGGGTTGCAAGTGATACAAAGGCATGTAAACTGTTTTAGGCAAAAGGAGGGTACGTTGGTTCCTATAACTAAATGGTGGCAGAGCCGGAGTGTTTCTGTACTTCAGGGGCAACCAGTAGCAGAAGGCCAGACTCTTTTGCCACCATCTCTCATCTGAGTTGATTCTCATTTCACTGTCTCCTATTGGCCTCCTCTGTAAACAACAGAAACTAGGCCGCCAACAGGACCCAGGCCCAACTCACAATGTTAGAGAACAACTGAAATTCCCTCACAGAGGGATAGCTGATTGGCCCAGGGTAGGTCAGGTGCTCAGCTCTGATTGGCCCAGGGTAGGTGCTCAGCTCTGATTGGCCCAGTGTGGGTCAATTGCTCTGCTCTGATTGATCCAATGTGGGTCAGGTTTCATCCAACACTTGCACTTACATCCCATGGGCTAAACCTATAGGACTCTACGAAGCTTCCAGGGAGGCTGGGAAAGCAGTTTCGACATAGGTAAGGATGTGCCCAACTAAACTCCAGTGGAATTTTTTTTTTTTTGGCCGCACTTCCTGGCCTGTGGGATCTTAGTTTCCCAACCAGGGATCGAACCCATCCCCCTGCATTGGAAGTGCCGAATCTTAGCCACAGGACTGCCAGAGAGAAATCCCTAAACTTCAGTGGGTTCTACTGGGAGTGTGAACACTGAGAACAATTAAGTCTTTGCCATAAAACCCCCTGTGGCCTGTGAGTATCTGTGTACTTCTTTCTTCACACACATTGGACCCACTTACAACTTCCTGAGGGTGACAACCCAAAGTTCACCCAGCCGCTGCATCCAGCCCAGCAGCAGGATCCCCTGGTGGTGCACAGTCCTGCGTCTCAGGTTGAGATGTTTTCCCTGATAATCCAGGGGCCTGAAAACTAAGAAGTGGTCATCTGCCCCTCACTTCATACCAGCTCAGGCACCACATGATATGGAGTAGGAAAGACTAACCGTCATCAAATCTCCCATTAGGCAAATGGAACACCTGTGGACCCCCAGTCCGTGCAGTTACCAAGTCTGTGGGGCAAGAAGTGTGAAGACTGGTGCACTGGAGTACACCTTGGCTCCCTTTTCCGTCCTGGGGGTAACTCCCTTGTCCACTGAGGCTGCTGGTTTTGCCCTCTGGGAGCTTCTTCCTTGACCATTTATCATCCTCGGCCATACAGCCAAAGCGGGTGTCCAAGAGAATGCCCTCCTGGAGGGCACACAGCTCTCTCAGCTTACTTCTGATGGTAGGGTTTGGGGGGCCCTGGATTTCTCTAGGGATTGAACAATCGTAGGCTTTTATAGGCCAGACCTTTGGCTTCACTGGCTATTCAATTCTGTCACACTCAAAGAATCCTTTCTGTGCAATAGTTCTTCAGCCTGCCAACTCCTCTGTTTTATTAACTGGTTTCCCTGCCCAGCCCTACCCTGCTGCCTCATTTGAACGGTGGCTACCTTGAAGCACCTAAAACAATGGCTAGGTGGAAACGACAGCCTTAATCAGATCTTTGCCACAGGGCTGTCTCACGTTGCCAGGTAGAAAAATCCTCTGAGTCAGTAATATAGTTTGCCTTCCAGTTTATGACAGGATGGGGCTTTATCAAATAATCTGCCAGGAGTATCAAGGGCCATGAGCTTTCCTTCTTGCCATATGTTTGTTTTCTTTCACGTTGGTTTAGTTGCTAAGTCGTGTCCGACTCTCATGACCCCATGGACTGTAGCCTGGCAGGCTCCTCTGTCCATGGGATGCTCCAGAGAAGAATACTGGAGTAGGTCACCATTTCCTTCTCCAGGGGATCTTCCCAACCCAGGGATCAAACCCTGGCCTTCTGCATTACAGAAAGATTCTTTACCAACTGAGCTACAAGGGAAGTCCCATTCCCTACTGCTAAGCCAAGGCCACTTAGTTTTGGTTTTGTTCTTTTTGTCAAAGCTACGTTTTATTTTTACTGCAAATTTCTGTTTTAGTTGGATATAGGTTAAGTTACTATAACCAAAAGATCCCAAAATGCAGAGACTCGAATTCTTTTTCTCTCCCATAATGATTCAGAGTAGGCAGCCGGTCCAGGGCAAGTTAGGGCTTCCCAGGTGGCACTAGTAGTAAAGAACCCGCCACCCAGTGCAGGAGACATAAGAGACATGGGTTCGATCCCTAGGTCCGGATGGTCCCCCTGGAAGAAGGCATGGCAACCCACTCCAGTATTCTTGCCTGAAGAATCCCCATGGACAGAGGAGCCTGGCAGGCTACAGTCCATGGGGTCGCAAAGGGTCGGACACGACTGAAGCCACTGGGCACACACACACCAGGGCAAGCAGGCAACTCAACCCTGCTCCAGGAGTTGACCAGGTTTCCAAGTTCCTTCTGTTCTGTTGCCGTTCCATCCTCATGAGCATAAGCGCATGGTCAAAGCTGTCCGACCCCACCCCAGTCTCTGCAGGAGAGAAGAGAGGACGAGGCAAGCAGTCTCTTTACAAAAGATGTGATCCAGGAGTTTCCCACCTCACTTTGTGCCACATCCTATTGGGTGAAATGCTGCAAGGGAGGCTGGGAAATGTAGTCTCTGAGCGGCCATGGGGTCAGCCATATTGGAATGGGAATCACCTGTATTACTTAAAGGAAGAAGGAGAAAATGAATACTGGGGAACAATGAATATCCTGCTTCAGGGAGAAGGGCAAGCTGTGAAGAGTGACATACTGCCTATCACCCTGATGGTCCGGGGAGAGTCCAGCTCCTGTGGCCATCGGTTCATGGCCTCACCTGCCTGCAAAGGGGGAGTCTGCTGGTGAGCCACTCTGGCTGTGCCAGTGTCTTATCTCCTGGGAAGAGCCCGTGCCCATTTGTCCCCAGGGACACTCCACAGAGGGCCACTGGGGAGGACTGCCTTACTCCGGACTGTGCCACCTCGACAGCCCACCTTTCACTGGGGGAGATCGACGGCCTTAAGGCTTGTATAATCACAGACACCCTTTGCAAAGCCTGGGAGCTTTTTGTTTCTTAGTTTGTTGCTTTTGACACTTCTGTTTTGCAAATCAACTCACAGAGAACCCTGGTTGAACTTTGACAGCTGGTATCCACATCAAAAATTTGACCCAGGCCCGATCTTTGAGTCAGCATCGCCACCATGCCCCATACTGTGGTTTCTGTCTCTGAGACCCAGGCGGGGGCTCTGCTCTCCTTCTTAAGCCTCAGCATCTCCTGGGCCCGGACCTCTGCTGGGAAAATGAGGGTGGGTTCATCAGCCCTGTGAGGCTAGGCCTGCTCCCAGGTTCTGCTTCAAGAGGCCAGCACTGGGGAAGTGACGAGAGTGGGAATTCCTTGGGCAAAGCCACCACACCAGTGAGTCACAAGCCTCCCACTGCTTCTGGTCAAATTGCCCTCTCCTTCCCCTACCTTGTTCTGAGTAGCGGGTCCCTCCCAGCTCTGGAATGGGGCAAGCTTCTTACTCAACACATGCAGCAGGAAGTGGTTTTGCTGGTAACACAACTGGGCTCTCCTCTCTTCTCAGGGTGCAACATAGAAAACGCCTGCTACCCGCTGAGCGTCTGTGCTGAACGAACTGCCATCCAGAAGGCCATCTCGGAAGGGTACAAAGAGTTCAGGGCAATCGCTATTGCCAGGTGAGTGAGAAAGGCCAGTCGTAGCAATATTCATTCATCTATTCAGCCAGCGTCCACCACACACCTGTTACTCATCCATTCATTCATCTGTGGTGTGTATTCTGAACTTCCTATGTGCCAGGCACTCTAGGGGCTGGGCTAAAAGTAGAAGATAAAATAAGAAACAGACTCTGCCCTTGGTAAGCCTAAAGAGCAGATAAACAATCAGGACAACTCTAAGACAAAGGGAGGTGTGTTTTTGTTCTGATAGTAGTGCAAAGTACAATAGCATCCCTACAAGATACAATAGAAAGGCGACTAAGAAACCTAAAGCAAGAGGGACCTAAAAGTCACCTGATTAGACTTCCTGGCCACTGTACCCATTTTACAGTTGAAGAAACTGAGACCCAGAGAGGATGAGCAGCTTTCCTAGAAATTAGTGGCAAAGCTGGGACAGATAGATCTCTAGCATCCAACTCCAGAGCTCATTCCACTTTGCTGTGCTGTGATGGGAAATGAAACCCTCTTCCCTCCTCTTCTTGAGCCGATCCGGGGATCCTGTCTTCACTGTGCAAGGTGACACCTTTGCTTGGCATCAGTCACCCCTAGGTGCAAGAATCAGGATAAAAGGACAGGCTGGTGGGGTGACAGCCAGGCAACCCAGGTTATGGTCTAAACTGATCATATTCCAGCCCGAGTTCTGGCTGAACAAGGGCACTTATCAACTCTCTCTACATGCCCCAAACAGAAATATCCAAGTTCCCACTTGTGCCCTCAAAGGGAATTCTTTGAGTTCTGGCCATGGACCCAGACTCAGTGGCTTCAGGATTCAAGTGATATGAATGGGCTGTTTTATTAATTCAGACCCCGTTACACTTCTGATTTAATGATAAATTGTTCGTGTGTGTACCGTTGCATTGTCTGTGAGAGAGAGTTCTCTTAGCAAGATAACAGCACAGGGAAAATAGGTAGGAACTGTTGAATCTACCCAGAAAGAGACTACAGGGCTGACCCGGTGTTAGTCATTGGAGACATCTGGGTGTATGGGTCATGGACTAGGAGTAAATGATCTCTTCATTGTCGAGGAGATGCAGGCCTTTTCTGGCAGAAATATGAGGACCAGGAGCAAGGCTGATGGGTTCTGCATGACAGAAACCAGCCTCCATTTCTATGATAAGATCCTGAATGGGGCTTGGTCTGGCCCCGGAGGTGATCCACATTATTGAAGGTTTTTTTCCCTGAGTAACTGGAGCCAAGGATGCGCTTCTGGAGGAGGGCCTCAGCTTCTGAGAGCTCTCCCTGGGACCAAGGTCTGTCCTGGCTTCCCTCCGGCTTTGGGAGGAATAAATGAGGCCACCCTGGGAACATTCTGTGCGGATGAGCAGAGATCAGGATGTGAATTACACTTCAGGGGAAAAAAAAGAGGTGGGGGGATAACTCAATTTCAAAGCTGATCCAAGAAAATAATGATCTTCTGCGGAAAAGGAGGCCAAAGTCAACAAAAGGAGAATGGCAAGGTGGCCCTGCTCTGTTTAGAATGTTCCAGTTGAAAGACCTTTTCTCTTGGTCATTGTCTGCTCTTCAACATGACTGGGTTTTGTTTGTGATGATTAGTAAATGTGTTGACACAAAAACTGCATTTTTTCCAGCGCCCAAGTGCTCCTCTCGCGGTGCTCAGCCTGCACTGGCATCCCCGAGCCGGAAAAGCAGTCATTACTGGGCTAATGATTTGTTAAATTGAGAGTATGGATTTAGAGAGTGAATGGGAAGTGCCAGCTCCCTTGTTTGCGCTGATGAGCGTGCACTGTCTCAGAGAGCCCCCTCGAGATCTGTGAAATGCAGTGTGCGCAGCTCAGGGGGGATTTGGCTAACGAGGTGATGAGCTTGCCCCCCTGGGGTCCCCGCTGTCATCATCAAAGTCAATAGGTTTCCAGCCCGTCAGGTCTGATGAGCTGGCCTCAGTGTGTGCCCAAGGTCAGCACAAACCACAGGAAACTGTCAGTACCCAGCATGAGGCAGGGGAGGCAGAGGGTGGAGGAAAGGGGCAGGGGATAAGAGGAAGGAAGGTCCCTGTGTGCCCAGCACCTTCTGGGATGCTTCTTGTCCCACCTCTCCCCTGAGCCTAACCACTGTCTGCCTGTAGTTGTGACATTTACACACAGATTTGATCTCCCTTTGAGACATCAAGGTCCCTGCAGGCCGGGATTCTCTGACGGGTCTTTGTTGCTCCCTCCCAGGCTTGCCTAGCGTAGAGCGAGCTCTCAGCCAACGTGCGTGCAATGAAATAAAACACAGAGACTTCCCTGGTTGTCTAGTAACTAAGACTCTGTGCTCCCAATGCAGGGGGCCTGGATTTGATCCCTGGTCAGGGAACTTCCCTGGTGGCTCAGACGGTACAGCGTCTGCCTACAATGCGGGAGACCCGGGTTCTAATCCCTGGGTAGGGAAGATCTCCTGGAGAAGGAAATGGCAACCCACTCCAGTGTTCTTGCCTGGAAAATCCCATGGACAGAGGAGCCTGGTTACAGTCTACAGACCCCAGTCCATGGGGTCGCAGAGTCGGATACGACTGAGCGGCTTCACTTTCACTTTCTTTCAGGGAGATGGATCCCATATGCCACAGGTAAGACCCTGCACAGCCAAATTCATTAATTTAAAAAAAAAAAACTTGGTGGACTTCCCTGTGACTCAGTGGTAAAGAATCTGCTTGCCAATGCAAGAGACACGGGTTTGATCCCTGATCCCGGAAGATCCCACATGCCCTGGAGCCACTGAGCCCGTGCGTCACAACTATTGAGCCTGTGTTCTAGGGCCCGGGAGCCGCAACTACTGAGGCCCAGGTCCCCGGGAGCCTGTGCTCCACAACAAGAGAAGGCCCACAGTGAGAAACCCGCCCCACAACTAGAGGAAAGCCATGCAGCAACAAAGACCCAGCACAGCCAGAAACAAATAAACACAAAATAACAGTCCAGGACTTCCCTGGCAGTCCAGTGGTTAACATTCTGTGCTTCCAATGCAGGGGGCACGGGTTCGATCCCTGGTCGGGGACGATCCTGAATGCTGTACGATGCAGCCAAGAAAACCCAAGCACAGCCTCCAGAGAGCTAACGAGAGGCTCTGGCTGCAGCATCAGCCGCTTGGTAACCAGAAGGGTTCATCTGGCTCAGCGTGCATCCTGGGCAGGGGTCCCCACCCTCTCAGGTCCCCAAGGGATCCCTCTATAGTTAGGAGTGTGAGTATGCTCAGTGAGGACCCACCTTCCCATGAGCAGACGCTTTCTTTGCCTAGACCCCCACAGGTAAAAGGGAGTTGTCATGAGGGTTAAATAAAGCAGCAGCCCTCCACTCTCTCTCCCCTCAGCTGCTTTATTCAATTCACAGCATCTGTCTCTAGCTGTAACTGATACGTGGTTGGCTGATAGCCTGATGGTTTGCCGGTTATCTGGTTCACCTGATTAATCAAAAACTCCCGAGTGCAGTGAATCTCACCTGTTTTGCTCACAGCTCTATCCCCGGCACAGACAGTGCCTGACGTATAGTAGGTGCTCAGTAAATTACTGTTTGTTAATTAACATGAGAAACACTATAAGATGCTTTGGAGGGATTTTGGCACATTCTAGGCATCTATTAAACAATATGATAATTATTGTTAATACAAAATAGGTAAATTAATTATATAATATTATACCACGTAAAGCACATAGTATATAATAAAACCGTATATGACAAGGTACAAAAATTATGACAGAGCTTATCTATCTAAAGGAATAATGCCCAGTGACTAGTATAAGCAGTATGTATATAGCAATCTAAAGTTTAGGAAGTTGTTTGCACATCTTAGTTCATTTTATCCTAGCATTTCTAAAACGTGGATGACATTATTCCCCACATTTTATAGGCAAAGAAATGACCCTTGCACGGGTTAAAATGACTTGGTCAAAATCACACGTAATTAACAGATGGAGGAACTGGTGAAGAACTGGATTTTAAATTCTGTGATCTTCCAGAGACATCAGAGAACTGTGGGTCTTAGAAGCGCAGAGATGATGGTGACCACTGGCTTAACCTCTGATGCTTCATCAGGCTTGGAGGTTCCTACTGTTTGCTCTTTTTTTAAACACCATCCTTTGTCCTGCTCAGAACTGGAGGGCTGCCTGTGGGTGCCTTCATTCTCAGAGACAACCCCTTGGCTGTAAGCTTCTCTTCTCCAACTTCCTCAGATGCAAGGTGCCCAGTTTTCTCAAGGACTCACATGTGTCTTATTCTTTTATGCCTCAGGACCTTTGCACATACTATACCCCTTGTCTGCAACAGAGAAAAACCCGGAGCTTCAGAATAGCACTCTGTTACTACATCTTAGTGAACCTGCGTCCTTGATGATAAAAGGGTCATCTGGATGCTCAGGTTATACTGAGAATTAAATGAGATAATGTCTATAAGCGCCTGGTCCAGAGCTTGGAGCAGATCAGGTGCTCACTAATGATGGCTGTGAACTCTATGCTTCCTCCAAGGGCCAGGTCAGTGCCACCTCCTCCATGAAATACTCTCTCTCCCTCCCTAATCAAGGATCATCTCCTGCTTACCGTGTGTTCTTACCGTGTGTTCTTACCGCATGTTGTTTGAAATGATAACTCATCTAGTTTTCTTTGTCACCCATTGGGCTGAAGGCCAGAGACAAATTTGCTTTAACCTTTGTGTCCCTGGGTTGTGGGTGATAGTAAGTGTTCACTAAACATTCATTGAACCCACCAATGGAAAGAATAGTCCTACCCATGATCTTGCCTCTTGCAAGTATGGAAAGTTCTGTCCACTTCTTCTCAGCCTCTAGGCCATGGCTCATCTGTGAACCAGGAACTGCCTGGAGGGATTTGACTTAATCTGCAGGCAGGCAGGACTCCTGAATTTAAGCAATCATTCTCATGTTTCCAAAGAGACTAATCCATGCTCGTTTCTCTGCTTCCCCAGTGACTTGCAAGATGATTTTATCTCACCCTGTGGGGCTTGCAGACAGGTCATGAGAGAGGTAAGCAACTTCTCTTTCTTTCTGGAATGGATCTCCCAGACTCTTCCCTGTTCTTCCGGGCCCCGGGAGCCAAGCCAGGCCAAGTGAAGAGACACAGCGACTTTCCTATTAGCTGGGTTGGCTGACTCCTAAGGCCTTCCCAAGCTTGCATGAATCACTGGAAATTATTCTTTCATTCAGCAAATACTTACTGAGTGAGTGTCTGTTCTGTGCTAGGCATTGACCTTGCTCTGGCGAGACAGCGGTGAAAAGACAGGCCAAGCCCTACACTCACAGCCATTATAGTCTAGTGTAGAAGAGAGACGAATAAGGAGCAAAATAAATCAACAGTTAGAGTTGCTGAGAGTGATGAGGGCTACAGAGGAGAAAAATGCAGAAGAAAGGAGTTGAGAGTGACAGAAGGTGGAGCTGACTCTAGGTCAGAGTCAAAGGTCAGCAAGCAACAGCTCACAGACTTCTGCTTGTTGTAAACAGGGTTACTGGCATGCACCCACAATTCACACGTTCCCTCTGGCTGCTTGGGTCCTACCACGGGAGAGAGAGGGGTTACAACATGGACCTAAAGGCCCGCAAGGCATAAAATATTTACTATCTGGCCCTTTATGGGAAAAAGCTTGCCAACCTCTGCTTTTAAATGGCCGGGAAGGGCCTCTCTTTGAAGATAACATTTGATCAGAGATATAAATAAGCAGAAAAGATGAGGCAGACCAAGATCTCAAGATTTTGCAGGTGGAGGAAGCAGCAAGTTTAATGCCCACACGCTTGGTGAGTTCCATGAGCAGTCTGAAAGCCAAAGAGGCTGGAACACGGGGCAGGGCTTGGGGGGTGGTGACGGGTGAAGACAGAGAGGCGGTCAGGGGCGCATCACAGAGGTTCTAGTAGTCCGTGGATAGGGGGTATATTTCAACCAGGAATAAAGGGAACTGAATCGTACACTTAAAAATGGTCAAAATGACAAATCTTATGTATATTTTGTGATATTAAAACACAAGTTGGGGGAAGAAAAGAATAAAGGGAATTAGTGGCTATTTTTAAGAAGAGACTCAAAGGATCTGATTGACTTTTTACAAAGATCTTGGTTGGAAGCCTTCAGTTTCTTCAATTCTAAAAATCAAAGGGCTGAATTCGATCCTTTCTTCTGAATCTGGGCTCAGTGAGGTTTTTGATGTGTATACATACATTTGAGGAAGAGGGATGTCAATAGCTCTGGTGGACTCTCAAAGGGGCCTGTGCCCGCCAGAGCCCCCAAAGGCTAAAGCCACAAACTTGAAGAGTCCCCAGGCTTTGAGCTCTGATGAGACAGCCTCGACCCTTCTAAATACAGCATCTCATTTAATCCCCACGCCCCGCCTGGAGGGAAGTGTGGGTCATTACCCCCATTTGTCAGAGAAGCAAGTGACCTGCAGAAGGACACACAGCCAGCCAGTCAGTGGCAAGCTGGCACTCACTATAGCCATTCCGGCCGACAGCAAAGCCCACACTCCCCTCGTAAAGGCCCCCTCCCTCCCTTTACGGTCCTATAAAAGGGACGAATTATTTTTGGCCACAGTGGAGATAAATTGATGCTGCGCAGAATTGGAGTGGCTCGTTCCATGGGGGCTTCTGCTTTGGGAGCTGCTGAAATTTGGGGGGGGTGGTGTGTTTCAGTTTTGCTGTGGCGTCTTGGGGGGTCACTAGCATCTCTAGAACACACAGACATCTTCATCCTCCCGCTGCTCACCAGGCCTGCAAATCAGGCACAGTTAGCAAGACTCATTTCCCAAATCCAAATGAAAAGTGCCACTAGGAAGGCTCTGAATTCACATTAGGGACTTCATTCACCCCTGGTTAGAGGGGAGCAAGTGGCCGCCCAGCAGCACGGCGTGTCCCAGGCCACAGACAGCAAGCACATCAGGATGCCAGCTCCCTGACTCCCCAGGCCCTGCCTCCGTCTAATTGCTCAAGGCTGTTTTCTCTATGCAGATCAGATGTTGGCAAAAGAGAGATGGCGAATGGAAAAGCTAAAGGAGAGAGAAGCAAAGCAGAAACCAGAATGCAAATAATAAGAGCTGAAGCTTGGGGGCTGGAGGCCTGGCACTTAAACTCCCCTCCACTCAACTTTCATCCACACCCTAAGGCAGAGCCCGCCAAGCAGAAAAACTTCCTTCCTTAAAACATTAGCTTAAAAAAAAAAATAGCTTTAAAAAGACAGATGTGCCCGATAATAACTTGATTCAGGCTGAAGCATCAACAGCAGGCTGCAGACCTGAGCAGTCACTAGGAACCGCTAGTTGTCAGTAAAAATGGCTTCCACTGGGTATTTACTATGTGCCAGGCACTGCGTGCAGGCCCTTTCTACCCATTGCCTCCAGTACTCATGGCATCTGACCAGGTAGAGCCTCAGGCTGTTGACTGCAACTCCCCAGGATACTGTCCATTACACTGCTGACTTAACTCTCCACCCAGGACACCTGTCTTCCTGCCTGATAAGTCTCTAAAGCCATTTCACAGATCTAGACAGTGAGACCCAAAGAGTTTCATCATTTGCCCCATGTTACTCTGCAAAGCCTCAGTTTTCTTATCCGTAAAATGGGAATAATATCCACCTCCCTCAAAGGGCGGATGGTGCAATCCTGCATGTTCATTGTACAGTATGTGATGGGGCAGGCATGCAGCCCCAAGGGAGGAAGATAGGAGTTGTTCTTTGTCACAACAGGAGGGGATCTGGCCCCAGGGGTTAGATATTGTTCTTATAAAGCCCTATTGTTGTTCAGTTGCTAAGTCGCATCAGACTCTTTGTGACCCCATGACTGCAGCACGCCAGGCTTCCCTGTCCTTCACTATCTCCCAGAGTTTGCTCAAACTCATGTCCATTGAGTCGGTGATGCTATCCAGCCATTTCATCCTCTGCCACCCACTTCGCCTTTTGCCTTCAACCTTTCCCAGCTTCAGGGTCTTTTCCGGTGAGTCGGTGCTTCATATCAGGTGGCCAAAGTATTGAGTCCTAATCACAGAACAGAGCATTTACTGCCCCTTTAATGTGCCAAGCACCGTGCTGACTGCTTATGCCATCTTTCGCTGGCTCCTCCGTCAGGCCCTATCAGCCAGGTATGATTATCATCATTCCCATTTTACAGGTGAGAAAACCGAGGCACAGAGAGGCACGTTAGACAGGAAGAGGCACTCAACCCCGGCCAGACTCGAGCCAGGGCAGCCCTCACCCCTCAGCCACACCGCCCCCCTCACGCTGGCTTTGCCTCCTTTCCAGTTTGGCACCGACTGGGCTGTCTACATGACCAAGCTGGACGGCACGTATGTTGTCAGGACAGTCCGGGAGCTGCTGCCTGAATCTTTTGGGCCCGAAGACCTGCAGAAGATCCAGTGAGGGTGGAGAGCACCCTCTGCCCAGGAGCCCCTGCGTCCTACACGGGCTAATGGGGACCACCTGGAGGACTGCATGAAGACATCTCGAAGACCTGGGGACACCTGCCGAACGGGCCCCAACCCCCCAGGCACTGGGCGGAGACTGTTTCCAGTTAACACTGGAGTACCAGGTTTCTACTGAAGTGATACAGGGTTTCCATTCCAGCCCCTCCTTGCAACCTGTCTCGTCCTCCCCGGAACTCAGGGCACCCGGTGCCTCTCTTTCCTTCCCGTGGGCCCTCTTTCAAATTCCAACCTAGTCTGGACTGCTTTGCCATCTGCCTTCCCAGGGTTCTGTCCTGCTCTGGGTGACTTTTCTAATGATAAACATCCCAAAACATCCCACAGAGGCATTTAGCTCCGTCTCAGTCCTTGCTGTAGCTCTCAGCAGGGGCAGTCTTTGTGTTGGATAGAAAGACCTGGACTCTTTCTGCCAGGAAAAGAATCAGGCACCTTGGATCTGTGTAGCTGGTGTGGAGAGATGAGTCTTTAGGTCTCTCGTTCGTGCCTTCTTCGGATGGGGGGCCGCTGGGCTGGGTCTTACTGCGAACGGCCATTTCTAGAATCTGTTCTGGGCCAAGTCAGACCTGGGCCCTGCAGGCCGTCACCCCCACCCCGCCCCAAGTATAAGGGGGGTGCTGTTTGTCTAGATTGCAGAGCAAACATCTCTATGAGGACCTACTGTGTGTCCAGTAGGTTTTTTGGATTATTTTGTATTTAAAGTATTCAGTAAAGTAGCTATCTCCCCCTTCTTACAGTTGGGGGCCCTGGGCCTCAGAGAAGTTGAGTAACTTGCTTTAGGACCACAGCAAAGTTTAAACCAAAATCCAGGTCCCAGCACTTCCCCCTTGTAAGGTATAGTTTGGGCCAAGGCAGAAAAGGAAAGATGACCTCAATGGAAGTAGGTTACCTTTATTCAGGCAAAGAGGGGCAACAGTCGACCAGGCTGAGCCCCGAGAGGGGTCAGGCAGGCTCCATATTTATAGGGAGGTTTGTGGAAGCGATAAGGGAAACGTTAATCAGGCGGGGTGTTTTGGGTATTCTGTAGTTGAGGTGGCATTTATAGTTGGGCAGGGGGTGATAAGTCTTCTGGGCAGGTGTAGGGGGTGGAAGGTTTCCTGACAGGGGTTGATAAGTCCCGGATAGATACAACTGGCCTGGAGCATCGGGGCGGGACCTAAAGTTCTGTTTTGTTTTCTCCGAAGTTAGATGATTCAGCAAGGGCCTTTGAGACCGTTGTTTTCTTTTCTAGGCCCAAAGACTGCTTCACCCCAGGATCTAGAAACGGTGCCTGCTCTTTGCCATGTGCTGTGGTGTAGCAAACCTGGAATCTGAACCAGGTCTGACTCTGAGTGTCTTTTTCCACTTTTCCCGCAGCTGATGTCCGGCTGCCTTTATTTACTGAGTCTTTTCTATATGCCAAATACTGCAGAGAAAGACATAAGTCTTTCTTTGAGGAATTTGCAATCTGATAGGGAGAGAGGTGTAAACAGGACTCACGCTCAGAAATTACACTGTATCTAGGCTGGTAGCAAGTGCACGGGGGCAGCACGCTGCCTTCTGGGGAGTCAGAGAGGGAGTCTGTTTCGTTGGTGCAATTAGGAAGGTGAGGACTGAAAAGGGAAGGAGCTGGGCTGGCTCTGTAAAGGGGGCTGGCAGCTCTGGGTGTCCTCCCTGGAGGAACTGGCCTTGGGGCCAGGCTTTGTGGCTGGGGTATGAATACAGCATGGGTTTCCTGTTTCACCCCTTCCCTGGGAGTCCTTTCTTTTGAGATCAGAGCATCTGCAGGGATTACTGGTGCATGTGTGCTAAGTCATTTCCATCGTGTCTGACTCTTTGTGACCCCATGGACTGTAGCCCACCAGGCTCCTCTGTCCATGGGATTCTCCAGGCAAGAATACTGGAGTGGGTTGCCATGCCCGCCTCCAGGGGATCTTCCCAATCCAGGGATCGAACCTGTGTCTCTTACACCTGCCTATATTGGCAAGCTAGTTCTTTGCCACTAGCGCCACCTCGGAAGCCCTACTGTCTGGTAAGACTGGCTTTTCCATTACCCACTCAGACTTACCTGCTGCCATCTCGAGAGACAGAAAAGTCATTTCCAACATTCTGCATGATGCAAGACTGCACCCTGCCTTTCTCTAGAAACAGTTGCTGAGAACTTCAGCACACTCTTCTGAATGTTCTCAACCAGGAAAAGTGAAGAAAGAAAAAGAAGAGAGGAAGCAGGAAGAAAAAGGGCCAAGACATTAACATCAGTTAAAATTCTGATCAATGGGAATCTAGAGTAGTGGGTTATTTTCCTTTGTACATATCTAGATTTTTCAAATTCCCCAAATATTTCTTTTTCATTTAACAAAAACAACAAAAAGATGGTATGGCATAATGGAGTTAAACAGCCTCCAAACCGTGTGACCACCAAACTGTGTGATTTCATACCCCGAGTCTCAATTTCCTCATCTGTAAATCAGCGGTGACAGCCCCCAGGGAACAGCATTGTCTATGGATCAAAGGAAAGAATGCCTTACTGAGAGCCTGGTGCTGGGCCCTCAGTAAGCTCTTGATACGTGCCAGCTGTTCCTCTTATGAAGGGTGACAAACCTGGGTCCTTTGCAGATGGACGTGATTTTTGAAAACAGGGTTTTACACTTGTTTAATAATTTTTTAATTGAGTTCCTACTGTGTTGGAGGGCTGGGGTTGCAGCAGTAAAGACAGATAAAATCACTGTCCTCACAGGGCTCTGACTACCTGTGGGAAAGATATCTAAGTCAGCGGTTCCCAGCCTTTCGGGCACCAGGGACCGGTTTCGTGGAAGACAGTTCTTCCCTGGACCAGGGGGTAGGAGGGTGGGAGATGGGCTAAGACCATTACATTTACTGTGCACTTTATTTCTATTGGGAATTCCAGATAGGGCAGTGGTCAAGAAACTGCCTTCGTTTGCCAGGAGACGCAAGAGATTTGGGTTCAATCCCTGGGTCAAGAAGATCCCCTGGAGTAGAAAATGGCAACCCACTCCAGAATTCTTGCCTGGAAAATCTCATGGACAGAGGAGCTTGGTGGGTTACAGTTCATGGGGTCGGATGCAACTGAGCACGCATGCACTGCACTTATTTCTGTTATTATTATATCAGTTTCACCTCAGATCATTAGGCATTAGATCCCTGATCTAAATGATTACAGGGACTTTCCTGGTGATTCAGTGGTTAAGCCTTCACCTTCCCATGCAAGGGGTGCAAGTTCCGTCCTTGGTGGGGAAGCTGAGATTCCCACATGCCTTGCAGCCAAAAAAAACCATAAAAAAGATACAATATTGTAAAAAATTCAAAAAATACTTTAAAAAATGGTCCACATTAAAAAAAATCTTTAAAAAATAAATGATTCTGTCCATCATGACAAGGGCCACCCAAGGGGAAGTAAGTGCTCTGGGAGCAAGTCACAGGGGGAATGGAGCTAGCCTGAGAATGGGCAGGGCAACCCTAAGGAGGAGATATTTCAGCCGGCTCACAAGAAAGGTCAGCCAGTTAGGGAGTGGGATAGGAGGAGAGGCAAAGAATGAAGACTGGAGGACTAAGCCTAGTGTTCTTTTGTGGGTGTGTGCATGCTAAGTCGCTTCAGTCGTGTCCAACTCTTTGCAACCCCATGGACCGTAGCCCATCAGGCTCCTCTGTCCGTGGGATTCTCCAGGCAAGAATACTGGAGTGGGTTGCCATGCCCTCTTTCAGCAAATCTTCCTGACCCAGGGATCGAACCCACATCTCTTACATCTCCTGCATCGGCAGGAAAGTTGTTTACCACTTCATGGGAACAGACTGGGGAAGGCACTTTGCAAAGAAGGATTCCAGAAATTGTTCAATGTCCCCTTGAAGGAAGGACACTCATTAGGCTGCAGAGAGGCTGGGATGTTTGTTTTAAATAAAAGCACTTTCATTTTGCAGTCCTGCTGTCCTGAGGGCTGTGATTTCAGAGCAGCACGTGTTCTATTGTTTAAGGCTGTCTGTGTGTTTTAGGACCCTAAAGCTAAGTCCCAGATTCCCGTGGACACAAATAGAAGCATGTATATCTTTGCTGCTCTTGCCAGCTGCTGCTAACTGCTTATGTAAACTACAAGATTCTTTAGGATTTCCTTTTGGCAAGGAGGAGGGAACAAATGTGATTCCCAGGTGCCAGGGGTACTTTGGGTGCCTGTGTCTGAAATGAAGCCAGAAAATGCTGTTCAAGAATAAATAATGGAATGGCCTAATAAGTCTCACATGCATGAGTGCACGCTAAGCACTTTAGTCGTGTCTGACTCTGTGTGACCCTATGAACTGCAGCCTGCCAGGCTCCACTGTCCATGGGATTCTCCAGGCAAGAAGGTAGGTTGCTGTGCCCTCCTCCAGAGGATCTTCCTGACCCAGGGATCAAACCCACATCTCTTACATCTAACCTGCATTGCCAGGTGGGTTCTTTACCACTAGCCCTACCTGGGAAGTCCAGTAAGTCTCACACACATATATTTTTTATTGGATTATATGAACACAGAAAATACTTGGAAGGAATGCCTAGACTGTTAATGGTTGTTGAGGGGTATGTGAAGGGGAAGTTAAGGGAGGACAAATGAAAAGTTCTATGACTAAACAGGAAAAAAAAAAAGACATAATGATTGTGCTAGCTACCTATGGCTGTGTAACAAATTATGCCAAGATTTAGCAACTTGGGACAACACAAGTTTATTATCACACAGTTCCTGCAGGTCAGGAGTCCGGGATGAGCTGGGTCATCTCAAAGTCTCATACAAGACTGCAGTTAAGGCATCACTGGGGCTGCAGGCTCATCTGAAGGCTTGACTGGTGAAGGATCAACTTCAAAGCTCACATGTGTCTGTTGGCAGGACTCCTACAGACGGCTGCTGTTACTATTTATTTCCTTGTAACATGAGCCGCTCTACTGGGCAATTCACAGCACCGCAACTGGCTTCCCTCAGAAGAAGCATGAGGGGGAGCCAGAGAGAAGCCAGAGTTTTTTGGTAGCCTGATTGCAAAAGTAATATCCCATCACTTTGCCAAACTCCATGCCTTAGAAGATATCCCTGAAGTCCAGCCCATAGTCAATGGGAGAGGATTCCACAAAGGCATGGATACTGGTGTGGGGAGGGTATCACTCTAAAGATGTAAAAACTGGGGCTTAGACACTACACATGGACATCACCAGATGGTTGACACCGAAATCAGATTGATTATATTCTTGGAAGCCAAAGATGGAGAAGCTCTATACAGTCAGCAAGAACAAGACCAGGAGCTGACTGTGGCTCATATCATAAAACTCCTTATTGCCAAATTCAGACTGAAATTGACGAAAGTGGAGAAAACCACTAGACCATTCAGGTATGACCTGAATCAAATCCCTTATGACTATACAGTGGAAGTGAGAAATAGATTTAAGGGACTAGATCTGATAGACAGAGTACCTGATGAACTATGGATGGAGGAGGTTTGTGACATTGTACAGGAGACAGGGATCAAGACCATCCCCAAGGGAAAAAAATGCAAAGAAGCAAAATGGCTGTCTGAGGAGGCCTTACAAATTGCTGTGAAAAGAAGGGAAACAAAAAGCAAAGGAGAAAAGGAAAGATATTCCCATCTGAATGCAGAGTTCCAAAGAATAGCAAGGAGAGATAAGAAAGCCTTCCTCAGTGATCAATACAAAGAAATAAAGGAAAACAACAGAATGGGAAAGACTAGAGATCTCTTCAAGAAAGAGATACCAAGGGAACATTTCATGCAAAGATGAGCACAATAAAGAAATGGTATGAACCTAACAGAAGCAGAAGATATTAAGAAGAGGTGGCAAGAAGACACAGAAGAACTGTACAAAAAAGATCTTCACGACCCAGATAATCACAATGGTGTGATCACTCACCTAGAGCCAGACATCCTGGAATGTGAAGTCAAGTGGGCCTTAGGAAGCATCACTATGAACAAAATTAGTGGAGGTGATGGAATTCCAGTGGAGCTATTTCAAATCCTGAAAGATGATGCTGTGAAAGTGCTGCACTCAATATGCCAGCACATTTGGAAAACTCAGCAGTGGCCACAGGACTGGAAAAGGTCAG